>OU026145.1:81559124-82112344 GCA_907269125.1 Eristalis pertinax | reverse complement strand
ACATATTATTGTAATTTTAGGAGGAAGTTGAAGTTCAATAGCTACAGCTAAGAGATTAGAGTTTAAATGAATGTTTTTATGCGGAATGTTGTTTTTAACCAGAATACCCACTCCCTGTTTTGATGAAATATTATGAGGGAAGTTGAGAAAATAACCCGTGTATTGCTTTGGTACGTTTGGTATAACATTGAAGGCACAGTGTGTTTCTTGCATTGATATAACCTCTGGGTTATACTCTTTAATTAGGATATTAAGCTCGTCGTAATTGTTTATGTAACCTTTTATGTTCCACTGGAGATTTTTTGTTTTTGGTTGGCGGGTGTTATGTTGATAAGATATGATTCGTGAACTCCATTGTCTGGGGGTAGGGGGGGGAAGGGCTGGAGTTAGCAGTCCCCCCATCTACCCTCGACAATGAGGTCCACGACGAATTGTTGGTTAAGTTATTTACTTTACTGTACATCATTGCTTGTATCAGGTATGTAATATGTGCTTGAATTGAGTAAATTTTTGGTGAGTGCAGTTATTGGGGAGTTTTGGACAGAATTTTTATTGGTGCTCGTTAGAGGTAGGTTTATAAGAGGTTTAGAAGCTATTAGAGGTTGAGGCGTTTTGGGTTCGGAGGTAGTTATGTTAGTGCTTGGTGTTGATGGTGAGTGAATTGGAAGGGTTTTGGTGGCAGTGTCTTTAGTGGGTGGAATTTTAGAAGTTGCGGCGGTGGTAAATGTTTTCGTTTGTGTATTATTGATTTGTGAGTGTGAAGATCTTGCTGTAGTAACGCCGGAATTTTGTTGAGTTTGTGTTTTTTTAACTTGCTCTGAGTAGGAGCCTAAATGAGATGTAGAAGAAGATGGAAGTGTTTGGTTGTGTATGCGTTTGGCTTCGGCCATTGTACATTTATTGCGTGTTTTGATTTTCAAGATTTCCTTGTTTTGTAGGTATTTTGGACATTGTCTTGATGAAGAGGGATGGGCCTGTGAGCAATTTGCGCACATAATACGTGTACACTCGGAGGGGTTGTGTGGGGGTGGATTGCATGTGTCACACGCACTACTTTTATTGCACCTCTTTTTGGTATGACCGAGTAGTTGGCAGTTTTGGCATCTCATGGGATTGGGGACATACTCCTGCACTTTGGCTTTATACCAACCAATTTCTACAGTTGTTGGAAATTGGTAAAGGTCAAAAGTAAATAGCATTAACCCAGTCGGACGTGTATTCCCGTCGACCTGTTTTGTGAATTTATAAACGGCCGTACACCTTGCGATTTCATTTCATTTATGATTTCTTCTTCATTGATATTGATAAGACACGGTGCATAAACTATGCCCTTAAATGAGTTGAGTTGGGAGTGTAGGTTAACAGATACAGCGCATTGGTTAGCTAGATTGGTAGTACGCAAGAATTTATCAGCAATGTTTTGGGATTTAGTAAGGATCAGGATGCTCCCATCCCTCAACTGCGAGATACTTTCGTACTCGGTGCTGATTCCATCAATTGCTTTCCGTAGGGCAAATATGCTGACAGAAGAAAGGGGTTTGCTAGCATCCTTGGCAGTGATAATAACAAATCTGGGATTTTCGAGGTTATGTGTTTGGGGTAAACTAGGGAAATCTTCGACAGATCTGTACCTCTTCGGACGGGGTTCTGTGATTTGCACGTCAGAAAGATCTGCAAGATCACTAAAACGATTCCCGGGTTTTGGTTTGTTTGGCCCCGGGGCCATTTTTTCTTTATTTGCGCGCTTTGTGCTAAGGCTGAAACACGCGGTTATGACAGGAGAGCAAGAATATAGAGTAAGCGAGATGCCTATATGTTATCCGAAAGAGATATCAGTCGCAAAACACTAACTGGAAAAAGTCAACACGAAGTACACGTTGTGAAAGCTAGACGGTGACTGCGTAAAAAGTTGTTACCTATGATTCCATCAAAATTATTTTTCAAATCGTATTCTAAAAACTCAACAAAACTTCTTTGTTTTCGTTGAATTCTTTGAATACAGGAAACTTACATAGTGTTTCGACAAAAAATTTACTTCCCATGGCTCGAACTGGTATTTTAAAATTACTCCTCCATTTAGGATTACATGTATGTATGGATTAATGGTACTGAATTCCGCTCCAGTATCAACAATAAAGTACAGAGTTCTAATATGAGTTCTAATTTTTATATAGGGTAGCTGCCGGAGGCTGCTCCCGAAAAATTTCCGACGTCCATAGGTTCCATGCTATTTGTACGTATGTTTGTCCACCTAGCGCTATTAGTTAAACTATTTCTTTTTGTTTTTTTTCCATGAAATTTTATTTAGTTTAACTTATGTGGACTTACTTGCTAGACAAAAGTACTTAAAACTAGCTTAACTAACTTAAGAATTTACAATTTTTTTTTTGTCTTAATACTAACCTACTGACCCTATGCGGGTACCCTAAGCTAATCTTATCTACGGTATAAATATGCCTTTCAGCTTAATCTATGTTTGTTTAGTCCTTAGACAATCTTTTGTTAAATTTTTCATTTGTCAAGAACTTATAACTACCTTAATCCTATGTAAGTTGGCCACCATGGTCAACTATCTGGTCATCTAGATCTAGAAAAGCCAAAGGGGCGGAGACTGGTTTTGGTGTAACCACCAGTAAAATAGCCGTTCTTTGGCAGACTCTTTCCTGTCACGAGCGGGGATCGCTCTACTCCTCGTGACTGCGAGCGACATCCCGTTCGTATTGGAGTCGCCTGTCCACTGTTCGGCGTACGACATGGAAGATGACAGGACATCCTTGTGGATCCTGTATTAGGCCAATTGTGTCGAGATAGAGGAACGCTTCAGGAGGAATAAAGCCGGTGAGGCGCACTCTCTCATGGTACATAACATTGGGGTAGTAAGCCCCAAAGATCAGACTGTTGGAAGAAGTCATAGCTCGTGCAATATGCCTTCTGATCAGTTTAATAATAAAATTATCTATCCTGTTCAAGTTTGAATCGTTGTACAGGACCTAGTTAGGATAGAACTTCTTGTGCTCAGACTCGGGTGTACGATACAACCGGAGACAAGTGCGAAGACACTGTCTCTCGAACAACCTCATCTTTTCCATCTGGGAAGGACTCACATTGAACCACAGTGGACAACCGTAGGCCATAACTGGGCGGATGAGGGCCATGTAGCAGATTACCTTTATTCTGGGGTCAAGTTGGCTGCTATAAAATAACTCCCTTGCCACAGCAAAGGCCTTTTTAGCTTTCGCCAGAGCATATAGATATATGTTTGTCAAAATACCGATATTGATCCAGCCAAATGCCAAGATATCTAACTACACTTTTCACATCTAACGGCCGTCCCTGCGGGTCAACTATGCCGAACTTACGCCAGTTTGTGCGCGTATCCCATGCTGCCATGTACAGCGGGGTCCTGAAAAGGATAGTTTCGCACTTCAGGAAGTTGATAATCAACTCCAGTCGTCGCAAAATCGCTGAATTTGTTCGAAGTCACATTGCAACAAGTTATTTTGACCTTCGGAGCTGATCTGTACGCTACTAGATCGTCGGCGTACGCAGGAACCGGCATGGAACCTATAAGATCTGCAGTGAATATTGACAACAAGATCGGCGAACCAACAGCTCCCTGTTGCAGACCATTTTTGATGTCAAAGCCCGTGGAAGAAGTTACGTCGCCACTTTTCACGACGAAGTTTCTATCTATTATCATGTCATAGATCATGTATAGCAATGATTTGCTTATGCCGAGCCTGACCAGCTTGAGGAAGAGGCCCTCTAACCAAACGGTGTCGAATGCTTTCTCCAAGTCAATCAGACAAGCACCCGTGCATTGCTTTTTGTCTTTGTTCCACTGAATGTCGGATAGCAGTTTGGACGCGGCATGTATAGTTTCACGCCCCGCCCTGAATCCGAACTGGTTGTCAGGTATGATTTTATTTTCCTCAACCCATTGTTTCAGAACTCGTATGACTATCTTTTCAAAGACCTTGCTTATGCAAGGAAGAAGACTAATCGACCGAAGATTTGTCGGGATAGATTTGTCTTTGTCCCGTTTAGGGATTGGTTGCACCACAGCTGTTTTCCAGTGTACCGGGTAATAAGCATTACTCAGCGCATTATTGATCAGTGTTGTGTAAATCTGCACGGCTACGGGGGGAAGATAGCGAAGCACAATATTTGGTATACCATCGATTCCCACCGACTTTTTCTTCTTCAGCGAGTTAAAGATACCCTGAAGATCTTCTTGAGAAATCAAGATGTGATTTCCATCATTGGCGACGGCATTATTTGCCATGTTATCGTCACTGAACCTGGTAAAACCAGGATTCTCAGATCGCCATTGACTTATCTCGTTTCGGAGCTCGAAGTGGTTTAGCGAGGCTCTATGCTCCAGGTCGTGATTCGGTCTACGAACCTCGTTGACCGTATACACTCGCTGAAACACAGCACCAATTGCTTTCACCTTCTCCTGGGGATCTTCAACCACGAAGAAGTCGTTGTCTAGCACTGCTCCATCTGGATCGATGCCAACTGAAGTCAGTCTGAATGACGTTTTGATCTTTCCTCCGAAATATTTTATTTACTTGTGGGAACATACCCGGGTTGTTAGATCGTATAGCCCGGATTTTATTACCCCAGTTCAAGCTTATAGCCAAGCTATAGTTCATACGTATTAACTGTTGGAGGTTCTTGATCTCCGACTTCAATTCCCTGACTTCCGCGTTTTGTGGATCTGTAAACCGCCTGTGTAAGAGTTTGAGTCTTGACAGCAGCCTACTTTTGTGCACGTGAAGTGCATCGATGGTAGCATTTCGATAAACATCGCTGTCATCGATTTGTACTACCTTCGGAATAGTCTTGTCCATGGTACGTTTAATTACGTCGTTCATTTGTATGAGGTACCTGTTAACCTCTTAATCGTCAGGTTTCTGTTTGATGGAGGATTGATCCCACTCGAACGTAGTTCTGTGGATAACGTCCTGGAGAAGCGAGGCCAGCCGACCTTATTGTAATTATAAGGATTCCTCTGGACATACTCCACCAGTTCTTCCACCTCGTTCGGGAGCTGAATAGCTGCGAAGAGCTTGAACTCAATATTGTGCTTGAACTCAATATTGTGCTCTGCCAACCAGTTATACAGTGGGGTCCCCCTGTCGTTATGCTCTCTATTGCCCCATTCTCTATGCTTGGAGTTCAAATCCCCAGCAATGATATAGTAGTTTTCCTCCGAGCTCAGTCGAAGGCTAGTGAAAAGAGTATCAAGTTCTGAAATGAAGTTGCGATTGAGTGCAGGATTGTCAGCTGCGTAGATCGCGATCACATATAACCGCTTTCCACCCTGAAGAGGAATGCGTGCAATACACGTTTCTAGCACTTGAAATCTTCGCACTTCACTGCTATACACGACCTTATGACAGAGGCCTTTTTTGATTAAGAGAGCGACCCCGCCCCCTCGCAAGAATTGGGGACGGTCTCTTCGAACTACGTGGTAATTCTTGTACCAGAGTGTGCGCGTCTGGTTCAGCTTAGTTTCGCTGGCCATCAGCACGTCTGGATTGTGAGTTTGCATAAGGTTGCAGAGCGTTAATTTGCGTTATATTTCTTGTCCTGTAGGTAGTGCCTGATCTCTGGTAAACCTGAGGCCTATATGTATTCTGGTGTTGAGCACGATTTTCGTTTGGAGGCTGCCTTCCCTGATCTCTACCTATATTATTGTATGTATTTGTATATTGATATCGGTTCTGAAATTTCTTCTGATTCGGTTAAATGATTTTGGTTCATTATAGCTTCTAATTGTGGGACCATAATAGGTGTAATTTTGATGCCTAGCCTTTAAAATTATATCAAAAGCGTCTTCAAGCTTTTCGGGATTCCTGCTAAAAATCATTGTTCTGGAAGGTTCTGGCAAATTTTCTCTAAAGATATGTAAAGCTATTCTGTTTACTTCTTCAGTTGTGAACGACTGATCATTATTTGTTAGTATCCTGTTGTGTAACCTGGCAGTACCTTTTTTAATTTCTGAGTAAAAACTCTATATGGTCTACACATTTTTAACATATCCATTAATCCTGTACTGGTTTCCTTTTCCCCGAAATTTTTAATAAGTACATCTTTAAGTTGATTCCAGTTTGCTAGTGTTCCGTAATTATGCAACAGTGCCCTTGTTCGACCGACACACTTGTTCCGCATGTAATCAAATAGCATTCTTTTTGCATTCTCATCAAAAAGTGCTAGGTGGGGAGTGATGAATTCTGGCAAATGATTCTGATCACCATCGAAAGGTGAGATATTTTTAATGCAGTTTAGCACGAAATTAAATATTTCTATTGTTTCACGATTCATTTCCATTTATTTAATTATGCACTTTAGCTATATATAACCGATCTGATGCACTTTCCACAGTCTTATTTATATATCTAATTTTTTCTTAATACTGACACTAGGTAGGTATCGATTTTCCTTTGGTTTCTTTGGTTCCCTTGCTGCCGCTTCGGTTGTTTCTTGATCTTCCTTCCGCCTTCCTGCTTTGTCTTTGTTGTTAATTTTTATTTAATTGTTTTTAATCCTCGTCGCCAGTGAAAAATGAGAGACGTGTGGCTTTATATTGTTATTACTTTTTTATTTTTTAATCTGTGCATCCTTCAGCTCCGATCGGAGAACTCTCTACCACTCGACTGCCTCAGCGTTAATTCCACAACCATTCATGCACCCTAAGATGCTCTCCCCGATACGTGATGGAATGTGCTTACACAGCATTTTGCAACAATCCGCATTCGCTCTTGGAATAAACAAATGTATTGCAGAAATGCTGATACAGCTGGTGCAACATTGTGCGCAGCTATCCATCACGCCGGATCGAGACAATCCCGAATGCAGTCTTGGGGATCTATGATGAGGGGGAATTTATGTTCTGTTATGGATTTTGGGTGAGAGGGAGTATATATGTGACTATATTCATTTGACTGAAATCCCATTTTTTATTTTGTTGTGTTTTAAAGGACAGAGCAAACATAAAAGCTATGAATATGCGTGAAATCAGTTTGCCTACGTCAAAAAACCCAACAATATATATAATGGGAGTAGTGAGAGCGCGATATCTCTTCATTCTCATTCTTACATGCACAGCACATTGTAGTCAAGTAAGAAATAACTCGCTTTGAGTTTGTGTTCGTATTCAACAACATGATGGCAAGGGGTGGAACGGGAAACGTAGCATATTGGTATGAGATTGGTTAAAGTTGAGTGAAAAAGTATTATATATCCGAGTGCATCCGCGTGTAGTTAAGTACAAAGAGCGGTATATTTTTCGGTACTCACTCATGTAGTTGTTTCTCGCGATCACAGATGGCGCACTAAGAATTTTCTCAAGTTGAAAAATAAGTTTAATTATATTTTCGCCACAACAACCTATATTAATGGAGAATTCTTGCATCGGTGGACGCAGGAATAATTACAAGAAATGCTAAATCTACCATAACACTGGGAATTTTGGAATTTTGGAATTTTAGAGGATGACAACTTGCCTCCTCTTCAATGGAGAATGAGGAGAATCAAAAGACTAATACCAGGAAAGGATAAATTGTCAAGGAAAGCAAGTTAAACTAAGGTTTATGTTTCCTCATTTTATTGTTCAAACATTAATACCCTTTGGTATCATATTACAATCATTCATAGATAAGAAACATGAATACGAATATTAATGCTCAACCATGACTTACAAGAAACGTAATTATATTTTTAGACACCTTTGCATCCATTTAAAGTGGTCTCCCATACTCCTTGCAGATAAGAAAACGATAGATGACAAGTGTTTGCATCGACCCTTCATCCTTGGCTTAAGTATTTGAAATTAAAATGTCAGTTTGAAAATTAAGTTGAATGAGAGCGGACGTGGTTCTTCAGCCGGGCAAACTCAACACGTTTTAATTACCAGACATAAAACCATCCGCAGACGAATTTAGACTGTCAAGTTTCGAACTCTGTTCTTTGCTGAAAGAAATACAACCAAGTATGTAATCCGCAGATCCTGTTATAGCTGCTAGGATTTCACGGAACCCTACAGTTCGACTTCCATTAAAGGGAAGGTTGGTGCAGATCACATCATCAGCTAAAAACACCATATCAAGCTACAATTCTCAAAAACGGAAAACAACTGCAGGTTCATACTAACAAATGCGCAGATTTAGAATAGCTCCTGTTTCATCCCTGCTACTAAACTTACTAGTCATCGGTACAACCTTTGGATCAACGAAATCTCACAGCCCAGTAGAAGTTAAGAAATTCATTGACAATACAGGGATTTACTTTGAAAACTACTGTCACCGACTAGCTCTCGAACCGATAATATCGCTCTTCCGCAAGGTAAGTGACTTTAGTTCTCGCCTAGTGCGTAAACCGGTGTTCTCCCTTCAAACCGCCCCTCTCTCTATCTTTCTCTCCTCTCTCATCTTACCCAGTGAACAAACCAGTGAAAAAAAAACAAGCGAACAACGTGGTCGGTAGGCCTAAAAATACTCATGGCCGGTTCGATATTCTCGACCCTGACCATAACCTCGATCACCAACAAAAAAACAAAACAAAAACACCACAATCTACCAATAAACACTTTCCCAGAACTGCCAAAACACTCCAACGCGAAAAATCCCCGTTTCGTCTTAATGTCTCCGGTCAAAACCGAAAAACCAATCACCGCCCTTTGTCCATTCCTACTTAAAAAGTCCATTGATGGCATTAGCAAAAAATACGAGAATATAAAACCCACTTCGCGACGGCAGCCTCCTAATATTCGTAAAATCCCAGAGGATTGCGGAATTCTTCCTCCGAGCAAAAGATCTTGCTGGTATTTGCCCAATCCCGGTAAAACTGTACCAACTCAACCAATCCAAAGGTATTTGTTACGCTCCTTGTCTAATAAACGTTTCAGAAACAGAAATCATGACCGAAATGAAACCTCAAGGTGTCACAAACATCTACAAATTCTTAAAGACAGGTGAAGATGGAAAACAAAAACCTTCAGGATTAATGCTCTTCACTTTCGACCTCTATCAAATTCCCAAAACAGTCGATATTGGATTTTACTCTGCCAAAATAACAGAGCGCATTTCCAATCCCATGAGGTGTCGCAACTGTCGACTACTGTCAACTACAGTAAAGCGATGCAACGGCAATGCAAAATGGGATTCATGTAACCTTCCCCCTCACATACCCGACCCATGCACGCGTACAATGTGTGCAAACTGCTCTCTCCCCCACTCTTCATCTTCCAAATCATGCCCTGGTTACAAACAAGCAAAAGAAATTCCCAACATTAAAACTGTGAAAAAATGCACTATGGGAGAAGCTAAACGCATATATGGTCAACAATGTGCCAACCAAATCCCTCTACAAGAATCATTTGCAGAAACAACCAAAAAACAACAACAAATACAAACAGCAATCTGACAGATCCCCAAACTGTCCTACATTCACCCAAACTCCAACTCACCAACATCAAACAAAAAAAATCGTCACACTAAACACAGAGAAAGTCGCCACAAACCAAAACTAAAAACACCAGTCAAACAAACACAACTGAAAGAGACTCCCAAGTAAATACACCACCCATTACCAACATATCGTAGAAGCAAAAAAAGTCCACTAAGGCTAAACAACGTTGCATTCAACACGTCAAAAAGGCTTTACGTTAATGACAGCCTGACTAAAACTTCCAACTTCAGAGAGAAACTCTGAATCTCAAGCACAAATGTCAACTATTATCTGTTTCCATATAATGGACAAGTTCATGTGCGTAAAACACCCGAGCGACCATCCTAATTCGCAGCACGAGTGACCTCATGAATGTAGTCAGACCGAGGACAGGTGAACAATATACAACATAAACGACATACAGCTAACTCTGAAATTAGTATTGAATTTAACTTTTATTTAATCTTTGAATTTCTAGTGTATCATTTATTTAATTTATTTTTCTCCGTACCAAATTTGAACTTTCTCTTTTTACTCCGTTTTGCATTGTAAGGGCATTAATTCAGTTTCTTTTTAATTACTACCTCTATCTCTTTTCCTCCAAGATCAGATACTGTCTCTACTCGATCTTTCTCTTCCGTATTATTTCTCACCATGAACATCCATGGCAAAAATTTCAGCAGCGTGAATGAAAGAACTAATATACTATTGAACATATAGTGTAAAAGACACCAAGGTTTGCACATATGTCATATAAATCTCCAAAGTCTTGTGAATAAATTGGATGAATTTGAATTAATTTTTGAAAAGCGCATGATGGTTGTTATTTGTGTTTCCGAGACATGGTTCGACCATGGCGTAAATTACCACGCCTTTTCTCTCAAAGGTTTCAATCTCTTCCGAGAAGATCGCTTCCTCAGGATTGGTGGGGGCATCAGGGACAATATAAAAACGAAATACCTGTTATCGTCCAATGATAACGATGTGCATTCTAGTCAATTTTATTTTGTCGAGATTCTAACTGGAGAATATAAGCGTGTTGTTGGGACAGTCTATGTTCCACCGGACGTTGCGCGTCCTGATTATATTTGTAAATTCGTGCATATTACTCTTCAAAATTATTCACAAGAAACAACCTAATTATCTTTATGAAAATATCACCTTCTGTCGATCAAGTCGCGATATTACCTTGAGACCTTCTTTTCATACATGTTTAATGTCACGCAGGCACTTCCACATTCATGCTGTCCATCTTTGGTATCATCTACCATCACAGGTACGGTCATATCTCTTCCGTTCGAACTGAAATAATTCCTACAAATTTTGTTTATTCTTTCTCTATGCATTTGTGCGTAATCGTTACAAAATCTTTGCAAATATACACTGTTCTTCATTGTAATTAAAATAATTTGATATCAATTAATTTCAAGCATGTCACTGAAAATCTTGTATTATATTCATAATGTTCCTGTACTAGTAAAAGAACAATATGTTCTTAATGTTCAGCGATAAAAGTCAATAAATGAAATGAAATGAAACCAAATGTAAACAACATTGTTCCCCCACCCTTCTTTTGCTGTTGGCAAAACAAGCTCGTGGCACCCTAGTATAATTATGACTGCTCTTAATATTCTGCAATGGAATATTAAATGTTTTAGCAATAATCTCGATGAGCTGAATATCGTAATTAAGCACCATGGCCCCACAATAGTGGCTCTCCAAGAAACCCACTGTAAAACGCGGCCAATCCCCAAAGCCTATGTCGGTTACTTTCATAACTCACCAAGTAACAACAGTGGCAATCAAGGCATAGCTCTTCTAATAAAGAAAAACATTACCCACAAAATCGTACCCATAAATTCGAATCTCCAAGTCCTCGTCGTCGAAATACAACACAAAGTCAAATTCACATACATCAATATATACCTTCCCCCAAACGAACATATTAACAAAAGCGACCTTGTACACATCGTCAACCTCGTAAACACCTCAATCATATTCAGGGGCGATGTTAACGCCTGGAATCCACTATGGGGTTCATCAAAGTCCAACAAAAGAGGTGAATTATTGAAAAAATTCTCAATAAAATAGACTGGAAGACACTAGATGACCTACACAACAGCGATCACTACCCAACTTTGACCACAATATGAACAGGACATATTATTAAACCCACAATACGCGACCCAAAATTCAAAACCGATCTCCCAACTGGTCGCACTTCAGACAAAAAATCACTGAATTCTTGCCCAGCCCAATCCCATCTTCAGACAAAAACAAAGAAGCAGCTTTGTTGCTGAAAGCAATGAGAACCGCGGCTAACCTCGTTATTCCCCAGTCCAGCCACTTTATCCGGAAACGGTCAGTTCTTCTTGGTGGAACAGTGAACTCTCATCCTTGAGAAAACACTAAATGGTTGCACTAAACAATTTGCAAAAGCATCCCACGACGCAAAACCTGATCGCTTACAAAAAAATGAACGCCAAATTTAGACGACTACTCAAACAGAGCAAAGCAAAGAGCTTCTTCGACACAACGACAAACATAAACCCAACACCTCTCCAACAAAAATATGGCAAACTATTCGCCGTTTAACTGGCGATTCCACTTCCTTAACAATTAGCTGCATAAAATCCAATAGCGACACCATCATTGATCCTCCAAAAATCTCCAACATCATAGCGCAAAAATGGTCAAAAGCCTCCGAAAATAACAGGTTCTCAGATATTTTTATCGAAGAAAAGGGCAATAGTCTTAATAGATCCACAACCCAATACGTCAACCCGACAGCTCGTCGCATAGAACAGCCCATTATCTTCACTGAATTTAAGCCCGCACTCAACAAGGTGATAGGCAAAACCCTTAGCAGAGACAATGCTGAAAAATCTCCCCAACCAAACGAAGCATAGAATCATCGCCATTTATAATAACATTATCAACAAATCTATTATCCCTCCCCATCCCAAAACCAAATAAAAAGAAACATGACATTGAAGGGTATCGCCCAATCTCACTTATCCCATGCATATCCAAAATAATGGAAAAGATAATCGCGAAGCGTTTGCTCTGGTATGTCGAAACTAATAACTTGATCAGCCCCAATCAAGTTGCATTTAAAGCCAATAGGGGATGCGTCGACGCTCTTCTCCACTTCCTTTCCTGTCCTCTCCCTGGACTTCGAAAAAGCATTCGACAGAATCGGCATCCATGTTGTCCTAAACAACCTTATAAAATGGGGTGTTGGAAGAAAGATATACGGCTAAATCAAATCATTTCTCTTCAACAGAAAAATCTGCATTAACAAAGTTTACCCTTCCAGCTACCCATTGCATAATGGTATACCCCAGGGATCACCCCTATCTGTGGTTCTCTTCATAATAGCATTCGAAGACATTAACCGAATTTTAGGAAGGCATCCGCTTTTAGATCTTTGCATCTATGCAGACGACATATACATATTATGTAAAACAAACGATGTCAATATATGTAATGTATTGATTGAATGCACTTGAAGAAATCTCAGCATGGTCCAACGGATCGGGCGATAAATTATCCATTAATATATGTAAAACGCTTCATGTACGTCGTAAAAAAAATGTCCTAAACCAAATGTAAATATCAATAATGTTCAAATTGCAAATGTTAATAATTTAAGTATACTAGGACTAATATTTAATAAGTATTCTTGGAAACAACACTGTCTAGGTCTTAAAAAATCAATAGCTGCGAGAACAAATATTGTAAAATACCTATCAACAAAGAAAAGCAATGCTCATATAAACACCTTAACAAAAATAACTAAGATGTTAGTATTAAGCAAAATTGACTATGGGCTATACATGCACGGCCACTGCCCCAAATCGATATTAAAAACAATTACACCCTTGTACCACGACGCGGCTAGAAGAAGCATTAACGCCTTCCCAACCAGCCCAATAAGAAATATTTTAGCAGAAGCACTGTTACCTACAATTGAGGAACGGATAGATATTATTACTCTCAATCTGTTGGCTAAACTAACCTTTTCAAAGTTCTCAGTCATCGATCATGATATAAAGAAAAGCCAAATCCCAAAGCACGCCAGAAAGATAAATTCTGCCATCACCACCATTCTTCAAAAAGCTGATAAGGCAGACCTACCACCCAAAAGAGTTCGTTGCAATACACCACTTCATCCCCGTTGGTTTATCAATCAGGAATCATTGATACTAAATCTAGCCGACTTCAAAAAGGGAAACACCAGCAACAGGACCTACCATCAACTCTTTTCTATCACCCTAGAGAATTTAAAATCAGAGGGTTAGTTTCCCATTTTCACCGACGGCTCGAAGAGCAGTCAATACCGCATTCGCCGTAACACTAGAAAATGGATCCATCGCCAGGATTGGTAATCTCCCAGATATCGCCTCAGTATTCACAGCAGTAGCATTCTTCAAGCCATAAAAACAGCAAATCGCCCTCACAATAAACGCATTGTATGCACTGATAGCATATCAGCCATCAATGCAATAAAAAACCCCAAAAACAACACCGATCTCATATCTGAAATTAGATACCAGCTTATCAAATCGCCAAACACGAGGAAGATAATGTGGATCCCTGGGCACGCGGGAATCCAAGGCAACGAGCACGCCGACAAAGCAGCCAACTCAGCCAAAAACAGCCGTGTACACAGTTTCAACATTTTCACCAAACTAGATCTGTTCAAACACATAAAAAGAACCTCAAACGCCATCAAAAATCACGGAACCCACCACCACTACAAAAAAAAAATCAACCCCGCAAAAACCGAGCCTAAGTACCCTTTGTTCGGCTACGACTTGGACACACTGCAGTCACGCACCAAAACTTGCTGAACAAAACCAGTCCTCCAACTTGCCCCACCTGCAATACCCGCCTAGACCTACATCTTTTGGAAAACTGCCCAGTACTGCAGCCCATAGTCAATAATATTTTTCAAAACAACTTTATCTATGACATACTTCAAAACCCTAACTTCAATAATATTGTTAAAATCAATAATTTTTTATCAAAAGCCAATTTTATTTTATAACATCATAATACCAATATTCTCCGCAGATAGGCTCGTTAAACTGTATAGTAGCTTGTAATTTTAATTACCTGGCAATAAGTAATAATAATAATAATAATACTTTGAAAACTTAGGGCAAGTAAGCATAAACAGACGATTGGAATCATTATGTGTATTTAAACATGTCCTCATATTAAGAGAAGTACAATTGCTTGAAGGAATGCTTTCAAATGCTACGAAGTAAATGTGAACAATTTAAATATCAACCAAACAACTTCTGTGATGCTGTGGTTAAACACCTGGAACATCGACTAAAGCAATACAGAAACATACCGCCAATACGAAGGAGGTGATCACTTTTATCGGAACTGTTGCAAATAAACTGCTTGGAAGCCTGGATCAGGAATATGCACAGAACGTCGAAAATAATATCCATCAAGCATCCCAAAACCAATAACATCTGTTGCAATTGCATAAGAACCAAACTTCATTCATAGAATCCACAGCCATCATCCACATCCTTAATAAAATAACAATTTTGGTTATGAGTTATCGATTAACAGAAATTCACCGCAATGTAAAGAACCTGAGTCAAGGTATTGGATAGAGGCATTCAACTACGTAGCTATTTATGTATCCCAACTTATGGACAGTTTCCAACAAACCCAGTCAACACTTCTGGACGCAATTACGAGCACCCAAGAATTAGTTCGTTGCTTCTTTCACCAAAACTACTAAAGAAGCTAAACAGCATCCACAAATATTTACGAACTATCCCTGACAATGACGAATATAATTAACCTAATTTACACGAGCTTTTAATGGTCAAGACACGAGTGACCAATTCAAACATAATAAAGTTAGAAGGCAATAAAAGCTAAACAAACGTTTTCCGCACCACTCACCCAACATGATATTCACCAATAATTATTAGGATTACTATCGCTATCTGATATAGCTGGTGGCGTAGAATTTTGGCGAAGAAAACTCATATGCCGCAGTGGAACCACTGGGAATTTTCCACACTTTTGTAAAATAAATTTTGTGTATAAACTGTATAATTTTCAAATAAAATTCACTTGTTCATTGTCATCCTAGTGTATCATTTCGACGTACAGCAAATCAAAACAGATTTGCTCAACGGTTACTATTCACATTTCATCAGAGTGTGTCATCATATGTCCAAGACCATAAGACTAGAAGCAAAGACTCAAAAAAACCGAAGTAATAATATATTTTAGCAAATCAATTGTTACGATAACCACCTCGTTATCGTCACATATCCCTGTGTATATAGCAAAAGACACCGTCATCTTCCATAATACGGATATAATGGAGATCTCAAACATTAAAATCGGAAGGCAGTTGAAGCGCTTAACCGATTGCATAGAACTGAAATATCAAAAACATCAGTATTGGATATATGGATTTTGTTCAATTTTCTTTTATTTTAATTTGTTTGCTGTGGTCTGTGGTCTCTGGTCCTAAAGTATGGCAAATGCAGATATTCTATCCTCTCCTTAAGATCCAGCATTCACTGTCTAACCTAGTCCTTTTTCCAACTAGTATGCGCCAAACACAGCAAACGCGCAACAAGCAGCATCCACTCAGCATGTGATGCTATTGTTAGAGCAAAAAGCCCTTTTAAAAGTCGGTTTACAGTTATTTATTGATTGTGCGTACAGGTCAACGGATGACTTTAGCTCCAGTGCACTCTTCGATTGGTATGCTACCATCTTCGGACCAGGGTCCACTTCTTACAACAATTCGGAGGTTATGTTACAGAGGTTAATATCCGTGTCATGAATTTGTATACGTCTGTCAGTTTTGAGTGTGTAATTTCTCATTGTCTCTAGTTTGTCCAGAGAAGCACACGAATATTAGAAAGAGATAGAGGGACATGTAAACGAAGATGTGGGTTTTGACGGTACAATATAAACGTTCACTTGTGTGCGTATCGAAACAAATCGCGTGTACAAATTACTAATTGGCGAATCGATGTCGACCGTCAGGCTCTCTTGGTGGCAAGAAAAAGTACTGACGTACTATGGAATCGCGTAATTAAAAATATAAAAAAAAACACAGAATACTATGTACATATACGAGTATATGTATGAATGTACGAGTTTACAACTGAATTTCACTTCACTGAATTTGATTTAATTAATTTGTTAACAAACTATCAATATAACACTTAATATTGTTCAGCATTCATATACGGTTCAATTCTAAATATTTGAAGAATGACAAAACAACATCAATTTCATTTAAAACTGGTGGTTTATTGCATTTTTTAAAACAGTGTCCTACAAAAACTGTCACAAGTAAGCTCTTGACAATCGTTTAACACCAAGCTCGACTAACTTAACTCTTCTTCTACTTAATTTTACGTTTTTAAATTACCACCACATATCGAAATTCCGATGCAAATTCCTATCCCACTTACGAACTGTACGATTCTCAGTTGACTGAGTTACACAATACCAAAATATATATCAGTCGACAAATTTGACTAATCGACACTCGCAATCGGGGCCTTTGCTAATATTAATTTTATATACATACTCGTACATACTAACTTCGAAAATGTATTTCAGAACATTTGACTTGTCAAACGCGTGCCTTCTATTTCAATATAGAAAATTGAGGTTGCCGGGTTCTGACGCAAAACCAGAAATAAGGGAGTACGAGAGAGCCCACACAATCCGTGAATTTGACATTCATCAGGAATTATTTTGGGGTCTGTGTTCGTGAATTATAATAACTTATCCAAATTATAGATTTTGTTAACAGATTCGATTTATCGTCTGTTACCAGAAAGTTCATCAAATTAATTACCTATCAATTTTTACGATTAGATTGTATATTGGAAAGTAAGACTATTTTTTAATGTTTACTTACAATTAGACAACGCTAAAAAATGTTATTAAGGAACCATTTTTCTGTTACTGAATATAACGAAAGAAATAAAATAAAAAATTTTGTTTATTTATGCGTATTATTGTTGTATTATATTGTATTATGAGTTGGGTTGTATTTCACATTTCAGACAATAAGTCGGCACTCCATTTCATAGCTGAATTTTAATTTTGACTTGCCGAAGAATAGGCATAAATAAGTACTTTCAGAGAGAACTGAGTTTTAATTTTTCGAATAATTGGTTCGAAATTGTTTTTATATTCTTATTGTTTCTCTTAAAATTACACAATAGTTACGCTCGAAGCAACGTGTGTGGAACCATAATTTGAAATCAAGTAAAAATAGACTAACATAACTTCTTACTTATTTATTAGACCATAAATTTTTAAAAATATTACTTACGATTGCAATTCGTGAACACTGCTCAACCATAAATTCTCTGTGCAGTTTGAACTACTTTTCGCGGTAAGAAAAAATTTCAATCTGTTTTGTATCTTTAAATTTGCATTTAGTTTCATTATATTTAGCTTACGCATTGCACGATATTGTGGTTGCCGTGACGACAATTGGGGAGTTTACCTCTGTAGCTTGGCGGGGAAGGCTATCAGCTGTTCGGTAGAGCTCACACGTATTCTTCTGCCCCGTGTCAGTGAAAACGTTACTGTCTCTATACTACTTTATTTCTGCGCAAAACTCTCGTAAGCTCAACTCTTGTCAAAAGAACGCGCCGTTGCGATATAAAACTCAACTATAATGATCGCATTAGCGAGCATTAGCTAGTGTCAAACGCGCATTGGTGAGTGAGCGAATACACCCACCCCTATGAGCCAACCTATAATGTCGTCAAACATGAGCTACTGCGAAATGAATCGCACCGCGCATATGCGAATGTGACAGATGAAACACAGACAAGGAACAAATTTAAATATCAACCAAACAACTTCTGTGATGCTGTGGTTAAACACCTGGAACATCGACTAAAGCAATACAGAAACATACCGCCAATACGAAGGAGGTGATCACTTTTATCGGAACTGTTGCAAATAAACTGCTTGGAAGCCTGGATCAGGAATATGCACAGAACGTCGAAAATAATATCCATCAAGCATCCCAAAACCAATAACATCTGTTGCAATTGCATAAGAACCAAACTTCATTCATAGAATCCACAGCCATCATCCACATCCTTAATAAAATAACAATTTTGGTTATGAGTTATCGATTAACAGAAATTCACCGCAATGTAAAGAACCTGAGTCAAGGTATTGGATAGAGGCATTCAACTACGTAGCTATTTATGTATCCCAACTTATGGACAGTTTCCAACAAACCCAGTCAACACTTCTGGACGCAATTACGAGCACCCAAGAATTAGTTCGTTGCTTCTTTCACCAAAACTACTAAAGAAGCTAAACAGCATCCACAAATATTTACGAACTATCCCTGACAATGACGAATATAATTAACCTAATTTACACGAGCTTTTAATGGTCAAGACACGAGTGACCAATTCAAACATAATAAAGTTAGAAGGCAATAAAAGCTAAACAAACGTTTTCCGCACCACTCACCCAACATGATATTCACCAATAATTATTAGGATTACTATCGCTATCTGATATAGCTGGTGGCGTAGAATTTTGGCGAAGAAAACTCATATGCCGCAGTGGAACCACTGGGAATTTTCCACACTTTTGTAAAATAAATTTTGTGTATAAACTGTATAATTTTCAAATAAAATTCACTTGTTCATTGTCATCCTAGTGTATCATTTCGACGTACAGCAAATCAAAACAGATTTGCTCAACGGTTACTATTCACATTTCATCAGAGTGTGTCATCATATGTCCAAGACCATAAGACTAGAAGCAAAGACTCAAAAAAACCGAAGTAATAATATATTTTAGCAAATCAATTGTTACGATAACCACCTCGTTATCGTCACATATCCCTGTGTATATAGCAAAAGACACCGTCATCTTCCATAATACGGATATAATGGAGATCTCAAACATTAAAATCGGAAGGCAGTTGAAGCGCTTAACCGATTGCATAGAACTGAAATATCAAAAACATCAGTATTGGATATATGGATTTTGTTCAATTTTCTTTTATTTTAATTTGTTTGCTGTGGTCTGTGGTCTCTGGTCCTAAAGTATGGCAAATGCAGATATTCTATCCTCTCCTTAAGATCCAGCATTCACTGTCTAACCTAGTCCTTTTTCCAACTAGTATGCGCCAAACACAGCAAACGCGCAACAAGCAGCATCCACTCAGCATGTGATGCTATTGTTAGAGCAAAAAGCCCTTTTAAAAGTCGGTTTACAGTTATTTATTGATTGTGCGTACAGGTCAACGGATGACTTTAGCTCCAGTGCACTCTTCGATTGGTATGCTACCATCTTCGGACCAGGGTCCACTTCTTACAACAATTCGGAGGTTATGTTACAGAGGTTAATATCCGTGTCATGAATTTGTATACGTCTGTCAGTTTTGAGTGTGTAATTTCTCATTGTCTCTAGTTTGTCCAGAGAAGCACACGAATATTAGAAAGAGATAGAGGGACATGTAAACGAAGATGTGGGTTTTGACGGTACAATATAAACGTTCACTTGTGTGCGTATCGAAACAAATCGCGTGTACAAATTACTAATTGGCGAATCGATGTCGACCGTCAGGCTCTCTTGGTGGCAAGAAAAAGTACTGACGTACTATGGAATCGCGTAATTAAAAATATAAAAAAAAAACACAGAATACTATGTACATATACGAGTATATGTATGAATGTACGAGTTTACAACTGAATTTCACTTCACTGAATTTGATTTAATTAATTTGTTAACAAACTATCAATATAACACTTAATATTGTTCAGCATTCATATACGGCTCAATTCTAAATATTTGAAGAATGACAAAACAACATCAATTTCATTTAAAACTGATGGTTTATTGCATTTTTTAAAACAGTGTCCTACAAAAACTGTCACAAGTAAGCTCTTGACAATCGTTTAACACCAAGCTCGACTAACTTAACTCTTCTTCTACTTAATTTTACGTTTTTAAATTACCACCACATATCGAAATTCCGATGCAAATTCCTATCCCACTTACTTACTCAGTTGACTGAGTTACACAATACCAAAATATATATCAGTCGACAAATTTGACTAATCGACACTCGCAATCGGGGCCTTTGCTAATATTAATTTTATATACATACTCGTACATACTAACTTCGAAAATGTATTTCAGAACATTTGACTTGTCAAACGCGTGCCTTCTATTTCAATATAGAAAATTGAGGTTGCCGGGTTCTGACGCAAAACCAGAAATAAGGGAGTACGAGAGAGCCCACACAATCCGTGAATTTGACATTCATCAGGAATTATTTTGGGGTCTGTGTTCGTGAATTATAATAACTTATCCAAATTATAGATTTTGTTAACAGATTCGATTTATCGTCTGTTACCAGAAAGTTCATCAAATTAATTACCTATCAATTTTTACGATTAGATTGTATATTGGAAAGTAAGACTATTTTTTAATGTTTACTTACAATTAGACAACGCTAAAAAATGTTATTAAGGAACCATTTTTCTGTTACTGAATATAACGAAAGAAATAAAATAAAAAATTTTGTTTATTTATGCGTATTATTGTTGTATTATATTGTATTATGAGTTGGGTTGTATTTCACATTTCAGACAATAAGTCGGCACTCCATTTCATAGCTGAATTTTAATTTTGACTTGCCGAAGAATAGGCATAAATAAGTACTTTCAGAGAGAACTGAGTTTTAATTTTTCGAATAATTGGTTCGAAATTGTTTTTATATTCTTATTGTTTCTCTTAAAATTACACAATAGTTACGCTCGAAGCAACGTGTGTGGAACCATAATTTGAAATCAAGTAAAAATAGACTAACATAACTTCTTACTTATTTATTAGACCATAAATTTTTAAAAATATTACTTACGATTGCAATTCGTGAACACTGCTCAACCATAAATTCTCTGTGCAGTTTGAACTACTTTTCGCGGTAAGAAAAAATTTCAATCTGTTTTGAATCTTTAAATTTGCATTTAGTTTCATTATATTTAGCTTACGCATTGCACGATATTGTGGTTGCCGTGACGACAATTGGGGAGTTTACCTCTGTAGCTTGGCGGGGAAGGCTATCAGCTGTTCGGTAGAGCTCACACGTATTCTTCTGCCCCGTGTCAGTGAAAACGTTACTGTCTCTATACTACTTTATTTCTGCGCAAAACTCTCGTAAGCTCAACTCTTGTCAAAAGAACGCGCCGTTGCGATATAAAACTCAACTATAATGATCGCATGAGCGAGCATTAGCTAGTGTCAAACGCGCATTGGTGAGTGAGCGAATACACCCACCCCTATGAGCCAACCTATAATGTCGTCAAACATGAGCTACTGCGAAATGAATCGCACCGCGCATATGCGAATGTGACAGATGAAACACAGACAAGGAACAAATTCGAAAAATGGGAAAATCAGCTGATATTGTGTTGGTATTCGTATATACCTACACATATAATCGAACATGAGGAATTCATAATAAATGATAATTAAATAAAAAAGTAAAGCAATCAACGGAAGAATTGCTGACAGGAGGCTATGCGCGAGTTACGGCACCTGCCTGCACGCCCATCGCACCCCTCGCCCCCTGACCAGCCAGCACCAACAACGATCATCAATGGTACTCGCCTGCACACCCGATGCCCTTTCATCTTCACACGCCAACGACGACGACGTTCATCTGCACTATGACACATGCCGGCATGTGTACCAGCAAATATAGCTCGGCAGTGCCCCCGTTGCCCCCTCATCATCAAGCACATAATCAACTGCAATGTCAGCGTCTGGGACGCCGTCGGCAATACTCCAATGTATTTCTTTAATTTTTTTTAATTGCACAGGTGACCGCATGAACTGCAATGTCAGCGTCTGGGACGCATCTGTCCTAAATAAAGTTCATGCAATCACCTCTGCAAAACGAGCCAAAGTGTAAACAAAATTCAATAAAATAAATCAGTTATTGTCAGTCATTACTTGAAGCAAGTTGTTTTTTTAAAGCAAACCCGCGTTGATCCCGTAATTGGCGCAGTCGCAAGTGCAGTGAAAGTTTACCGGTTAATAATTGCAAATGATTGAGTCGGATTATAAATCAATATTGCATCGAGCAGTATAAGTGGCCAATCCACCGCGAAGAGACTTATAAACTGTTGGGTTTTAATTCACTGCAGAACCTCGCTTTCCAACGTTCTTGCTTTGAAGATACAACTAGTGCTGCAATAACTCGCGTTCCTGAAGGATTTGAACGTCTCTGATTCTTGCTATCAACGTTCCCGAATTCATCATTCCCGTTTTCAACGTTCCTGCTTCAACAACTCGCCAGATGCACTGGACCATCGCAGTCCTTTTTGGGTGCATGTAAGTGCTAGTATTAGATCAGTGACTCATTGGTACCGCGATCCTTATCGCAAGGCATTACGGTATAAAAGAACTGCGATCCTTATCGAAAGGCACTCCAGTTAAAATAACAAAACTGCGACCCTAAAAAAAAAAAAAAACAGCGATCTGCGATACAAGAAAAATTGTAACAAAAAGTGCAAAAATAACTATATAAAACCAATTAATACAACAAAATTATAGAGATATTGTACGCATATACATACAACCTTTTATTAATACCTTAATTACCTACATTTTCTTTTTTAAACAAATAAGTCCACCAAATATTATCTCTCCCCTTCTCCCTAATGTCTGATAAGCAAAAAACGAATCAAAAGTCCAAAACAAGATTCGTACCTTATCAACTACGACAACTATCGAAAAGCTTGACATCTATTTCGGAGAAATCGGGCTCTGACTCAAATTCAAATTTGAATACTTCAATTGCTTCTGGTTCTTCCTCTTCAGTTAACGTAAACTCTGTCGTGATGGCAACAAACCACGTTTCAGACAACAGTGCAACTACACCGGTAGTTAATCAAACTGAAATTTTCAATTCGCTGAGAATTCCGGATGCGATAAAAGACCTTCCAAAATTCGATGGGAATCCGTGACTGTTGTATGAGTTCCTCAACAACGTCGAGGAAATTCTTCTGTACATAAGGGGAACAGACAATACCTCTTATGGTCAAATTCTTCTTAGAGCCATCCGGAACAAGATCGAAGGACAGGCTAACGAGATTCTCAATATGTATGGCACGCCGCTTGTTTGGGACGACATAAAAAATAATCTTATTTTACATTATTCTGATAAGCGATCAGAGACGTCCTTAATAAGAGACCTCCATAATATAAGACAGAACAATAAGTCTGTCGAAGTTCTATATGGAGAAATATTAGAGGTACAGGCAGCCCTTTCGAATAACATCCAAATACATGAAACTGACGCGAACGTCATTAAAGCTAAAAAAAGATCTCTATTCAGAGATGTGCCTGAACTCCTTCCTCACCGGCCTTAATGAACCTCTTGGTGCAAGGGTCAGGGCAATGAGGCCAAATTCATTGGCAGTTGCTCTCATCTACTGTATCAAGGAACAAAACATTTCTTGCCAAAAAATTTCAATGAATCAGAACCAACACATACCAAACCTTTACAGGCCCTATAAACCTATACAAAATGATAATCAATCACGAAGGTTTAATCAAAATACAACAAATCATAATTCGAGGCAACAGATCCAACATAGATCTTCTTTCCCGCATTTTTCTCAAAATTTCGTAAATTCTTCGCCAACCTTCCCACATCCTTCACAAATTTCCAATCTTCACCACATCCTTCACAAAGAACAAATTTCTCCAATAACAATAATAATTTCAAAAAATCCGAAAACACTAATTTCTCAAGGCACGCGGGTGCAACAAGGCGTGACCAAAGCTCGCAACCAGAACAGTCACAACTTACTAGGATGTCTAGGAACTTTCGTGAAATGAATAATATTGACAACACAAACCGTCAAAATGTCGAAAACTTTTTAACGAACATTGAAAACGATGAATATTTTATCACAGTAGCCTCGGTGAACCAACAGGCTACATAAATTGTAGAGAAAACCTCACAACTCTACCATATGTTACTATCTCTTCACCATTTGGGCGATAGCTTAGATTTCTCCTTGACACCGGAGCATCTTCGTCTTTCATCAATTCCGAGTTTATCCCCCAAAATCAGCAAGATGATTGTGAACCAGTAACAATCACTAGTCTTTAAAAAATACTCAGTAAATAAACAAGCTACTCTACCTCTATTCACAGAGTTTAACCAACACGGTTCCATAAAATTCCTGATTTTTAAATTCCATTGTTTCTACGATGGTCTACTTGGTATAGATGCACTTGTGCAACTAAACGCCAAACTTGACCTAGAAAATAAAATTCTTTACACGCAAAATGCTATCAACGAAATACTTCTCCAACGTAATTCATCCTCGGATTTGATCACTATCTCTACTAGATCTAAAATTCTAACAAAACTTAATGTGAGCCACGAAAATGGTTACAGCATAGTCGAACTGACAAACCTTTCTGAAAATGACCAAACGGTACTATTAGAACAACCCCTAAAGGTCGAACCCCACGACTTGGACAATTTCGTCCAAATTCTCAACAACGAAAACATCAACACCAACGAGACACCAGCGAATGAAGTTGCTAATCTAATAAGGACAAATCATCTTAATACGGAGGAACGAAAAAAACTAATTAAATTATGCAAGACCTATAGTGATATTCTATACAGAGAAGGCGAACCTCTGTCGTTCACTAGCAAAATTAAACATAATATCAGTACCACGGATGATGTACCGATTCACACAAAATCATACAGGTACCCATATATCCACAAGGAGGAAGTAAAAAGCCAAATCGCAAAACCTTAGATCAAGGCATCCACGGATCCCCGTGGAGCTCCCCTGTTTGGATCGTACCAAAAAAGGTGGATGCCAGTGGACGTAAGAAATGGCGAATGATCAATGAAAAAACCATATCTGATAGGTACCCTACCCCAAACATATCTGAAATCCTGGATAAATTGGGCAAATGCCTATATTTCACAACACTTGCAAGAGGGTTTCATCAAATTAAGATGAACCCAAAACATATTCCAAAGACAGCATTCACTGTTGAAGGCGGCCATTACGAATTCGTAAGAATGCCTTTCGGCCTTAAAAATGCCCCTTCAACATTTCAACGGGTTATGGACAATGTCTTGCAGGACTTAAATGGTAAAATTTGTCTAGTTTATCTTGGTGATATCATCATATTTTCGACGTGCCTGAAAGAGCACTTAAACAGCATTGAATTAGTTTTCAAAAAACTTAGAGGCAAATTTTAAAATACAAGGACACGTGATTACTCCGGAAGGGATTAAGCCAAATCCTGCGAAAATTAACGCTATAGAGAACTTTCCTTTGCCAAAGACAAAAGGGGAGATAAAAGCCTTTCTAGGTCTTATTGGCTATTACCGAAAATTCATTGAAGACCTTGCCAAATTGACCAAGCCTCTAACAGCTTGCCTCAAGAAAAATGCAGAAGTTGTAATTGATGACAAATACCAAACTGCATTCGAAACATGTAAACATTTATTGATGAACGATCAAATCCCCCGATTTCGAAAAACCTTTCATACTTACGACTGATGCAAGCAATTGCGCACTGGGAGCAGTCCTATCCCAAGGTCGTATAGGAAGCGACAAACCAATCGCTTACGCTAGTCGCACCCTTTCAGAAAGTGAAAGGAATTACTCACTATTGAAAAGGAACTTCTCGCCATTGTATGGGCAACAAAGTACGTCCGTCCATACCTTTTCGGAAGGAAATTTCAGATATTGACGGATCATAGACCGCTGACTTGGCTAATGAGTCTTAAAGAACCAAACTCAAAGCTAGTCAGATGGCGACTCAGATTAGAGGAGTACGACTATGAATTAATCTACAAGAAGGGTAGCCTAAACACAAACGCTGACGCTCTCAGTCGTATTAAACACAACGAACAATTCATGGATACCGAAGAACTTTTCAATAACGACGAAGTCAAAAAATCGATGAATGAGTTCAACATCCAAATCATTTTACAAAAACGTAGCGGAGAATCACCTGCAACCATAGAAAACGTGTTTAAGAACAAACAGAGAACAACCGTACGTTCTCCAAATTTCGACGAGAATACTATGATTAACATCCTCAAGAAATTTCTTCCGCCAAATAGGCTAAGTACTATCTACACCGACGATGAGACATTTAGGGTAGTTCAATCAACATACTCCAGGTATTTTTCCCAATCTAAAACCTTCCGGATAATCCGTTGCACAGAGATCCTCGAAGATATAAGAAACGAGGACGAACAAGAAACAACTATCCGAGATTATCATATAAAATCAAACCACAGAGGAATTAATGAATCCCTTTCGCATTTGAAAAATAAATTCTTCTTCCCTAATATGAAAGATAAAATTACAAAGACAATTAACAATTGCGAAAATTGCAAGATTCTTAAATATGACAGAAACCCCCTCAAACCATATTTTCAAAAACCCGAAATACCCCTGAAACCTCTCGACATACTCCATATAGACGTTTACAGCATAAACAATAACCAAATTTTCTAGATTCGCGTGTGGCTATAACCTTAGCTGTCGAAGCAGCATAACTGTGCTTAATTGTTTGAAAAACTATATTAGCCTTTTTGGCATTCCCAGGAAAGTTGTTTGCGATCAAGGGTCAGAATTTATGTCGAATATTTTCAAAGACTTTTGTGAGCAACACGACATCGAACTTCATGTTACCTCTTTTCAACAAAGGAGTAGCAACTCTCCAGTGGAAAGACTACACTCGACCCTTACTGAAATATATCGGCTGATATTATCGGCAAGGAAAGAGAAAAAACTTACTACCACTCATGAAGAATTGCTAACTGAAGCACTGATTACTTACAACAATGCTATACATTCAGCCACAAACCACACACCATACGAACTTTTCTTTGGTCGCCCTCATAAATTTTATAAAACCTTATCTTACTCCAATAGCCATGAATACCTTTCAAAATTAAATGAATTTCTAAACGAATTATACCCTCAAATTCAAGAAAAAGCGAGAAAAATAACAAGCGCCAGAACAGAAAAATTAAACAAATCGAGGGAAGAACCAGAGGTTATATTGGAAAACCAGATAGTTTTCAGAAAAGAAGCTAGGCGCAAAAAGTTAGCGCCCAGATTCTCAAAACATATAGCCGACAAGAATCATAGAGTAACAATCTACACTAAACAAAATAAGAAAATACACAAAAGCATAAGCAAAATAAAATACGATAAAAAAAAAAGACAAATTATAGTATAGAATACTGCACTCAACACTCACACTAATAACTTTCATTTTCCTTTCTTACTAACCTCATTACAGATTTACACCTACTATTTCACAAATTATAGAAACATGTCACATCCCTAAGAACCACAGTGTACTACCACTCCGTTTAGGACCTTCTAGATTCATAAATAACTATCATAATTTAATACATTTGGTTGACCTAGACGACTATCACAAAAACATTGATGATATAGCCAATTCCCTTTATATATTTGAAGAAAGAGCTACAATAACATCGTCTCTACAGATAACAAAACTTAAATTCAATGAACTAAATAGAAAATAGAATTAATTAGAGACCATATATCCCTTTAAAAGGCAAAAACGTGGTCTGATAAACGGATTGGTGTCGGCAATAAAATATATTACAGGGAATATGGACACAAACGACGCAGACAACATATACAGACAAATACAAGACACAAACACTAACATTAATAACATGACAGACACTTTAACTAAAGAACACAATTAACATACAAATTATCAAAAGATTCAAAAACATCACTGACCACATAAACAGAGAACAAAACGCTATAGTAACCTTCTTTAACGAGACAGGAAACAAAATTATGAGAGAGGAAGACCTACTAATAGAAACACAGTCTCTTAACCAGATACGCTTTAATATAGATCTTTTAACTAACCACCTTTCACACATCTTAGAGGCAGTAATTCTAAGTAAATTTAACGTTATCTCTAAGCTCTTACTAACACATGAAGAATTAACACGAATCAAAAATATACTAGAAAATCAAGAAATACATATCAATGCACTCGAACAAATATATGAATTTTTGAATCTACAAGCATTCTATAATGGCACAAAAATATTTTTCAATGTACGCATACCTATTACATCAAAACAAAAATATTTTATGTATCAAATTATACCACTCCCTATAAACAATACAAAACATATAATATCAAAACAATACATAAACAATATTTTTTTTTTTTTCATTTAATTTTATTTAGTTTAACTTATGTGGACTTACTTCCTAGACAAAAGTACTTAAAAATAGCTTAACTAACTTAAGAATTTACAAATTTTTCTTAATACTAACCTACTGACCCTATGCGGGTACTCTAAGCTAATCTAATCTACGGTATAAATGTGCCTTTCGGCTTAATCTATGTTTGTTTAGTCCTTAGACAATCTTTTGTTAAATTTTTCATTTGTCAAGAAAATTTTTGAAAAAACTTGACTAAACTTGAAGTCAATATATAAACTATAATGAAGATCACATTCAATACTATGACGCACTTTGCCCCAAAATAGAGGGAACTTACTACTGCAGTAACCCCGCCACAGAAGAAGAAACCATTAATTCCGGATGCATTGGGAAACTAATGACGAAACGAGCGGCACAATGTCCTATCATCGATGTTGGGAAAATCCAAACTATCAATCAACCGCAGCCAAATTTCATGTTATTTATTAATGTTCCAAAATTAATAATAAATTCATCCTGCAGCTCAAAATCCTTCCCAGTAGAAGACAACGTCTTGGTCCACTTCAAGGGATGTAATGTCGAAGCGAATGGGATCACGTACGAAGACGATCCAGACGTATTTTGGGATACAGTTCACGTGTCCCTACCACCAAGTAGTCGTATTCATCCAAATTCAACAACAGAGGTACTAAGCCTCCAAAAGCTCCAGGACTACAACTTCAACACAGAGGCCCAAATATTGCTAATCGGACAGAGGACCAAAATACTGAACTATGCAGCAAAAACAACCATCGTCTTCTGCATCACAGTCATCATAATCATCATAGTGGGCATCTTTATCATCAAAAAGCCTACTGAGAGTCAACATGTTCCAGTCTTCCCAGCATCATTTCACCCCACACTCGCTCCAACCCCAATGACATAATTGTGGCCGTCGCTTTATTCCAGGGGGAGGAGTTACGGCACCTGCCTGCACGCCCATCGCACCCGTCGCCCCCTGACCAGCCAGCACCAACAACGATCATCTATGGTACGACACCCGCCTGCACACCCGACGCCCTTTCATCCTCACACGCCAACGACGACGACGTTCACCTGCACTATGACACCTGCACTATGACACCTGCCAGCATGTGTACCAGCAAATATAGCTCGGCAGTGCCCCCGTTGCCCCCTCATCATCAAGCACATAATCAACTGCAATGTCAGCGTCTGGGACGCCGTCGGCAATACTCCAATGTATTTCTTTAATTTTTTTTAATTGCACAGGTGACCGCATGAACTGCAATGTCAGCGTCTGGGACGCATCTGTCCTAAATAAAGTTCATGCAATCACCTCTGCAAAACGAGCCAAAGTGTAAACAAAATTCAATAAAATAAATCAGTTATTGTCAGTCATTACTTGAAGCAAGTTGTTTTTTTAAAGCAAACCCGCGTTGATCCCGTAATTGGCGCAGTCGCAAGTGCAGTGAAAGTTTACCGGTTAATAATTGCAAATGATTGAGTCGGATTATAAATCAATATTGCATCGAGCAGTATAAGTGGCCAATCCACCGCGAAGAGACTTATAAACTGTTGGGTTTTAATTCACTGCAGAACCTCGCTTTCCAACGTTCTTGCTTTGAAGATACAACTAGTGCTGCAATAACTCGCGTTCCTGAAGGATTTGAACATCTCTGATTCTTGCTATCAACGTTCCCGAATTCATCATTCCCGTTTTCAACGTTCCTGCTTCAACAACTCGCCAGATGCACTGGACCATCGCAGTCCTTTTTGGGTGCATGTAAGTGCTAGTATTAGATCAGTGACTCATTGGTACCGCGATCCTTATCGCAAGGCATTACGGTATAAAAGAACTGCGATCCTTATCGAAAGGCACTCCAGTTAAAATAACAAAACTGCGACCCTAAAAAAAAAAAAAACAGCGATCTGCGATACAAGAAAAATTGTAACAAAAAGTGCAAAAATAACTATATAAAACCAATTAATACAACAAAATTATAGAGATATTGTACGCATATACATACAACCTTTTATTAATACCTTAATTACCTACATTTTCTTTTTTAAACAAATAAGTCCACCAAATATTATCTCTCCCCTTCTCCCTAATGTCTGATAAGCAAAAAACGAATCAAAAGTCCAAAACAAGATTCGTACCTTATCAACTACGACAACTATCGAAAAGCTTGACATCTATTTCGGAGAAATCGGGCTCTGACTCAAATTCAAATTTGAATACTTCAATTGCTTCTGGTTCTTCCTCTTCAGTTAACGTAAACTCTGTCGTGATGGCAACAAACCACGTTTCAGACAACAGTGCAACTACACCGGTAGTTAATCAAACTGAAATTTTCAATTCGCTGAGAATTCCGGATGCGATAAAAGACCTTCCAAAATTCGATGAGTTCCTCAACAACGTCGAGGAAATTCTTCTGTACATAAGGGGAACAGACAATACCTCTTATGGTCAAATTCTTCTTAGAGCCATCCGGAACAAGATCGAAGGACAGGCTAACGAGATTCTCAATATGTATGGCACGCCGCTTGTTTGGGACGACATAAAAAATAATCTTATTTTACATTATTCTGATAAGCGATCAGAGACGTCCTTAATAAGAGACCTCCATAATATAAGACAGAACAATAAGTCTGTCGAAGTTCTATATGGAGAAATATTAGAGGTACAGGCAGCCCTTTCGAATAACATCCAAATACATGAAACTGACGCGAACGTCATTAAAGCTAAAAAAAGATCTCTATTCAGAGATGTGCCTGAACTCCTTCCTCACCGGCCTTAATGAACCTCTTGGTGCAAGGGTCAGGGCAATGAGGCCAAATTCATTGGCAGTTGCTCTCATCTACTGTATCAAGGAACAAAACATTTCTTGCCAAAAAATTTCAATGAATCAGAACCAACACATACCAAACCTTTACAGGCCCTATAAACCTATACAAAATGATAATCAATCACGAAGGTTTAATCAAAATACAACAAATCATAATTCGAGGCAACAGATCCAACATAGATCTTCTTTCCCGCATTTTTCTCAAAATTTCGTAAATTCTTCGCCAACCTTCCCACATCCTTCACAAATTTCCAATCTTCACCACATCCTTCACAAAGAACAAATTTCTCCAATAACAATAATAATTTCAAAAAATCCGAAAACACTAATTTCTCAAGGCACGCGGGTGCAACAAGGCGTGACCAAAGCTCGCAACCAGAACAGTCACAACTTACTAGGATGTCTAGGAACTTTCGTGAAATGAATAATATTGACAACACAAACCGTCAAAATGTCGAAAACTTTTTAACGAACATTGAAAACGATGAATATTTTATCACAGTAGCCTCGGTGAACCAACAGGCTACATAAATTGTAGAGAAAACCTCACAACTCTACCATATGTTACTATCTCTTCACCATTTGGGCGATAGCTTAGATTTCTCCTTGACACCGGAGCATCTTCGTCTTTCATCAATTCCGAGTTTATCCCCCAAAATCAGCAAGATGATTGTGAACCAGTAACAATCACTAGTCTTTAAAAAATACTCAGTAAATAAACAAGCTACTCTACCTCTATTCACAGAGTTTAACCAACACGGTTCCATAAAATTCCTGATTTTTAAATTCCATTGTTTCTACGATGGTCTACTTGGTATAGATGCACTTGTGCAACTAAACGCCAAACTTGACCTAGAAAATAAAATTCTTTACACGCAAAATGCTATCAACGAAATACTTCTCCAACGTAATTCATCCTCGGATTTGATCACTATCTCTACTAGATCTAAAATTCTAACAAAACTTAATGTGAGCCACGAAAATGGTTACAGCATAGTCGAACTGACAAACCTTTCTGAAAATGACCAAACGGTACTATTAGAACAACCCCTAAAGGTCGAACCCCACGACTTGGACAATTTCGTCCAAATTCTCAACAACGAAAACATCAACACCAACGAGACACCAGCGAATGAAGTTGCTAATCTAATAAGGACAAATCATCTTAATACGGAGGAACGAAAAAAACTAATTAAATTATGCAAGACCTATAGTGATATTCTATACAGAGAAGGCGAACCTCTGTCGTTCACTAGCAAAATTAAACATAATATCAGTACCACGGATGATGTACCGATTCACACAAAATCATACAGGTACCCATATATCCACAAGGAGGAAGTAAAAAGCCAAATCGCAAAACCTTAGATCAAGGCATCCACGGATCCCCGTGGAGCTCCCCTGTTTGGATCGTACCAAAAAAGGTGGATGCCAGTGGACGTAAGAAATGGCGAATGATCAATGAAAAAACCATATCTGATAGGTACCCTACCCCAAACATATCTGAAATCCTGGATAAATTGGGCAAATGCCTATATTTCACAACACTTGCAAGAGGGTTTCATCAAATTAAGATGAACCCAAAACATATTCCAAAGACAGCATTCACTGTTGAAGGCGGCCATTACGAATTCGTAAGAATGCCTTTCGGCCTTAAAAATGCCCCTTCAACATTTCAACGGGTTATGGACAATGTCTTGCAGGACTTAAATGGTAAAATTTGTCTAGTTTATCTTGGTGATATCATCATATTTTCGACGTCCCTGAAAGAGCACTTAAACAGCATTGAATTAGTTTTCAAAAAACTTAGAGGCAAATTTTAAAATACAAGGACACGTGATTACTCCGGAAGGGATTAAGCCAAATCCTGCGAAAATTAACGCTATAGAGAACTTTCCTTTGCCAAAGACAAAAGGGGAGATAAAAGCCTTTCTAGGTCTTATTGGCTATTACCGAAAATTCATTGAAGACCTTGCCAAATTGACCAAGCCTCTAACAGCTTGCCTCAAGAAAAATGCAGAAGTTGTAATTGATGACAAATACCAAACTGCATTCGAAACATGTAAACATTTATTGATGAACGATCAAATCCCCCGATTTCGAAAAACCTTTCATACTTACGACTGATGCAAGCAATTGCGCACTGGGAGCAGTCCTATCCCAAGGTCGTATAGGAAGCGACAAACCAATCGCTTACGCTAGTCGCACCCTTTCAGAAAGTGAAAGGAATTACTCACTATTGAAAAGGAACTTCTCGCCATTGTATGTGCAACAAAGTACGTCCGTCCATACCTTTTCGGAAGGAAATTTCAGATATTGACGGATCATAGACCGCTGACTTGGCTAATGAGTCTTAAAGAACCAAACTCAAAGCTAGTCAGATGGCGACTCAGATTAGAGGAGTACGACTATGAATTAATCTACAAGAAGGGTAGCCTAAACACAAACGCTGACGCTCTCAGTCGTATTAAACACAACGAACAATTCATGGATACCGAAGAACTTTTCAATAACGACGAAGTCAAAAAATCGATGAATGAGTTCAACATCCAAATCATTTTACAAAAACGTAGCGGAGAATCACCTGCAACCATAGAAAACGTGTTTAAGAACAAACAGAGAACAACCGTACGTTCTCCAAATTTCGACGAGAATACTATGATTAACATCCTCAAGAAATTTCTTCCGCCAAATAGGCTAAGTACTATCTACACCGACGATGAGACATTTAGGGTAGTTCAATCAACATACTCCAGGTATTTTTCCCAATCTAAAACCTTCCGGATAATCCGTTGCACAGAGATCCTCGAAGATATAAGAAACGAGGACGAACAAGAAACAACTATCCGAGATTATCATATAAAATCAAACCACAGAGGAATTAATGAATCCCTTTCGCATTTGAAAAATAAATTCTTCTTCCCTAATATGAAAGATAAAATTACAAAGACAATTAACAATTGCGAAAATTGCAAGATTCTTAAATATGACAGAAACCCCCTCAAACCATATTTTCAAAAACCCGAAATACCCCTGAAACCTCTCGACATACTCCATATAGACGTTTACAGCATAAACAATAACCAAATTTTCTAGATTCGCGTGTGGCTATAACCTTAGCTGTCGAAGCAGCATAACTGTGCTTAATTGTTTGAAAAACTATATTAGCCTTTTTGGCATTCCCAGGAAAGTTGTTTGCGATCAAGGGTCAGAATTTATGTCGAATATTTTCAAAGACTTTTGTGAGCAACACGACATCGAACTTCATGTTACCTCTTTTCAACAAAGGAGTAGCAACTCTCCAGTGGAAAGACTACACTCGACCCTTACTGAAATATATCGGCTGATATTATCGGCAAGGAAAGAGAAAAAACTTACTACCACTCATGAAGAATTGCTAACTGAAGCACTGATTACTTACAACAATGCTATACATTCAGCCACAAACCACACACCATACGAACTTTTCTTTGGTCGCCCTCATAAATTTTATAAAACCTTATCTTACTCCAATAGCCATGAATACCTTTCAAAATTAAATGAATTTCTAAACGAATTATACCCTCAAATTCAAGAAAAAGCGAGAAAAATAACAAGCGCCAGAACAGAAAAATTAAACAAATCGAGGGAAGAACCAGAGGTTATATTGGAAAACCAGATAGTTTTCAGAAAAGAAGCTAGGCGCAAAAAGTTAGCGCCCAGATTCTCAAAACATATAGCCGACAAGAATCATAGAGTAACAATCTACACTAAACAAAATAAGAAAATACACAAAAGCATAAGCAAAATAAAATACGATAAAAAAAAAAGACAAATTATAGTATAGAATACTGCACTCAACACTCACACTAATAACTTTCATTTTCCTTTCTTACTAACCTCATTACAGATTTACACCTACTATTTCACAAATTATAGAAACATGTCACATCCCTAAGAACCACAGTGTACTACCACTCCGTTTAGGACCTTCTAGATTCATAAATAACTATCATAATTTAATACATTTGGTTGACCTAGACGACTATCACAAAAACATTGATGATATAGCCAATTCCCTTTATATATTTGAAGAAAGAGCTACAATAACATCGTCTCTACAGATAACAAAACTTAAATTCAATGAACTAAATAGAAAATAGAATTAATTAGAGACCATATATCCCTTTAAAAGGCAAAAACGTGGTCTGATAAACGGATTGGTGTCGGCAATAAAATATATTACAGGGAATATGGACACAAACGACGCAGACAACATATACAGACAAATACAAGACACAAACACTAACATTAATAACATGACAGACACTTTAACTAAAGAACACAATTAACATACAAATTATCAAAAGATTCAAAAACATCACTGACCACATAAACAGAGAACAAAACGCTATAGTAACCTTCTTTAACGAGACAGGAAACAAAATTATGAGAGAGGAAGACCTACTAATAGAAACACAGTCTCTTAACCAGATACGCTTTAATATAGATCTTTTAACTAACCACCTTTCACACATCTTAGAGGCAGTAATTCTAAGTAAATTTAACGTTATCTCTAAGCTCTTACTAACACATGAAGAATTAACACGAATCAAAAATATACTAGAAAATCAAGAAATACATATCAATGCACTCGAACAAATATATGAATTTTTGAATCTACAAGCATTCTATAATGGCACAAAAATATTTTTCAATGTACGCATACCTATTACATCAAAACAAAAATATTTTATGTATCAAATTATACCACTCCCTATAAACAATACAAAACATATAATATCAAAACAATACATAAACAATATTTTTTTTTTTTTCATGTAATTTTATTTAGTTTAACTTATGTGGACTTACTTCCTAGACAAAAGTACTTAAAAATAGCTTAACTAACTTAAGAATTTACAAATTTTTCTTAATACTAACCTACTGACCCTATGCGGGTACTCTAAGCTAATCTAATCTACGGTATAAATGTGCCTTTCGGCTTAATCTATGTTTGTTTAGTCCTTAGACAATCTTTTGTTAAATTTTTCATTTGTCAAGAAAATTTTTGAAAAAACTTGACTAAACTTGAAGTCAATATATAAACTATAATGAAGATCACATTCAATACTATGACGCACTTTGCCCCAAAATAGAGGGAACTTACTACTGCAGTAACCCCGCCACAGAAGAAGAAACCATTAATTCCGGATGCATTGGGAAACTAATGACGAAACGAGCGGCACAATGTCCTATCATCGATGTTGGGAAAATCCAAACTATCAATCAACCGCAGCCAAATTTCATATTATTTATTAATGTTCCAAAATTAATAATAAATTCATCCTGCAGCTCAAAATCCTTCCCAGTAGAAGACAACGTCTTGGTCCACTTCAAGGGATGTAATGTCGAAGCGAATGGGATCACGTACGAAGACGATCCAGACGTATTTTGGGATACAGTTCACGTGTCCCTACCACCAAGTAGTCGTATTCATCCAAATTCAACAACAGAGGTACTAAGCCTCCAAAAGCTCCAGGACTACAACTTCAACACAGAGGCCCAAATATTGCTAATCGGACAGAGGACCAAAATACTGAACTATGCAGCAAAAACAACCATCGTCTTCTGCATCACAGTCATCATAATCATCATAGTGGGCATCTTTATCATCAAAAAGCCTACTGAGAGTCAACATGTTCCAGTCTTCCCAGCATCATTTCACCCCACACTCGCTCCAACCCCAATGACATAATTGTGGCCGTCGCTTTATTCCAGGGGGAGGAGTTACGGCACCTGCCTGCACGCCCATCGCACCCGTCGCCCCCTGACCAGCCAGCACCAACAACGATCATCTATGGTACGACACCCGCCTGCACACCCGACGCCCTTTCATCCTCACACGCCAACGACGACGACGTTCACCTGCACTATGACACCTGCACTATGACACCTGCCAGCATGTGTACCAGCAAATATAGCTCGGCAGTGCCCCCGTTGCCCCCTCATCATCAAGCACATAATCAACTGCAATGTCAGCGTCTGGGACGCCGTCGGCAATACTCCAATGTATTTCTTTAATTTTTTTTAATTGCACAGGTGACCGCATGAACTGCAATGTCAGCGTCTGGGACGCATCTGTCCTAAATAAAGTTCATGCAATCACCTCTGCAAAACGAGCCAAAGTGTAAACAAAATTCAATAAAATAAATCAGTTATTGTCAGTCATTACTTGAAGCAAGTTGTTTTTTTAAAGCAAACCCGCGTTGATCCCGTAATTGGCGCAGTCGCAAGTGCAGTGAAAGTTTACCGGTTAATAATTGCAAATGATTGAGTCGGATTATAAATCAATATTGCATCGAGCAGTATAAGTGGCCAATCCACCGCGAAGAGACTTATAAACTGTTGGGTTTTAATTCACTGCAGAACCTCGCTTTCCAACGTTCTTGCTTTGAAGATACAACTAGTGCTGCAATAACTCGCGTTCCTGAAGGATTTGAACATCTCTGATTCTTGCTATCAACGTTCCCGAATTCATCATTCCCGTTTTCAACGTTCCTGCTTCAACAACTCGCCAGATGCACTGGACCATCGCAGTCCTTTTTGGGTGCATGTAAGTGCTAGTATTAGATCAGTGACTCATTGGTACCGCGATCCTTATCGCAAGGCATTACGGTATAAAAGAACTGCGATCCTTATCGAAAGGCACTCCAGTTAAAATAACAAAACTGCGACCCTAAAAAAAAAAAAAAACAGCGATCTGCGATACAAGAAAAATTGTAACAAAAAGTGCAAAAATAACTATATAAAACCAATTAATACAACAAAATTATAGAGATATTGTACGCATATACATACAACCTTTTATTAATACCTTAATTACCTACATTTTCTTTTTTAAACAAATAAGTCCACCAAATATTATCTCTCCCCTTCTCCCTAATGTCTGATAAGCAAAAAACGAATCAAAAGTCCAAAACAAGATTCGTACCTTATCAACTACGACAACTATCGAAAAGCTTGACATCTATTTCGGAGAAATCGGGCTCTGACTCAAATTCAAATTTGAATACTTCAATTGCTTCTGGTTCTTCCTCTTCAGTTAACGTAAACTCTGTCGTGATGGCAACAAACCACGTTTCAGACAACAGTGCAACTACACCGGTAGTTAATCAAACTGAAATTTTCAATTCGCTGAGAATTCCGGATGCGATAAAAGACCTTCCAAAATTCGATGAGTTCCTCAACAACGTCGAGGAAATTCTTCTGTACATAAGGGGAACAGACAATACCTCTTATGGTCAAATTCTTCTTAGAGCCATCCGGAACAAGATCGAAGGACAGGCTAACGAGATTCTCAATATGTATGGCACGCCGCTTGTTTGGGACGACATAAAAAATAATCTTATTTTACATTATTCTGATAAGCGATCAGAGACGTCCTTAATAAGAGACCTCCATAATATAAGACAGAACAATAAGTCTGTCGAAGTTCTATATGGAGAAATATTAGAGGTACAGGCAGCCCTTTCGAATAACATCCAAATACATGAAACTGACGCGAACGTCATTAAAGCTAAAAAAAGATCTCTATTCAGAGATGTGCCTGAACTCCTTCCTCACCGGCCTTAATGAACCTCTTGGTGCAAGGGTCAGGGCAATGAGGCCAAATTCATTGGCAGTTGCTCTCATCTACTGTATCAAGGAACAAAACATTTCTTGCCAAAAAATTTCAATGAATCAGAACCAATACATACCAAACCTTTACAGACCTTAATTTTATATACATACTCGTACATACTAACTTCGAAAATGTATTTCAGAACATTTGACTTGTCAAACGCGTGCCTTCTATTTCAATATAGAAAATTGAGGTTGCCGGGTTCTGACGCAAAACCAGAAATAAGGGAGTACGAGAGAGCCCACACAATCCGTGAATTTGACATTCATCAGGAATTATTTTGGGGTCTGTGTTCGTGAATTATAATAACTTATCCAAATTATAGATTTTGTTAACAGATTCGATTTATCGTCTGTTACCAGAAAGTTCATCAAATTAATTACCTATCAATTTTTACGATTAGATTGTATATTGGAAAGTAAGACTATTTTTTAATGTTTACTTACAATTAGACAACGCTAAAAAATGTTATTAAGGAACCATTTTTCTGTTACTGAATATAACGAAAGAAATAAAATAAAAAATTTTGTTTATTTATGCGTATTATTGTTGTATTATATTGTATTATGAGTTGGGTTGTATTTCACATTTCAGACAATAAGTCGGCACTCCATTACATAGCTGAATTTTAATTTTGACTTGCCGAAGAATAGGCATAAATAAGTACTTTCAGAGAGAACTGAGTTTTAATTTTTCGAATAATTGGTTCGAAATTGTTTTTATATTCTTATTGTTTCTCTTAAAATTACACAATAGTTACACTCGAAGCAACGTGTGTGGAACCATAATTTGAAATCAAGTAAAAATAGACTAACATAACTTCTTACTTATTTATTAGACCATAAATTTTTAAAAATATTTCTTACGATTGCAATTCGTGAACACTGCTCAACCATAAATTCTCTGTGCAGTTTGAACTACTTTTCGCGGTAAGAAAAAATTTCAATCTGTTTTGAATCTTTAAATTTGCATTTAGTTTCATTATATTTAGCTTACGCATTGCACGATATTGTGGTTGCCGTGACGACAATTGGGGAGTTTACCTCTGTAGCTTGGCGGGGAAGGCTATCAGCTGTTCGGTAGAGCTCACACGTATTCTTCTGCCCCGTGTCAGTGAAAACGTTACTGTCTCTATACTACTTTATTTCTGCGCAAAACTCTCGTAAGCTCAACTCTTGTCAAAAGAACGCGCCGTTGCGATATAAAACTCAACTATAATGATCGCATGAGCGAGCATTATCTAGTGTCAAACGCGCATTGGTGAGTGAGCGAATACACCCACCCCTATGAGCCAACCTATAATGTCGTCAAACATGAGCTACTGCGAAATGAATCGCACCGCGCATATGCGAATGTGACAGATGAAACACAGACAAGGAACAAATTCGAAAAATGGGAAAATCAGCTGATATTGTGTTGGTATTCGTATATACCTACACATATAATCGAACATGAGGAATTCATAATAAATGATAATTAAATAAAAAAGTAAAGCAATCAACGGAAGAATTGCTGACAGGAGGCTATGCGAGAGTTACGGCACCTGCCTGCACGCCCATCGCACCCCTCGCCCCCTGACCAGCCAGCACCAACAACGATCATCAATGGTACTCGCCTGCACACCCGATGCCCTTTCATCTTCACACGCCAACGACGACGACGTTCATCTGCACTATGACACATGCCGGCATGTGTACCAGCAAATATAGCTCGGCAGTGCCCCCGTTGCCCCCTCATCATCAAGCACATAATCAACTGCAATGTCAGCGTCTGGGACGCCGTCGGCAATACTCCAATGTATTTCTTTAATTTTTTTTAATTGCACAGGTGACCGCATGAACTGCAATGTCAGCGTCTGGGACGCATCTGTCCTAAATAAAGTTCATGCAATCACCTCTGCAAAACGAGCCAAAGTGTAAACAAAATTCAATAAAATAAATCAGTTATTGTCAGTCATTACTTGAAGCAAGTTGTTTTTTTAAAGCAAACCCGCGTTGATCCCGTAATTGGCGCAGTCGCAAGTGCAGTGAAAGTTTACCGGTTAATAATTGCAAATGATAGTATAAGTGGCCAATCCACCGCGAAGAGACTTATAAACTGTTGGGTTTTAATTCACTGCAGAACCTCGCTTTCCAACGTTCTTGCTTTGAAGATACAACTAGTGCTGCAATAACTCGCGTTCCTGAAGGATTTGAACATCTCTGATTCTTGCTATCAACGTTCCCGAATTCATCATTCCCGTTTTCAACGTTCCTGCTTCAACAACTCGCCAGATGCACTGGACCATCGCAGTCCTTTTTGGGTGCATGTAAGTGCTAGTATTAGATCAGTGACTCATTGGTACCGCGATCCTTATCGCAAGGCATTACGGTATAAAAGAACTGCGATCCTTATCGAAAGGCACTCCAGTTAAAATAACAAAACTGCGACCCTAAAAAAAAAAAAAAACAGCGATCTGCGATACAAGAAAAATTGTAACAAAAAGTGCAAAAATAACTATATAAAACCAATTAATACAACAAAATTATAGAGATATTGTACGCATATACATACAACCTTTTATTAATACCTTAATTACCTACATTTTCTTTTTTAAACAAATAAGTCCACCAAATATTATCTCTCCCCTTCTCCCTAATGTCTGATAAGCAAAAAACGAATCAAAAGTCCAAAACAAGATTCGTACCTTATCAACTACGACAACTATCTAAAAGCTTGACATCTATTTCGGAGAAATCGGGCTCTGACTCAAATTCAAATTTGAATACTTCAATTGCTTCTGGTTCTTCCTCTTCAGTTAACGTAAACTCTGTCGTGATGGCAACAAACCACGTTTCAGACAACAGTGCAACTACACCGGTAGTTAATCAAACTGAAATTTTCAATTCGCTGAGAATTCCGGATGCGATAAAAGACCTTCCAAAATTCGATGAGTTCCTCAACAACGTCGAGGAAATTCTTCTGTACATAAGGGGAACAGACAATACCTCTTATGGTCAAATTCTTCTTAGAGCCATCCGGAACAAGATCGAAGGACAGGCTAACGAGATTTTCAATATGTATGGCACGCCGCTTGTTTGGGACGACATAAAAAATAATCTTATTTTACATTATTCTGATAAGCGATCAGAGACCTCCATAATATAAGACAGAACAATAAGTCTGTCGAAGTTCTATATGGAGAAATATTAGAGGTACAGGCAGCCCTTTCGAATAACATCCAAATACATGAAACTGACGCGAACGTCATTAAAGCTAAAAAAAGATCTCTATTCAGAGATGTGCCTGAACTCCTTCCTCACCGGCCTTAATGAACCTCTTGGTGCAAGGGTCAGGGCAATGAGGCCAAATTCATTGGCAGTTGCTCTCATCTACTGTATCAAGGAACAAAACATTTCTTGCCAAAAAATTTCAATGAATCAGAACCAATACATACCAAACCTTTACAGACCTTAATTTTATATACATACTCGTACATACTAACTTCGAAAATGTATTTCAGAACATTTGACTTGTCAAACGCGTGCCTTCTATTTCAATATAGAAAATTGAGGTTGCCGGGTTCTGACGCAAAACCAGAAATAAGGGAGTACGAGAGAGCCCACACAATCCGTGAATTTGACATTCATCAGGAATTATTTTGGGGTCTGTGTTCGTGAATTATAATAACTTATCCAAATTATAGATTTTGTTAACAGATTCGATTTATCGTCTGTTACCAGAAAGTTCATCAAATTAATTACCTATCAATTTTTACGATTAGATTGTATATTGGAAAGTAAGACTATTTTTTAATGTTTACTTACAATTAGACAACGCTAAAAAATGTTATTAAGGAACCATTTTTCTGTTACTGAATATAACGAAAGAAATAAAATAAAAAATTTTGTTTATTTATGCGTATTATTGTTGTATTATATTGTATTATGAGTTGGGTTGTATTTCACATTTCAGACAATAAGTCGGCACTCCATTACATAGCTGAATTTTAATTTTGACTTGCCGAAGAATAGGCATAAATAAGTACTTTCAGAGAGAACTGAGTTTTAATTTTTCGAATAATTGGTTCGAAATTGTTTTTATATTCTTATTGTTTCTCTTAAAATTACACAATAGTTACACTCGAAGCAACGTGTGTGGAACCATAATTTGAAATCAAGTAAAAATAGACTAACATAACTTCTTACTTATTTATTAGACCATAAATTTTTAAAAATATTACTTACGATTGCAATTCGTGAACACTGCTCAACCATAAATTCTCTGTGCAGTTTGAACTACTTTTCGCGGTAAGAAAAAATTTCAATCTGTTTTGAATCTTTAAATTTGCATTTAGTTTCATTATATTTAGCTTACGCATTGCACGATATTGTGGTTGCCGTGACGACAATTGGGGAGTTTACCTCTGTAGCTTGGCGGGGAAGGCTATCAGCTGTTCGGTAGAGCTCACACGTATTCTTCTGCCCCGTGTCAGTGAAAACGTTACTGTCTCTATACTACTTTATTTCTGCGCAAAACTCTCGTAAGCTCAACTCTTGTCAAAAGAACGCGCCGTTGCGATATAAAACTCAACTATAATGATCGCATGAGCGAGCATTATCTAGTGTCAAACGCGCATTGGTGAGTGAGCGAATACACCCACCCCTATGAGCCAACCTATAATGTCGTCAAACATGAGCTACTGCGAAATGAATCGCACCGCGCATATGCGAATGTGACAGATGAAACACAGACAAGGAACAAATTCGAAAAATGGGAAAATCAGCTGATATTGTGTTGGTATTCGTATATACCTACACATATAATCGAACATGAGGAATTCATAATAAATGATAATTAAATAAAAAAGTAAAGCAATCAACGGAAGAATTGCTGACAGGAGGCTATGCGCGAGTTACGGCACCTGCCTGCACGCCCATCGCACCCCTCGCCCCCTGACCAGCCAGCACCAACAACGATCATCAATGGTACTCGCCTGCACACCCGATGCCCTTTCATCTTCACACGCCAACGACGACGACGTTCATCTGCACTATGACACATGCCGGCATGTGTACCAGCAAATATAGCTCGGCAGTGCCCCCGTTGCCCCCTCATCATCAAGCACATAATCAACTGCAATGTCAGCGTCTGGGACGCCGTCGGCAATACTCCAATGTATTTCTTTAATTTTTTTTAATTGCACAGGTGACCGCATGAACTGCAATGTCAGCGTCTGGGACGCATCTGTCCTAAATAAAGTTCATGCAATCACCTCTGCAAAACGAGCCAAAGTGTAAACAAAATTCAATAAAATAAATCAGTTATTGTCAGTCATTACTTGAAGCAAGTTGTTTTTTTAAAGCAAACCCGCGTTGATCCCGTAATTGGCGCAGTCGCAAGTGCAGTGAAAGTTTACCGGTTAATAATTGCAAATGATTGAGTCGGATTATAAATCAATATTGCATCGAGCAGTATAAGTGGCCAATCCACCGCGAAGAGACTTATAAACTGTTGGGTTTTAATTCACTGCAGAACCTCGCTTTCCAACGTTCTTGCTTTGAAGATACAACTAGTGCTGCAATAACTCGCGTTCCTGAAGGATTTGAACATCTCTGATTCTTGCTATCAACGTTCCCGAATTCATCATTCCCGTTTTCAACGTTCCTGCTTCAACAACTCGCCAGATGCACTGGACCATCGCAGTCCTTTTTGGGTGCATGTAAGTGCTAGTATTAGATCAGTGACTCATTGGTACCGCGATCCTTATCGCAAGGCATTACGGTATAAAAGAACTGCGATCCTTATCGAAAGGCACTCCAGTTAAAATAACAAAACTGCGACCCTAAAAAAAAAAAAAAACCAGCGATCTGCTATACAAGAAAAATTGTAACAAAAAGTGCAAAAATAACTATATAAAACCAATTAATACAACAAAATTATAGAGATATTGTACGCATATACATACAACCTTTTATTAATACCTTAATTACCTACATTTTCTTTTTTAAACAAATAAGTCCACCAAATATTATCTCTCCCCTTCTCCCTAATGTCTGATAAGCAAAAAACGAATCAAAAGTCCAAAACAAGATTCGTACCTTATCAACTACGACAACTATCTAAAAGCTTGACATCTATTTCGGAGAAATCGGGCTCTGACTCAAATTCAAATTTGAATACTTCAATTGCTTCTGGTTCTTCCTCTTCAGTTAACGTAAACTCTGTCGTGATGGCAACAAACCACGTTTCAGACAACAGTGCAACTACACCGGTAGTTAATCAAACTGAAATTTTCAATTCGCTGAGAATTCCGGATGCGATAAAAGACCTTCCAAAATTCGATGGGAATCCGTGACTGTTGTATGAGTTCCTCAACAACGTCGAGGAAATTCTTCTGTACATAAGGGGAACAGACAATACCTCTTATGGTCAAATTCTTCTTAGAGCCATCCGGAACAAGATCGAAGGACAGGCTAACGAGATTCTCAATATGTATGGCACGCCGCTTGTTTGGGACGACATAAAAAATAATCTTATTTTACATTATTCTGATAAGCGATCAGAGACGTCCTTAATAAGAGACCTCCATAATATAAGACAGAACAATAAGTCTGTCGAAGTTCTATATGGAGAAATATTAGAGGTACAGGCAGCCCTTTCGAATAACATCCAAATACATGAAACTGACGCGAACGTCATTAAAGCTAAAAAAAGATCTCTATTCAGAGATGTGCCTGAACTCCTTCCTCACCGGCCTTAATGAACCTCTTGGTGCAAGGGTCAGGGCAATGAGGCCAAATTCATTGGCAGTTGCTCTCATCTACTGTATCAAGGAACAAAACATTTCTTGCCAAAAAATTTCAATGAATCAGAACCAATACATACCAAACCTTTACAGGCCCTATAAACCTATACAAAATGATAATCAATCACGAAGGTTTAATCAAAATACAACAAATCATAATTCGAGGCAACAGAAAAAAATTTCGTAAATTCTTCGCCAACCTTCCCACATCCTTCACAAATTTCCCAAAATTTCCAATCTTCAACACATCCTTCACAAAGAACAAATTTCTCCAATAACAATAATAATTTCAAAAAATCCGAAAACACTAATTTCTCAAGGCACGCGGGTGCAACAAGGCGTGACCAAAGCTCGCAACCAGAACAGTCACAACTTACTAGGATGTCTAGGAACTTTCGTGAAATGAATAATATTGACAACACAAACCGTCAAAATGTCGAAAACTTTTTAACGAACATTCAAAACGATGAATATTTTATCACAGTAGCCTCGGTGAACCAACAGGCTACATAAATTGTAGAGAAAACCTCACAACTCTACCATATGTTACTATCTCTTCACCATTTGGGCGAAAGCTTAGATTTCTCCTTGACACCGGAGCATCTTCGTCTTTCATCAATTCCGAGTTTATCCCCCAAAATCAGCAAGATGATTGTGAACCAGTAACAATCACTAGTCTTTAAAAAATACTCAGTAAATAAACAAGCTACTCTACCTGTATTCACAGAGTTTAACCAACACGGTTCCATAAAATTCCTGATTTTTAAATTCCATTGTTTCTACGATGGTCTACTTGGTATAGATGCACTTGTGCAACTAAACGCCAAACTTGACCTAGAAAATAAAATTCTTTACACGCAAAATGCTATCAACGAAATACTTCTCCAACGTAATTCATCCTCGGATTTGATCACTATCTCTACTAGATCTAAAATTCTAACAAAACTTCCTGTGAGCCACGAAAATGGTTACAGCATAGTCGAACTGACAAACCTTTCTGAAAATGACCAAACGGTACTATTAGAACAACCCCTAAAGGTCGAACCCCACGACTTGGACAATTTCGTCCAAATTCTCAACAACGAAAACATCAACACCAACGAGACACCAGCGAATGAAGTTGCTAATCTAATAAGGACAAATCATCTTAATACGGAGGAACGAAAAAAACTAATTAAATTATGCAAGACCTATAGTGATATTCTATACAGAGAAGGCGAACCTCTGTCGTTCACTAGCAAAATTAAACATAATATCAGTACCACGGATGATGTACCGATTCACACAAAATCATACAGGTACCCATATATCCACAAGGAGGAAGTAAAAAGCCAAATCGCAAAACCTTAGATCAAGGCATCCACGGATCCCCGTGGAGCTCCCCTGTTTGGATCGTACCAAAAAAGGTGGATGCCAGTGGACGTAAGAAATGGCGAATGATCAATGAAAAAACCATATCTGATAGGTACCCTACCCCAAACATATCTGAAATCCTGGATAAATTGGGCAAATGCCTATATTTCACAACACTTGCAAGAGGGTTTCATCAAATTAAGATGAACCCAAAACATATTCCAAAGACAGCATTCACTGTTGAAGGCGGCCATTACGAATTCGTAAGAATGCCTTTCGGCCTTAAAAATGCCCCTTCAACATTTCAACGGGTTATGGACAATGTCTTGCAGGACTTAAATGGTAAAATTTGTCTAGTTTATCTTGATGATATCATCATATTTTCGACGTCCCTGAAAGAGCACTTAAACAGCATTGAATTAGTTTTCAAAAAACTTAGAGGCAAATTTTAAAATACAAGGACACGTGATTACTCCGGAAGGGATTAAGCCAAATCCTGCGAAAATTAACGCTATAGAGAACTTTCCTTTGCCAAAGACAAAAGGGGAGATAAAAGCCTTTCTAGGTCTTATTGGCTATTACCGAAAATTCATTGAAGACCTTGCCAAATTGACCAAGCCTCTAACAGCTTGCCTCAAGAAAAATGCAGAAGTTGTAATTGATGACAAATACCAAACTGCATTCGAAACATGTAAACATTTATTGATGAACGATCAAATCCTGACACCCCCCGATTTCGAAAAACCTTTCATACTTACGACTGATGCAAGCAATTGCGCACTGGGAGCAGTCCTATCCCAAGGTCGTATAGGAAGCGACAAACCAATCGCTTACGCTAGTCGCACCCTTTCAGAAAGTGAAAGGAATTACTCACTATTGAAAAGGAACTTCTCGCCATTGTATGGGCAACAAAGTACGTCCGTCCATACCTTTTCGGAAGGAAATTTCAGATATTGACGGATCATAGACCGCTGACTTGGCTAATGAGTCTTAAAGAACCAAACTCAAAGCTAGTCAGATGGCGACTCAGATTAGAGGAGTACGACTATGAATTAATCTACAAGAAGGGTAGCCTAAACACAAACGCTGACGCTCTCAGTCGTATTAAACACAACGAACAATTCATGGATACCGAAGAACTTTTCAATAACGACGAAGTCAAAAAATCGATGAATGAGTTCAACATCCAAATCATTTTACAAAAACGTAGCGGAGAATCACCTGCAACCATAGAAAACGTGTTTAAGAACAAACAGAGAACAACCGTACGTTCTCCAAATTTCGACGAGAATACTATGATTAACATCCTCAAGAAATTTCTTCCGCCAAATAGGCTAAGTACTATCTACACCGACGATGAGACATTTAGGGTAGTTCAATCAACATACTCCAGGTATTTTTCCCAATCTAAAACCTTCCGGATAATCCGTTGCACAGAGATCCTCGAAGATATAAGAAACGAGGACGAACAAGAAACAACTATCCGAGATTATCATATAAAATCAAACCACAGAGGAATTAATGAATCCCTTTCGCATTTGAAAAATAAATTCTTCTTCCCTAATATGAAAGATAAAATTACAAAGACAATTAACAATTGCGAAAATTGCAAGATTCTTAAATATGACAGAAACCCCCTCAAACCATATTTTCAAAAACCCGAAATACCCCTGAAACCTCTCGACATACTCCATATAGACGTTTACAGCATAAACAATAACCAAATTTTCTAGATTCGCGTGTGGCTATAACCTTAGCTGTCGAAGCAGCATAACTGTGCTTAATTGTTTGAAAAACTATATTAGCCTTTTTGGCATTCCCAGGAAAGTTGTTTGCGATCAAGGGTCAGAATTTATGTCGAATATTTTCAAAGACTTTTGTGAGCAACACGACATCGAACTTCATGTTACCTCTTTTCAACAAAGGAGTAGCAACTCTCCAGTGGAAAGACTACACTCGACCCTTACTGAAATATATCGGCTGATATTATCGGCAAGGAAAGAGAAAAAACTTACTACCACTCATGAAGAATTGCTAACTGAAGCACTGATTACTTACAACAATGCTATACATTCAGCCACAAACCACACACCATACGAACTTTTCTTTGGTCGCCCTCATAAATTTTATAAAACCTTATCTTACTCCAATAGCCATGAATACCTTTCAAAATTAAATGAATTTCTAAACGAATTATACCCTCAAATTCAAGAAAAAGCGAGAAAAATAACAAGCGCCAGAACAGAAAAATTAAACAAATCGAGGGAAGAACCAGAGGTTATATTGGAAAACCAGATAGTTTTCAGAAAAGAAGCTAGGCGCAAAAAGTTAGCGCCCAGATTCTCAAAACATATAGCCGACAAGAATCATAGAGTAACAATCTACACTAAACAAAATAAGAAAATACACAAAAGCATAAGCAAAATAAAATACGATAAAAAAAAAAGACAAATTATAGTATAGAATACTGCACTCAACACTCACACTAATAACTTTCATTTTCCTTTCTTACTAACCTCATTACAGATTTACACCTACTATTTCACAAATTATAGAAACATGTCACATCCCTAAGAACCACAGTGTACTACCACTCCGTTTAGGACCTTCTAGATTCATAAATAACTATCATAATTTAATACATTTGGTTGACCTAGACGACTATCACAAAAACATTGATGATATAGCCAATTCCCTTTATATATTTGAAGAAAGAGCTACAATAACATCGTCTCTACAGATAACAAAACTTAAATTCAATGAACTAAATAGAAAATAGAATTAATTAGAGACCATATATCCCTTTAAAAGGCAAAAACGTGGTCTGATAAACGGATTGGTGTCGGCAATAAAATATATTACAGGGAATATGGACACAAACGACGCAGACAACATATACAGACAAATACAAGACACAAACACTAACATTAATAACATGACAGACACTTTAACTAAAGAACACAATTAACATACAAATTATCAAAAGATTCAAAAACATCACTGACCACATAAACAGAGAACAAAACGCTATAGTAACCTTCTTTAACGAGACAGGAAACAAAATTATGAGAGAGGAAGACCTACTAATAGAAACACAGTCTCTTAACCAGATACGCTTTAATATAGATCTTTTAACTAACCACCTTTCACACATCTTAGAGGCAGTAATTCTAAGTAAATTTAACGTTATCTCTAAGCTCTTACTAACACATGAAGAATTAACACGAATCAAAAATATACTAGAAAATCAAGAAATACATATCAATGCACTCGAACAAATATATGAATTTTTGAATCTACAAGCATTCTATAATGGCACAAAAATATTTTTCAATGTACGCATACCTATTACATCAAAACAAAAATATTTTATGTATCAAATTATACCACTCCCTATAAACAATACAAAACATATAATATCAAAACAATACATAAACAATATTTTTTTTTTTTTCATGTAATTTTATTTAGTTTAACTTATGTGGACTTACTTCCTAGACAAAAGTACTTAAAAATAGCTTAACTAACTTAAGAATTTACAAATTTTTCTTAATACTAACCTACTGACCCTATGCGGGTACTCTAAGCTAATCTAATCTACGGTATAAATGTGCCTTTCGGCTTAATCTATGTTTGTTTAGTCCTTAGACAATCTTTTGTTAAATTTTTCATTTGTCAAGAAAATTTTTGAAAAAACTTGACTAAACTTGAAGTCAATATATAAACTATAATGAAGATCACATTCAATACTATGACGCACTTTGCCCCAAAATAGAGGGAACTTACTACTGCAGTAACCCCGCCACAGAAGAAGAAACCATTAATTCCGGATGCATTGGGAAACTAATGACGAAACGAGCGGCACAATGTCCTATCATCGATGTTGGGAAAATCCAAACTATCAATCAACCGCAGCCAAATTTCATGTTATTTATTAATGTTCCAAAATTAATAATAAATTCATCCTGCAGCTCAAAATCCTTCCCAGTAGAAGACAACGTCTTGGTCCACTTCAAGGGATGTAATGTCGAAGCGAATGGGATCACGTACGAAGACGATCCAGACGTATTTTGGGATACAGTTCACGTGTCCCTACCACCAAGTAGTCGTATTCATCCAAATTCAACAACAGAGGTACTAAGCCTCCAAAAGCTCCAGGACTACAACTTCAACACAGAGGCCCAAATATTGCTAATCGGACAGAGGACCAAAATACTGAACTATGCAGCAAAAACAACCATCGTCTTCTGCATCACAGTCATCATAATCATCATAGTGGGCATCTTTATCATCAAAAAGCCTACTGAGAGTCAACATGTTCCAGTCTTCCCAGCATCATTTCACCCCACACTCGCTCCAACCCCAATGACATAATTGTGGCCGTCGCTTTATTCCAGGGGGAGGAGTTACGGCACCTGCCTGCACGCCCATCGCACCCGTCGCCCCCTGACCAGCCAGCACCAACAACGATCATCTATGGTACGACACCCGCCTGCACACCCGACGCCCTTTCATCCTCACACGCCAACGACGACGACGTTCACCTGCACTATGACACCTGCACTATGACACCTGCCAGCATGTGTACCAGCAAATATAGCTCGGCAGTGCCCCCGTTGCCCCCTCATCATCAAGCACATAATCAACTGCAATGTCAGCGTCTGGGACGCCGTCGGCAATACTCCAATGTATTTCTTTAATTTTTTTTAATTGCACAGGTGACCGCATGAACTGCAATGTCAGCGTCTGGGACGCATCTGTCCTAAATAAAGTTCATGCAATCACCTCTGCAAAACGAGCCAAAGTGTAAACAAAATTCAATAAAATAAATCAGTTATTGTCAGTCATTACTTGAAGCAAGTTGTTTTTTTAAAGCAAACCCGCGTTGATCCCGTAATTGGCGCAGTCGCAAGTGCAGTGAAAGTTTACCGGTTAATAATTGCAAATGATTGAGTCGGATTATAAATCAATATTGCATCGAGCAGTATAAGTGGCCAATCCACCGCGAAGAGACTTATAAACTGTTGGGTTTTAATTCACTGCAGAACCTCGCTTTCCAACGTTCTTGCTTTGAAGATACAACTAGTGCTGCAATAACTCGCGTTCCTGAAGGATTTGAACATCTCTGATTCTTGCTATCAACGTTCCCGAATTCATCATTCCCGTTTTCAACGTTCCTGCTTCAACAACTCGCCAGATGCACTGGACCATCGCAGTCCTTTTTGGGTGCATGTAAGTGCTAGTATTAGATCAGTGACTCATTGGTACCGCGATCCTTATCGCAAGGCATTACGGTATAAAAGAACTGCGATCCTTATCGAAAGGCACTCCAGTTAAAATAACAAAACTGCGACCCTAAAAAAAAAAAAAAACAGCGATCTGCGATACAAGAAAAATTGTAACAAAAAGTGCAAAAATAACTATATAAAACCAATTAATACAACAAAATTATAGAGATATTGTACGCATATACATACAACCTTTTATTAATACCTTAATTACCTACATTTTCTTTTTTAAACAAATAAGTCCACCAAATATTATCTCTCCCCTTCTCCCTAATGTCTGATAAGCAAAAAACGAATCAAAAGTCCAAAACAAGATTCGTACCTTATCAACTACGACAACTATCTAAAAGCTTGACATCTATTTCGGAGAAATCGGGCTCTGACTCAAATTCAAATTTGAATACTTCAATTGCTTCTGGTTCTTCCTCTTCAGTTAACGTAAACTCTGTCGTGATGGCAACAAACCACGTTTCAGACAACAGTGCAACTACACTGGTAGTTAATCAAACTGAAATTTTCAATTCGCTGAGAATTCCGGATGCGATAAAAGACCTTCCAAAATTCGATGGGAATCCGTGACTGTTGTATGAGTTCCTCAACAACGTCGAGGAAATTCTTCTGTACATAAGGGGAACAGACAATACCTCTTATGGTCAAATTCTTCTTAGAGCCATCCGGAACAAGATCGAAGGACAGGCTAACGAGATTCTCAATATGTATGGCACGCCGCTTGTTTGGGACGACATAAAAAATAATCTTATTTTACATTATTCTGATAAGCGATCAGAGACGTCCTTAATAAGAGACCTCCATAATATATGACAGAAATAAGTCTGTCGAAGTTCTATATGGAGAAATATTAGAGGTACAGGCAGCCCTTTCGAATAACATCCAAATACATGAAACTGACGTGAACGTCATTAAAGCTAAAAAAAAGATCTCTATTCAGAGATGTGCCTGAACTCCTTCCTCACCGGCCTTAATGAACCTCTTGGTGCAAGGGTCAGGGCAATGAGGCCAAATTCATTGGCAGTTGCTCTCATCTACTGTATTAAGGAACAAAACATTTCTTGCCAAACAAATTCAATGAATCAGAACCAATACATACCAAACCTTTACAGGCCCTATAAACCTATACAAAATGATAATCAATCACGAAGGTTTAAGCAAAATACAACAAATCATAATTCGAGGCAACAGATCCAACATAGATCTTCTTTCCCGCATTTTTCTCAAAATTTCGTAAATTCTTCGCCAACCTTCCCACATCCTTCACAAATTTCCAATCTTCACCACATCCTTCACAAAGAACAAATTTCTCCAATAACAATAATAATTTCAAAAAATCCGAAAACACTAATTTCTCAAGGCACGCGGGTGCAACAAGGCGTGACCAAAGCTCGCAACCAGAACAGTCACAACTTACTAGGATGTCTAGGAACTTTCGTGAAATGAATAATATTGACAACACAAACCGTCAAAATGTCGAAAACTTTTTAACGAACATTCAAAACGATGAATATTTTATCACAGTAGCCTCGGTGAACCAACAGGCTACATAAATTGTAGAGAAAACCTCACAACTCTACCATATGTTACTATCTCTTCACCATTTGGGCGAAAGCTTAGATTTCTCCTTGACACCGGAGCATCTTCGTCTTTCATCAATTCCGAGTTTATCCCCCAAAATCAGCAAGATGATTGTGAACCAGTAACAATCACTAGTCTTTAAAAAATACTCAGTAAATAAACAAGCTACTCTACCTGTATTCACAGAGTTTAACCAACACGGTTCCATAAAATTCCTGATTTTTAAATTCCATTGTTTCTACGATGGTCTACTTGGTATAGATGCACTTGTGCAACTAAACGCCAAACTTGACCTAGAAAATAAAATTCTTTACACGCAAAATGCTATCAACGAAATACTTCTCCAACGTAATTCATCCTCGGATTTGATCACTATCTCTACTAGATCTAAAATTCTAACAAAACTTCCTGTGAGCCACGAAAATGGTTACAGCATAGTCGAACTGACAAACCTTTCTGAAAATGACCAAACGGTACTATTAGAACAACCCCTAAAGGTCGAACCCCACGACTTGGACAATTTCGTCCAAATTCTCAACAACGAAAACATCAACACCAACGAGACACCAGCGAATGAAGTTGCTAATCTAATAAGGACAAATCATCTTAATACGGAGGAACGAAAAAAACTAATTAAATTATGCAAGACCTATAGTGATATTCTATACAGAGAAGGCGAACCTCTGTCGTTCACTAGCAAAATTAAACATAATATCAGTACCACGGATGATGTACCGATTCACACAAAATCATACAGGTACCCATATATCCACAAGGAGGAAGTAAAAAGCCAAATCGCAAAACCTTAGATCAAGGCATCCACGGATCCCCGTGGAGCTCCCCTGTTTGGATCGTACCAAAAAAGGTGGATGCCAGTGGACGTAAGAAATGGCGAATGATCAATGAAAAAACCATATCTGATAGGTACCCTACCCCAAACATATCTGAAATCCTGGATAAATTGGGCAAATGCCTATATTTCACAACACTTGCAAGAGGGTTTCATCAAATTAACCCAAAACATATTCCAAAGACAGCATTCACTGTTGAAGGCGGCCATTACGAATTCGTAAGAATGCCTTTCGGCCTTAAAAATGCCCCTTCAACATTTCAACGGGTTATGGACAATGTCTTGCAGGACTTAAATGGTAAAATTTGTCTAGTTTATCTTGATGATATCATCATATTTTCGACGTCCCTGAAAGAGCACTTAAACAGCATTGAATTAGTTTTCAAAAAACTTAGAGGCAAATTTTAAAATACAAGGACACGTGATTACTCCGGAAGGGATTAAGCCAAATCCTGCGAAAATTAACGCTATAGAGAACTTTCCTTTGCCAAAGACAAAAGCGGAGATAAAAGCCTTTCTAGGTCTTATTGGCTATTACCGAAAATTCATTGAAGACCTTGCCAAATTGACCAAGCCTCTAACAGCTTGCCTCAAGAAAAATGCAGAAGTTGTAATTGATGACAAATACCAAACTGCATTCGAAACATGTAAACATTTATTGATGAACGATCAAATCCTGACACCCCCCGATTTCGAAAAACCTTTCATACTTACGACTGATGCAAGCAATTGCGCACTGGGAGCAGTCCTATCCCAAGGTCGTATAGGAAGCGACAAACCAATCGCTTACGCTAGTCGCACCCTTTCAGAAAGTGAAAGGAATTACTCCACTATTGAAAAGGAACTTCTCGCCATTGTATGGGCAACAAAGTACGTCCGTCCATACCTTTTCGGAAGGAAATTTCAGATATTGACGGATCATAGACCGCTGACTTGGCTAATGAGTCTTAAAGAACCAAACTCAAAGCTAGTCAGATGGCGACTCAGATTAGAGGAGTACGACTATGAATTAATCTACAAGAAGGGTAGCCTAAACACAAACGCTGACGCTCTCAGTCGTATTAAACACAACGAACAATTCATGGATACCGAAGAACTTTTCAATAACGACGAAGTCAAAAAATCGATGAATGAGTTCAACATCCAAATCATTTTACAAAAACGTAGCGGAGGATCACCTGCAACCATAGAAAACGTGTTTAAGAACAAACAGAGAACAACCGTACGTTCTCCAAATTTCGACGAGAATACTATGATTAACATCCTCAAGAAATTTCTTCCGCCAAATAGGCTAAGTACTATCTATACCGACGATGAGACATTTAGGGTAGTTCAATCAACATACTCCAGGTATTTTTCCCAATCTAAAACCTTCCGGATAATCCGTTGCACAGAGATCCTCGAAGATATAAGAAACGAGGACGAACAAGAAACAACTATCCGAGATTATCATATAAAATCAAACCACAGAGGAATTAATGAATCCCTTTCGCATTTGAAAAATAAATTCTTCTTCCCTAATATGAAAGATAAAATTACAAAGACAATTAACAATTGCGAAAACTGCAAGATTCTTAAATATGACAGAAACCCCCCCAAACCATATTTTCAAAAACCCGAAATACCCCTGAAACCTCTCGACATACTCCATATAGACGTTTACAGCATAAACAATAACCAAATTTTCTAGATTCGCGTGTGGCTATAACCTTAGCTGTCGAAGCAGCATAACTGCTAAATTGTTTGAAAAACTATATTAGCCTTTTTGGCATTCCCAGGAAAGTTGTTTGCGATCAAGGGTCAGAATTTATGTCGAATATTTTCAAAGACTTTTGTGAGCAACACGACATCGAACTTCATGTTACCTCTTTTCAACAAAGGAGTAGCAACTCTCCAGTGGAAAGACTACACTCGACCCTTACTGAAATATATCGGCTGATATTATCGGCAAGGAAAGAGAAAAAACTTACTACCACTCATGAAGAATTGCTAACTGGAGCACTGATTACTTACAACAATGCTATACATTCAGCCACAAACCACACACCATACGAACTTTTCTTTGGTCGCTCTCATAAATTTTATAAAACCTTATCTTACTCCAATAGCCATGAATACCTTTCAAAATTAAATGAATTTCTAAACAAATTATACCCTCAAATACAAGAAAAAGCGAGAAAAATAACAAGCGCCAGAACAGAAAAATTAAACAAATCGAGGGAAGAACCAGAGGTTATATTGGAAAACCAGATAGTTTTCAGAAAAGAAGCTAGGCGCAAAAAGTTAGCGCCCAGATTCTCAAAACATATAGCCGACAAGAATCATAGAGTAACAATCTACACTAAACAAAATAAGAAAATACACAAAAGCAAATTAAGAAAGAAAAATAAAATACGATAAAAAAAAAAGACAAATTATAGTATAGAATACTGCACTCAACACTCACACTAATAACTTTCATTTTCCTTTCTTACTAACCTCATTACAGATTTACACCTACTATTTCACAAATTATAGAAACATGTCACATTCCTAAGAACCACAGTGTACTACCACTCCGTTTAGGACCTTCTAGATTCATAAATAACTATCATAATTTAATATATTTGGTTGACCTAGACGACTATCACAAAAACATTGATGATATAGCCAATTCCCTTTATATATTTGAAGAAAGAGCTACAATAACATCGTCTCTACAGATAACAAAACTTAAATTCAATGAACTAAATAGAAAATAGAATTAATTAGAGACCATATATCCCTTTAAAAGGCAAAAACGTGGTCTGATAAACGGATTGGTGTCGGCAATAAAATATATTACAGGGAATATGGACACAAACGACGCAGACAACATATACAGACAAATACAAGACACAAACACTAACATTAATAACATGACAGACACTTTAACTAAAGATACAAATTATCAAAAGATTCAAAAACATCACTGACCACATAAACAGAGAACAAAACGCTATAGTAACCTTCTTTAACGAGACAGGAAACAAAATTATGAGAGAGGAAGACCTACTAATAGAAACACAGTATCTTAACCAGATACGCTTTAATATAGATCTTTTAACTAACCACCTTTCACACATCTTAGAGGCAGTAATTCTAAGTAAATTTAACATTATCTCTAAGCTCTTACTAACACATGAAGAATTAACACGAATCAAAAATATACTAGAAAATCAAGAAATACATATCAATGCACTCGAACAAATATATGAATTTTTGAATCTACAAGCATTCTATAATAGCACAAAAATATTTTTCAATGTACGCATACCTATTACATCAAAACAAAAATATTTTATGTATCAAATTATACCACTCCCTATAAACAATACAAAACATATAATATCAAAACAATACATAAACAATATTTTTATTTTTTTCATGTAGTTTTATTTAGTTTAACTTATGTGGACTTACTTCCTAGACAAAAGTACTTAAAAATAGCTTAACTAACTTAAGAATTTACAAATTTTTCTTAATACTAACCTACTGACCCTATGCGGGTACTCTAAGCTAATCTAATCTACGGTATAAATGTGCCTTTCGGCTTAATCTATGTTTGTTTAGTCCTTAGACAATCTTTTGTTAAATTTTTCATTTGTCAAGAAAATTTTTGAAAAAAACTTGACTAAACTTGAAGTCAATATACAAACTATAATGAAGATCACATTCAATACAATGACGCACTTTGCCCCAAAATAGAGGAAACTTACTACTGCAGTAACCCCTCCACAGAAGAAGAAACCATTAATTCCGGAGGCATTGGGAAACTAATGACGAAACGAGCGGCACAATGTCCTATCATCGATGTTGGGAAAATCCAAACTATCAATCAACCGCAGCCAAATTTCATATTATTTATTAATGTTCCAAAATTAATAATAAATTCATCCTGCAGCTCAAAATCCTTCCGAGTAGAAGACAACGTCTTGGTCCACTTCAAGGGATGTAATGTCGAAGCGAATGGGATCACGTACGAAGACGATCCAGACGTATTTTGGGATACAGTTCACGTGTCCCTACCACCAAGTAGTCGTATTCATCCAAATTCAACAACAGAGGTACTAAGCCTCCAAAAGCTCCAGGACTACAACTTCAACACAGAGGCCCAAATATTGCTAATCGGACAGAGGACCAAAATACTGAACTATGCAGCAACAACAACCATCGTCTTCTGCATCACAGTCATCATAATCATCATAGTGGGCATCTTTATCATCAAAAAGCCTACTGAGAGTCAACATGTTCCAGTCTTCCCAGCATCATTTCACCCCACACTCGCTCCAACCCCAATAACATCATTGTGGCCGTCGCTTTATTCCAGGGGGGAGGAGTTACGGCACCTGCCTGCACGCCCATCGCACCCGTCGCCCCCTGACCAGCCAGCACCAACAACGATCATCTATGGTACGACACCCGCCTGCACACCCGACGCCCTTTCATCCTCACACGCCAACGACGACGACGTTCACCTGCACTGACACCTGCCGGCATGTGTACCAGCAAATATAGCTCGGCAGTGCCCCCGTTGCCCCCTCATCATCAAGCACATAATCAACTGCAATGTCAGCGTCTGGGACGCCGTCGGCAATACTCCAATGTATTTCTTTAATTTTTTTTAATTGCACAGGTGACCGCATGAACTGCAATGTCAGCGACTGGGACGCATCCGTCCTAAATAAAGTTCATGCAATCACCTCTGCAAAACGAGCCAAAGTGTAAACAAAATTCAATAAAATAAATCAGTTATTGTCAGTCATTACTTGAAGCAAGTTGTTTTTTTTTAAAGGAAACCCGCGTGGATCCCGTAATTCGCGCATGTACTTATTATAGTTACTCATGTTTTTTTTTAGCAAACATGACCAAACAGTTCGTCCAAACTTGACACCAGCTCATGCTCGCTCATGCGCATTATAGCTGAGCCTTTACTCGTGTTTTTTTAACAAACATGACGGAACAGTTCGTCCAAACTTGACACTAGCTCATGCTCGCACATGCGCGTTATAGTTTAGCCTATAGCCTTTAAAACACATTTCACAGTTTCCTATCCATTAGCTCTGGCAAGTCAAGTCGTAAGACAGTAGTAACCGAAATTCATGAAAATTACTTATTATTAAATATTAAACCCAATATTTCACAGTAAAATTTGTTCTACATACCTGCATATTACACCCTTCACTAGATTCATTACTGAAATTGTAGTGCTCATTTCTCAAACATTTATCTTGTTTTATGGGATTAGCATTACTATGGTGGAAATCGCATATGGTAAGTGGAATATTCATTTGTAAGTCAAAAAAAGTGTTATTCAGTGACTTGTTTGGTATAATAATATTAACGGGCTTATTTTCCGTTTCGGTAACATCTCCGGTTTGGTTTAAATTATATTTAAAAACACGACTGGGGTTATCATGCTCAAAACTTTTATTTTGGAGACATTTCTCAATGATACTAACATTTGGAATAAAAAGTTTCTCATGTTTTATTGTAAGAGGAAAACAAGTTAAACGTCTATAACTTACGTTTTTAAAATTCAGAAAATTGTGAATAAGGTCTTTGAAGGCAAAACTATTGTGCAAGTTAAAGTTTTTTGTTAATTGTGCATTTTTTCTGTAACCGAAGTGTAAGTTATTAATATTATTTGCCAAATTATTATTCTTCACGGATAATAATGCAAATTCGTCTATACAAATAAGATCGAACCAAGTTGTTAAGGTAATTAGAATCACATAGACTCGAACAACGTCAAGGAAGAATGCTTTTTTAATAAACATATTTAATTTATTGCGCAAATAATGAATCCAAATATACTAACGACGAAATTTCTAAGTAAAGCCATACCAATGACACAAATTTCAACCAACCGATATAAATATACATATGTATATCAAAGATCAGAAATCAATTAATAGAGATATTCAACTTTCCAGCCAAAAAGACCATAACCTACCACAAAACAGGCATACTTTTTATTAACAAGCTATATTTTACGCATACTTTCTCAAGTGGTGTCTTTTGATCAGCTGTTTACCCCTCCAAATCATATTTTGCCGATAGGAGTGTCAAGTGCATTTCCAATGCATTTAACTTGCCCGCGATCTGAAAACATTCCATTAGTTAAGTTCGTCAAGTTTAGCAAAGTAAATAGTATTATAGTATTATACATGCGAAACATAAGTTTCTTTTCACAAGTTGCATTTTAAAATTAAAGCAAAGTTTTTCTAAATGCGTATAATCGATATGTGGAACAAATTTACAAATTTTGCTGCACAATTTATATGTAATACGAGTTCAAAACTAAATTACTTCAAGTAATGACTTCTGTTCCAACACCATTATTTCGAAATTGTGAAATAGAATAAAAGTTCACCACTTCACTGAAGGCATTCATTTCCAACAACCATTCCTAAGGCTCAACTATAATGCGCATGAGCGAGCATTAGGTAGTGTCAAACACACATGAGTGAGTGAGCGAATACACCCACCCCTATGAGGCAACCTATAATGTCGTCCATGAAAGATTGCGAACATTTCGTTAAGCATGTGCAAAACACAAATGTTTCGTTAAGCATGAGCTAGTGCGAAATGAATCGCACCGCGCATATGCGAATGTGACAGATAAAACACAGTCAAGAAAACAAATTTGAAAAATGAGCAAATCAGCTGTTATTGTATTGGTATTCGTACATACATACACATATAATCGAACGGGAAACATAAGGAATTCATAATAAATCAAAATTAAATATAAAAATAAAGCAAGCAACGGAAGAATTTCTGACAGGAGGCTATGCGTGTGCATGTGTTTATTATAGTTACTCATGGTTTTTTAGCAAACTTGACGAAACAGTTCGTCCAAATTTGACACTAGCTCATGCGCAGTATAGTTGAACCTCTTGTAGTCAACACATCCTTATGGAATGTCATTAAAATGTCAGTTTGACATTTCCCACTTCACTTTCTTTGTTCCTTCCAACGAAAAGTTTGTTTAAAGAAATCATTTTGTAATTGTTTCACATCTGCGTTTTTAATAACAAAACTCAACAGAAATGAAAAGTGTTTGAACAATCGATAAATATTCAATGTTAAAGTGACTATGCGAAATAATTCAAGGAATTATGTTATTTTCTGTAAAGTTTTGTAGGTTTATAACACCAAAGAACAGCCATACCTATTTATATGCGTGAATTTGCAGAATTGCTATTTCATCATCATTACATTATTATGAATTGTAAATGATTATCCACAAACTGAATTCAACCACAAAATCATATTAAAACCCTTTACTTTACCTATTTACTAATATTTCAAAGGCAAAATATTTTAACTCAAATGTAGTGTCAATGATCAGTACATTCCAATATATTTCCAGGTTCCTTCTGAACACAATCAGTAGGTCTGTTCCAATTGATTTGTGCACAGAAATCAGAAATCAACTAATAATTAGTTGATTTCTGACAGAAATTCGTAGATGAGTAAATTGTCAGTAGGGGGGGAGGGGTAAAAATCTCTCTTTCAGAGAGAGAAACTGTGCACAAACTTGTGGAACGACTTTTCGTAGAAATGCAGAATCCACGAAACGTCAAAATAATATAAGAAAATTGAATGTGTTATTTTTTTAATTTGAATTTGACAGTCTTAAATTTTCTGCCCACAGAAATTTCTCTGGCAGAAGTTCGCAGGGTGGGGAAATTGTTTACTCTCTCATGAGCACGCTCTTCTGTGAAAAACTACGAAAAAATCACCAAATGGAACGGCTTTGGACAGTTTTTCGGTGAATTTCACAGCACCTAGTGTTTTTAAGCTCCTCCTCCTCTTCGGGGTGAAACATATGGATTTGAAACAACGAGCGCTTTAAAAAACGCTTTAGTTCACCTAATTATTTTGAAGGGGAAGACTTTCAGCTGTTCGAAACGCCCCTCACGTATTCACAGATGGCACAAATACAACAAGCTGTCAAATAAATTTCAGTGGCAAGACACGAGGAAGTTGGATATCTATATTAGTTGATTTCTGACATTTATCAAAGATTAATAGAGATATTCAACTTTAAAGCCAAAAAGACCATGACCTACCGCAAAACCGTCATAGTTTATATTTCGAAGCTATGCATATTTTACGCATACTTTCTCAAGTGGTGTCTTTTGATCAGCTGTTTAGAAATTTCTATGGCAGAAAATCGCAGGTGGGGAAATTTTGAACTCTCATGAGCACGCTCTTCCGTGAAAAACTACGAAAAAATCACCAAATGGAACGGCTTTGGACAGTTTTTCGGTGAATTTCACAGCAATCGGAACAGACCTAGTGTTTTTAGTGTATATATATGGATTTGAAATAACGCTCAAATAACGAGCGCTTAAAAAAAAAACGGTTTAGTTCACCTAATTATTTTGAAGGGGAAGACTTTCAGCTATTCGAAGCGCCTCTCACGTATTCCCAGATGGCACAAATACAACAAGCTGTCAAATAAATTTCAGTGGCAAGACACGAGGGAGTTGGATATCTCTATTAGTTGATTTCTGACATTTATCAAAGATCAGAAATCAATTAATAGAGATATTCAACTTTCCAGCCAAAAAGACCATGACCTACCGCAAAACAGTCATAGTTCATATTTCGAAGCTATGTTTATTTTACGCATACTTTCTCAAGTGGTGTCTTACCCCCTGGATCAACTGTTGCCAGAGATAGTATAGTACGTTTACACCGCATGCCATAGATCTATTTTTGACTGCATTACCAAACCTTATTGTTATTCCTTTTCTTTTGCATCTTTGTATCTAATACTGTATCCTTTTTTGTATTCTCCTTCGTACCGTATCCACAATGTGCGTCGTTCGTCTAGAATATCCCTACCAATAATTATTGGCTTGAGTTTTTTGTATCCGTTAAAGAGACCATTTTTGTTTTATATTTCAATTCAATTTACTTACGTGCTAGACAAAAACTACTTAAAACTTAACTATCTAAACAATTGTTCTTACATCTAACCTACTGACCCTATAAGAGTCCTCTAAGCTATTATAATCTAAATTTATTTATGCCATTCGGCTTAGACTACACTTTTTCCTGTCTGAATAGATAATCTGATTGTTTGATTTGTTTGGTAAAGAAAACTGGTAACAAACTTGGCTTAATTTATCTATCAATCTAATTTTTAAGCTACGTTAGAGACTAAGTTGGTCACCATCGTCAACTACCAGTTCATTTTCTTCAACCTGCTGTCTCGAGCAGACATCGCTCTACTGAACCGGAGGTGATCCTCGTGACTGTGAGCGACATCCCGTTCGTATTGGAGTCGCCTGTCCACTGTTCGAAGTACGGCATGGAAGATGACAGGACATCCCTGTCGATCCTGTAGTAGGCTATTTGTGTCGAGATAGAGGAACGCTTCAGAGGAATAAATCTGGCGAGGCGCACTCTCTTATGGTACAAAAATGAGACTGTTGGAAGAAGTCATAGCTCGTGCTATATGTCTTCTGATCAGCTTAATAATTATATTATAATTTTAAGGGCCGATGTTGATTTTGAGTAAACCACAAATTATGTAGGAATTTATTGTCATTTATGTTTATTATGATAAGATTGGTATGGTTCAATTATGTATGGAACAAAATATCGGCCAAATGGCCGCCGCGACCTCGGCGGCACACCTCCATCCGGTGGTACAAATTTTCGATGACGCTGAAGCATAATTGAGGTTCCATGCCGTTAATGTGCCGAATTATCTCATCCTTAAGCTCTTGAATTGTTGCTGGCTTATCGACGTACACCTTTTCTTTCAAATAACCTAAAAGAAAAAAATCCAACGGTGTCAAATCACATGATCTTGGCGGCCAATTAATATCGCCACCACGTGAGATAACATGGCCATTGATTTTGTCGCTCAAAAGAGCCATTGCTTCGTTAGCTGTGTGGCAAGTGGCACCGTCCTGTTGAAACCACATATCGTCCACATTCATATCTTCCAATTCGGGCAATAAAAAGTTCTTTATCATTTCACGAACAGTCTTCAACACCATTCACAGTAACTGCCTGACCGGCCTCATTTTGGGAAAAAAAATACGGCCCGATGATGCCGCCAGCCAATAAACCGCACCAAACAGTCACTCTTTGTGGGTGCATTGGTTTTTCGACAATCACTCTTGGATTACCATTCGCCCAAATGCGGCAATTCTGCTTATTGACGCTTATTGATCATCCACTGTTGCCATTTCTTGCCACCATTCTGACCATTGACGACGCTTGAAATGGTCAAGAGGCTTAAGTTTTTGAGTGATTGTAAGCACATTTGGACGATTAAATTAACCGAAAAAATCACAAAGTGTACGATATGCATTTTGATTTGAACGCCCATTTTCATAATAAGCCTGAATAACTTTAACGCTTTTCTCGATTGTGTGTCTTTCCATGGTTCAAATTGATTTAGTCTGAAATTGAGAAATGTCAAATGAAATGCAGAAAAAAACTTGACGTTTAGGTTGGTTCACATTCAACATCGGCCCTTAAAATTTAACTGCCCTTTATATCCTGTTCAAGTTTGCCTCGTTGTACAGGACCTCGTTAGGATAGAACTTGTTCTACTCAGACTCGGGTGTACGATACAACAGGAGACAAGTGCGAAGACACTGTCTCTCGAGCAACTTCATCTTTTCCATCTGCGAAGGACTCACTTTGAACCACAGTGGACAATCGTAGGCCATAACAGGCCGGATGAGGTCCATATAGCAGATTACCTTTACCCTGGAATCAAGTTGGCTGCTGTTAACAACCCCCTTGAAACAGCAAAGACCTTCTTAGCTTTTGTCAGGGCAATATCTATGTTTGTCAAAATACAAATATTGATCCAACCAAATGCCAAGATACCTTTTCACATCTAACGGCCTTCCCTGCGGGTCAACTATGCCGAACTTACTCCAGTTTGTGCGCGTATCCCATGATGCTATGTACAGTGGGGTCCTAAAAAAGGATAGTTTCACACTTCAGGAAGTTGATAATCAACTCCAGTCGTCGCAAAATCGCTGAATTTGTTCGAAGTCACATTGCAACAAGTTATTTATTACTTCGAACTTCGGACCTGATCTGTACGTTACTAGATCGTCGGCACACGCAATTAAGTGAATATTGAGAACAAGATCGGCGAACCAACAGCTCTCTGTTGCAGGTCATTTTTGATGTCAAAGACCACGGTAGAAGTTACGTCGACACTTTTCACTACGAACTTTCTATCGAGTATAGCAATGGCCAGCTTGAGGAAGAGGCCCTCTAACCAAACGGTGTCGAATGCTATCTCCAAGTCAATCAGACATGCAACCGTGCATTGCTTATTGTCTTTGTGCCACAGATGCCCCGCACTGAATCCGAACTTGTTGTCCGGTATGATTTTATTTCCTCAACCCAGGACTCGAATCTTTTCAAAAACCGTGCTTATGCAAGGAAGAAGACTAATCGACCGAAGATTTGTCGGGATAGATTTGTCTTTGTCCCGTTTAAGGATTGGTTGCACCACAGCTGTTTTCCAGTGTGCCGGGTAATAAGCATTACTCAGCGCATTGTTGAACAGTGTTGTGTAAATCTGCACGGCTTTTGGAGGAAGATAGCGAAGCATAATATTTGTAATACCATCGATTCCCATTGACGTTTTCTTCTTCAGTGAGTTAATATACCCTGAAGATCGTCTTGAGAAATCAGGATTCTATCATTGACTACGGCATTATTTGCCATGTTCTCGTAACTGAACCTGGTGAAACCTGGATAGCATCGGTGATGATGCATCCAGTAACGCCAGGATGAAAATTAATAAATTTGAGCAATGAGACGACAACAGATTTGTAGGGATACCATGTCTTTTCGCTGCATATGAAATAATTGCGTCCGTGCAGCTATTGTGGAGATCCGAGAGAGATGAAGCCAGTAATATAAAAACTTATAAACTAACTTAATTATGTTCGTAACAGTATGGACATGTGCACCAGGGCGTATCTGTTATGTATATGCCTAACATATTAAATTTATACGCCGCAGTGTACCTTTTATTTTGCATTTTTTGTTTTATAATTTTTTTCCTTAAACTACCCTAAAATCTATGTAAGTTGACCACCATGGTCAACTACCGCGTCATATTGAAAATCCGGCGGCGGAGACTGGTTTTGGTGTAACCACCAGTAAAGTTGTCGTTCTTTGGCGGACTCTCTCCTGTCTCGAACAGAGATCGCTCACTGAACCGGAGGAGATCCTCGTGACTGCAAGCGACATCCCGTTCGTATTGGAGTCGCCTGTCCACTGTTCGAAGTACGACATGGAAGATGACAGGACATCGTTGTGGATCCTGTATTAGGCCAATTGTGTCGAGATAGAGGAACGATAGGAGGAATAAAGCCGGTGAAGCGCACTCTCTCATGGTACATAACATTGGGGTAGTAAGCCCCAATTATCAGACTGTTGGAGGAAGTCGCAGCTCGTGCAATATGAAAAATAAAATGAAATAAATGATTCGGGTGTATGATACAACCTGAAACAAGTGCGAATACACTGTCTCTCGAACAACATTTGACTCACATTGAACCACAGTGGACAACCGTATGCCATAACAGGCAGGATGAGGGCCCTGTAGCAAATTACTTTCACTCTGTTGTCAAGTTCACAGTTCACCTACCCCCTTGCTACAGCACATGAACTTTTCAGCTTTCGTCAGAGCAATATGTATATGTTGGTCAAAATACAGATATTGATCCAACCAAATGCCAAAATACATTTTTCACATGTAATGGCCGTCCCTGTGGTTCAACTATGCAGAACTTACGCCAGTTTGTGCGCGTGGCAGATGATGCCATGTACAGCGGGGTACTGAAAAGGATAGTTTCACACTTCAAGAAGTTGGTAATCAATCTCCAGTCGTCGCAAAATCTCTGAATTTGTTCGAAGTCACGTTGCTACAAGGTATTTATTACTTTGACCCGATCTGCACGCTACTCTAGATCGTCGGCGTACGCAATTAAGTGCGGCATGGAACCTATAAGATCTGCAGTGAATATTAAGAACAAGATCATCATTTTTCATTCATTCATTTGTTTATTTATGTAGCAAGACAAATAGTGTTTACATTTGTAAGAATATTTATAATTAGAGGTTTAGGACAACTGCCCTCAAGAAAAAAACCCTTACTCAACTCTTAAAATCTAATATTGCAATGTCCCCTAGTCAAATATTTTTATTTAACTATTTTACATATTTCTTGTTAAGCGTTAAATTTGACAATGATATGCATTTGATAAGTTCATTATTTGAAATATAACAATTATCATAGAATCTTTGTGTTAAATTTTCTATAAGAAAGTGTAAAAAGTTGATATTGCTTTGGCTGTGAAGTCTGCGAGTTGAATAATAACGTGGTAAATTAAACATAATTTTAATGATTTTATTTTGGCATATTTCAAGTTTAAGTTTGTGAGTTCTAGCGCAGTCGTACCAAACAGGAGCCCCGTACAGTAGAATTGATTGAAAGACAGACTTATACAAAATAAGCTTATTGTCAGTACAAAGTTTCGATTTTCTATTTATAAGGGGGTAAAGAATTTTGATATATTTGTTAATTTTATCTACAGTGACAGAAATGTGTTTCTGAAAAGTTAGTTTCTTATCAATCATAATTCCGAGATATCTGCAGTGCTCAGACCAGTCAATATCGATAGAACCCATTTGAAGTTTTACGTTGTTTGGAATAAAGCATTGTTTTCGTCTACGTGTAAACCAAACTGCTTTCGTTTTCCAAGCATTTACTTTAATTTTCCATTTGTAAAGGAATTTTTCTAATTTTTTTAAGTGCCGTTTGCAGCACATTATAGACGTCCGTATAGTATGTACCAGACGCAAATATTGCTGTATCATCAGCAAACATAGCAATATTCACATCATTGCCAAGATCTGGAATGTCAGAGCAAAATATATTAAAAAGTGTTGGGGCGAGTACAGTACCTTGAGGTAATCCATATGTAATATTTTGTACTGCGGATTTAACATTTTGTACTTTTACTATACATTTTCTTTTATCTAAAAAACTCTGGATGATTTGAACAGTTTCCATAGGAAAGTTTAATTTAATAAGTTTGTATATTAAAGCATCATGCCAAACCGTATCAAAGGCTTTTTCAATATCTAATAATACTAATCCAGTGGACTCTTTGGATTAAAATTTATGTTTGACATGTTTCTTAATCCTAATGATTTGATGGTACGTATTGTGAGAACGCCGATACCCAAATTGATAGTCGGGGAGTATATTATTAACAGTTAAGTGATTGTCAATCTTTTCTTTTATTATCTTTTCTAATAGCTTACTTAAGCTGCTTAGTAAGCTTATTGGCCTATAACTGTTGACGTCGTCTTTTGGTTTACCAGGCTTGCCAATCGGAATTACCAAAGCTGTTTTGCAGCAATCAGGGAAGTAGCTGAGTTTAAGGCATGCATTAAGAATTGCAGTTAAGTACAGTAAGCCTGTGAGAGGAAGGGCCTTTAAAAGCTTAATGTTAATACCATCTAAGCCAGGACTTTTTTTAGCTTTAAGGGTTTTGATCAATGATCTTACTTTATTAGTATTAAGTATACTTAAATCCGATAATTCAACATTTGCTTGTCAGAGACTGTCAATTGTGTTTTAGACACTTCAGTGGAAGTGGCAGGATCACTAAAATGGGCAGTAAGCAGGTGATTTTTTGAGAAAGTCTCTGCAAGTAGATTGGCTTTAGCGCTTGGAGACATATAAAGCTGGCTAAGGGTTCCTTAGAGGTGGAATACTCAAACCTCTTTTTTTAATAATTTTTGAAACTTTCCAGAATGGTTTACTATATTTATCAAAGCTATAAAGTAGGTTATTCCAACGCTTATTTTTAAACTCATTAATTTCTTTAGCAATGGCTTTGCTGAACATTTTCGTGCTATAAAGAAAGCAGTCATAGCGATAACGTATCCATTTTCTCCTTTCTGAGTTTCTCAGCCGTATTAATAGTAAAATATTACTAGGAAGTGGAATTGCATTACTATCATTCCTAGGGTACTTAGGTATTACGAAATCGGCAGCGCAGTTTAATAACGAAGTAAACTGCATACACATTGAATCAATTCGGGTAGTCGTAGTTACAAGCGAACAAATGACATTGTTCTGATTGCAGTTGGTATTGATAAATGAAGCAAAATGGTTCCAATTGGCTGCGGAATATTTATAATATAACGTAGGTCGATTGACTTCAACTAAGAGATTCATGTTGATACTGACAGGAAGATGATCTGACCCCAAATTGTCGTAAGTGAACGGCATAGAGCAGTGCGTTGAAATATTAGTCATAAAGAAGTCTAGAGTGGAAGGACTTTTAGATTTAGATGTTAGGACGTAGGTAAATTCAGGAGGGTATAGTAAAACAAAGTCTGTGGGTGCATTTCGTTAATATTATACAATTCGTTACCCCAGCAATTAGCCCGGAGACAATTCCACAATTGATGCCGACAATTTAAATCTCCGCCAAAGATAACTTTACCTCGATATCTAAATATGTTTTGCAAGTCGTTCTTAAAGTGAGACATCTTATCAATATTTCTATTTCCACCCGGGAAATAAACAGAAATGATACTCACTTTAGAGTTGCTGCCTATATTAATTTCTATGCCTATTGATTCAATACAACGCAGTTGTAAGCCTGGGTGTACCGAATGTATAATATTTTTTCCGTATGACGATAGCAACGCCACCTCCTGTTGTGTTACTGCTGTCGAGACGATAACAGTTATAGTTTGAGTGAGAAAAGGTTTTGTTTACATTTAAGTGAGTTTCCGTAACCAAAGCAATATCAACATTTTTATCAATAATATAATTAAAGAATTCTAATATTTTATTTGATATGCTTCTTGCATTCCAAGTAATAATGTTCAGGGAGTTATATACCATAATTATTTGAATAAATGTATTTGATAGCAAGAGATGTGATTACATTGAATTGATCACTTTTTGTTATACAGGTTTGAAGCTTAGCTAATACTTCATTTAAAAGAGAATTTATTTCTTCGAAAGAGAATAATTTGTTGCTCTCATTGTTTACAGATGTATTTGATGTATTCTGATGAGAGGTTTTTCCGCCATGGACCTGCGTGGCAGTTGATGGTAGAGAGCGATCAGCTGGTCGAATTTTGTTTGTTGGCTGAGCTGTTGGTACAGTGGTTGCACGTGTGGGAAGAGGAGGGAAATGAGAAAGGGAGTGTGAATCGAAAGGTTTTTGTGGGAGTAAAATATTGCTGTTGTTTGGACGTTGATGAGAGGAGAGTTTTTGACGAATCTCCAGATATTGTTTACGACCAATGCAACTTGGATCGGATGATCTGTGTGGTTCGCTGCAATTGCCGCAACGCATCGCGTCAGGTTCTTTGCATTCAGTTGTTTTGTGGTTGCCGGAGCAGTTAGCACAAGAACTTTTAGCATGACAATGCATGGAGCCGTGTCCATACAGCTGACAATTATGACATTGTGTAATTTTTCCTGGTTTTTGTCTCTTAAAGTCCCAGCGGACTATGGTTCTGAACAAACTGGAATGATTTTTCTTCAGTTCGTTTAGTTTTATTGCTCCGCGTTGAATATACACAATGTAAATATAGGTTTTATAGTGGACGTTTTGGTTATCTTTGCTTGTGATAATTTTCACGTCGATGCACTTTATTCCGGATGAAATAAGTTCTTCCTTTACCAGTTTTTCGCTTGTAAGATCAAGTCCCGATCAAATTACTTTCAAGGGTCGCGTTTCCTTCCGAGAAAATGTGAAGAATTCAATACTTAGTCTGTTTAGTTCCGATTTTATTTTCTCTGAGCTATCCAAAGATGGAGAAAAAATTTTTTGGCCGAGCGATATGTTTTTGATAAAATAATTATCGATTTTTAAATCACTCAATACGCGACGAACACGTTCACCTGTTGATTTTATTACAACTATAGGAGGGACACTATCTTTTATGACGTTTAAACGTTCATTATTAATACTATCCGCATTTTCGCCGGAGTTGTCCAGCACACCGAAATAATTTGTGTTATTCACCATTGTTGAATATTTAATATTTGCACTTAAAAAATATTTGTTTGCTGGGAGGGCGATTATCGTCTTCACCAGAGTCACTACGAATTCGCTTGTTGGAAATTTTACTCTCTAAGAACACACGATGGGAAAAACACTTGCACTCACTTCAACTGCTAACACAAGAGTCAACAAGATCGTCACTTTTCAATGGTTTACTTATGCCGAGCCTGACCAGCTGGAGGATGAGACCCTCCAACCAAACGTTTTATGGCGTAAAATGGATACTTTCGTAATCGGGATGAGTTTTCATTCGAGCTCAGTCGAAGGCTAGTGAAAAGAGTATCGAGCTCTGAAATAAAATTGCGGTATACAGTTCTAGCACTTGAAATCTTCGCACTTCAGTAATATACCTTATGACAAAGGCCTCTTCGAATTACGTGGAGTCTCTTCTGCCAGAGTTTGTGCGTCGGGTTCAGCTTAGTTTCGCTGGACATCAGCACGTCTGGATTATGGGTTTGCAAAAGATTACCGGGCGTTAGTTTTCGTTCGGTTCTAATCAGTGAATTCACATTCACTGCTAGGATGTAAAGTTTCTTGCTACGTGCGTAGCCATTAGGATGCTAAAGCGCTACGCTCGCCATACGGACCTTAGGCGATATCGGCATCAGGCTGTCTCGGCGCTATGGCCGGGGTCACCCTTGGCACTGTCTGTTGTACCTGCCGTCTTACTGAAGCCATTTGGGAGTAGGAGACTGTCGAAGTAACAATGGTAGTTGGACCACGAGGAACTGGCATCGCTTCTAACATTTTAATTTTCTTTTTTGCTTCTATGCTCTTTCTGAGTTCTCTGACCTTGGGGCAGCTCCGATAGTTCGGGTCAGTTAGTCTTACAGTCATTTCCGCGAACTAAAGCCGCACACGTCGGAACTGGGTGGAGGTCTGTGAACGACTGGTTAAAAGATCAGTTGCAGAAAGGATATTCGTGGAGATCGTTGCTGATTGGATTTCCTGAGGAATGTAAGATTTCTTTGTTGAAATGAAAAAATAAATCCATTGAATTATTATTTGTTTGCATCACTGTAAATATTTGTATTTGAAGTTTCAAGTTTTGAATTAGCTGTCAGAATTTTTATTTTATAATAAAACCACGCTAAAAGATAGAACGGATCGTTCCTCATTCTTTTATTTAAATCGGATAACATCCAACAGGTTGTGGGCCCAGGCAGGCATCAAGATAAGCAGTCTTAAGTGTGTTTTATTATGGACAAGTTATCGGATCATATAGAGAAACTCTCAGGGAGAGATAATTTTCACAAATGTGCTGGGAACGGAGACTAACGAAGACATCACGCAGAGGGCTATGTCAAGACTCGTTTTGTACATTTCTCCAAATTTATATAGTCATATTCAAGGTCTTTCATCGGCCAAAGAAATTTGGGAAAAACTTGAAGCTGATGAATGAATAATGATTCTGGTTTGACAAGGCGCTGCGGATTATTCCGAAAACTAACAACGACACAATTGGTCAACTGTTCAAATATTGGCGAATACGTGAACATCATCACCGACACTGCTCAGAAATTAAATCAAATTGATTGAAGGTAAATGAAGACTGGGTTGGCAGTCTGTTACTTAGCGGCTCACCAGAACGTTTTAAATCTATGATAATGACAATTGAAAGCAGTGGTATATTGCGATTCGATAAACACAAAATTACTTCAGAATTATGACAGCTACAACGAAGAGGCAGGAACAAGCAGTTTTATATGGCAGACACAAAGGAAGAGCGGCTGTTGAAAAACGGAAAAATATTGTATGGTACAAATGCAAGAAGGAAGGACATATTGCAAAGTATTGTAAGGACAAACAAGAAGTTGGCTACAATGGTAACGACAAAACATTAGCATCAACATTTGGCTGGTTGATTCTGGAGCATCATCGCACATGGCGAAAAGAAAAGAAGGTTTTACAAATTTTCAAGAATTTGCACATAAATCAATCTGAGTCAATTTACTGTCGATAAGTCAATTGACAAGAAAAGATTGTACAGCTAAGTTTTCCAATGAAACACAAATCAGAAGTTCCAGAGGTATTTAATGATTTCAGAATTATGGTGGAAAATCAAACGGGAGAGATGATAAATAAATCGAGATCAGACAATGGTCTGGAATTTTGCAATGCAAAAATAAAAAGTCTGCAAAAAATGGAATTATTCATCAGACATCAGCACCATATAGTCCACAACAAAATGCAAAGGCTGAGAGGATGAATAGAAGCCTAGTTGAAAAATCTCGTTCATTATTAGCGGAATTTTTATCGGAAGAAGTTTTATTGGGCGGTAGCCGCCGCATATCTCTTGAACAGTACACCATGTAAGAAACTAAATAATCAGTTACCTGAAGAGATATGGACTGGAGCTCGGCAAAGTCTAAAACACTTGCGTGTTTTTTAATGTATAGCAATATGGTTCTGCTATCAAAAGTGAAGCGAAGAAAGTTGGATTCCAAGTCGAAAAAATGCATGTAATTGGGTTACTGTGAAAATACAAAAGCATATCGTCTATATGATCCAAATGAGAGAAAAGTGCACATAGGTCGCGATGTAGTGTTTATAGAAGACAAGATGCTTTTTGATAAATCGAAAAACAAAGAGTCGAGATTTGATTCCCTTAGATGGACGCTCGATGATAGTGATTTAGTGAGGATTGATATTAGAGTAAATCACAATCATGGTGCATTGAATCGAGAATCGCATAATGATAGTAATGATGATGATTTAACACTTGTTGAAGAGAATATCGATACACTAGACTTAGATAGAACTAGTTTGAATGCTGAAACTGAAAGCATTAATGAGTTTTTGCTGGTTTTGAATCAGGTGAAGAAACAGTCGAAGATAATAATCAATATGAGTAACTACATGATGTGTTTTGCGAATGAAAATGCAAGCGATCCGAAGGATTATATAGAAGCTACAAGTGGTGCGAACAGACAGAAGTGGACAGAAGCTATTGATGAGGAACTAAAATTATTAAATGCAAATAATACTTGGACTGTTACAGATTTACCCACAGGTAAGAAAGCTTTATCAACAAAATGGGTTTGTAAAACTAAATACAGTCAGAAAGGGGATATTTTAAGGCATAAAGCTAGATTGGGTGCTAGACGCTATGCGCAACGAAATGGGGTTGACTATAATGAAACATATTTACATACCTGTAATGCGATACAATTCCCTACGATATCTTCTGTCATTAGCTTCGGATTTAGACTTGCAAATAGACCATTTAGATACTGTTACCGCATTTCTACAAGGTGACTTATGATGAAGAAATCTATTTACAAGCACCTGATACAGTTAAAATAACTCTTAAGATTAAATAAACCAATTTATGGCCTAAAACAATCATCACGAATGTGGAATATAAAACTGAGTAATGTTTTGTTAAGATTCGGAATGAAAAATCTGAAAATGGATCAGTGTAATTATATTTCAAATAATAATACTGATAATATTCTAATACTAGTAGTATACGTCGATGATATGTTGATTTCCTGGCAAAATGAAAAACAGAAGCAATCTTAAAAGTGAATCATCTTAAAGAATGTTTTGATATGAAAGAACTGGGAAAAGCTCAATCGTTTTTGGGGTTGCATCTTAGATATGAACACCAAAAGTACATTTCGATTGATCAAAAGCAGTATATCTCAAAAATACTTGAAAGGCTTGGCATGACTTCGTGCAATCCTGTTTCTACTCCAATGGATATAAATGCAAAGTTCAACAAGGTGCAAATCAGTGCAAATCAAATGAGAGGAGAAATTAGAGATGGTTCAATACCCTTATCAGGAATTGATTGGAAGTTTGTTGTTTGCAGCTCAGTTAACGAGGCCTGACATTTGTCTTGCAATAAACATGCTAAGTCGTTTCAATAATAATCCGGGACAACAGCATTGGCAATCAGCGAAGAGAATTCTCAGATAATTAAAGGGAACTATTGACTTTCTTTTTTAACATTCAGTAAACATTCAGTAAACAGATAAATTCTAATGTAATTGGATACTGCGATTCTGATTTCGCAAATGACATAGATGACAGAAGTCAGTAGGTGGATATGTATATTTAAAAGGAGGTGGAGCTGTATCATGGGCTTCAAAACGACAAGTAACAGTGGCCTTATCAACATGTGTAGCTGAATATATAGCACTGGGTAATGCAGTTCAAGAAGCGCTGTGAATCAGAGGAGTAGAGGCAGAAATTTTCAAAGTTCAATCTAAGGCGACTGAAATTTACTGCCATAACAAAGGAGCAATACATCTGGCTTTGAATGAATCTTATCATATGCGGACAAAGCATATCGATGTACGCCATCATTTTATCTCGGAAGCTGTAGTCAATGACAAAATTAAGCTGGTACCATTAAGCTCGGACAAGATGAATGCTGATACACTGATGAAGCCGCTCTCAAGAACAAAACTAAATTATTTTGTAAAACTAATGGGAGTAGAAATGAAAAAAATAAATCTATTGCATTATTATTTGTTTGGCATCACTGTAAATATTTTAAGTTTCAAGTTTTGAATTAGCTGTCAGAATTCTTAGGTTATAATAAAAGCACGCTTAAAGATAGAACGGATCATTCCTCATTCTTTTATTTAAATCGGATGAAATCCAACATTCTTTGTGTTTATATTTCTTATGTTAAGTTTTTCTTTAGTAAAAAAATCATAATCAAATAATCAATTAATTCAGTGAATATTTGGATCAATGTTTCCCTCATCCGGATTATTTTTTTAAAAAAGCGACGGACGACCACGTCATTTTATTTAATTCAAGTTCAAAGTTGTTCCCACTAGACAAAATTGGGTGATTGGGGCAATTTGTTTTAAAATTAGAGTCGAAATTGCCCAATTTCCCATACAACGAATCAATTTCGAAATTGCCTCAAATTCAATGAAATTGTGTATAATGACAGGTTATGCCAGTTTCCATATAGTTGTAACAAATATAACTGTCAGATCTCTCCCTACCCCACACAGATCACACACAATAACTCGCACACCAATTAACATAAATTGTTCTATGAGCGAGTTTCCACCTACATGTACATTTCGCTGTCAGACCAAATTGTTTCAAAAGTAGTGTAAGCACTTTGAGCAGTTTCGAAATCGCGTCTAGTAGGCACATAATAATAATAATATGCATAGCACTACAGCCCGTAGAGGGCCAGGGCCTAGCCACTCGTGTTGTGCATGCTATTTTTTTATCACGAGTGGAAGGGACCTACAGTTTTATGCCGATTCCGAACGGCCAAGTTTGAGAAGCTTTGTCTAGACACCTATACTCTTTGAGCATTGTCAGTGACTAGAAAGAGGTGGGGCCGTGAAAAGTATTTCTTGTCATACCAGGAATCGAACCTAGACAGGTAGGTAGGTCCAAGTGCGTAGGAGTCGACGCACATACCCACAACGCCACGGGCTACCACAAGTAGGCACATACGCCCACTATAAGGCGTACCTTCGAGAAGCGATCCAGGATAATGCGTAGTTGCGGTGTACCTAGTTCTCGTAGAGCGGATGATGAGGAGGATATGGTTTTTTTCTTATCATTTGCCCGCGCTCAAGGTATTGCTAATACCCTTGTCATTCAGCCAACAGAACATCCCTGAAAAAATAATCCCTTATTACTACGCCATCTGTATCTCAAAATAATGTATATATTGTTATAGATAGGTCAAGAGAATTGTTGAGAAAGGGACTTATTTTTTTGAATGTTTACTCTTTATACCGTTGTCTCATAAAAAAAAAAGTGATAAAATTGAATTAGTTTACTGTGTCATTCGTCCGCAAGTAGGAGTATCTTTTATTATTATTATCGTTGAGCTCCCTTCTCATGCAGCTCTTTTCAGAGTCGTATTGAGGGTTATTTACTCCTACTGCGAGGGCGAGATTCTGTGTGAATCAGGGAGGGCAACCTCCAAGACCGCTATACGTGACTCCGTCACACCCTGCACGCGGTGCCCCTGCTGTCAACTAAATATAGCGGATCTAGAGGCGAACAACTCAATAAAACCCGCAATTCCAGGTGTTAACAACCGTGCCTAGGAATGAATGGGGTTAGTATGTCTTCGAACGGTGAACTCCGGATACCTGAGGCAATCTGGTTTTAATATAAGTAGTTACTTCATGTATGATCTGGATCCAGGTGATACAGGAAGTGTGTTGTGGTTGGGCAGGTGTCAGGTGTGTCGCGTGCCGAAAAGATAAGGTATTGTGTGTGAGTCGTGGGAACTGGTTGTTATCGTGTGTTGTTGGGAGTTGTTATCGCGGTAGTGTGGGCGAGTGTGATTGTTTGTTGTGTGTATTGATCGTTTGTGTGTCGCGTGATATGTTGTGGTGAGTGTGATCGTGAATAGCTGTGTGTCTTGGGGGCTGGCGGGTGGGATGTAGTGGCTTAGGTTATTTGGTTGGGGATGGCGCGTGGTATGTTGTGGTTTTGGGTGTTGAGTAATGATCGTGGGAATGTTGTGTCTTAGGTTAATTGATTTGGGATGGCGCTTAGGTTAATTGGTTTGGGATGGCGCTTAGGATAATTGGTTGGGGATGGCACGTGTTGTGTTGTGGCTTTGGGGATCGTGGGAATGTTTTGGTTTAAGTTAATTGGTTGGGGATAGCGTGCTATGTTGTGGGTTGAGTAATGATCGTGGGAATGTAGTGGCTTCGGTTAATTGGTTGGGGGATGGCACGTGCCATGTTGTGGCTTTGGGGATCGTGGGAATGTTGTGGCTTCGGGGGGGAAGGCACGTGCTATGTTGTGGCTTTGGGAGGTGTAGGTTGTTGCGTGTAGGGGTGATGGTTCTTTTGAGTGCTGGGTTGTTGTTGTTATATAAATGAATGTGGATAGCAATTGTTTGTTTATCGCTCGGTATGTATTATGAGAGGAGGTCTGAAGATTGTGTGATAGAGGGATATTTTACCAGAAAGAAACGTCTGAGGAAATTCAAGATTGGACTTAGTTTTGGAAGACATTTGCGCGAGTTGTTAAACAGGTGTTGCTTGGGAGTACCGAAAACTGATGAATAAATAAGCTAGATAAGATCAATGTTAATCATTTAGGTGAGAACATTCAAAGTGAAAGGTTGAAATGTTTGCGGTGTATTTTATGTGTTTATTAGTAGTTGCATCAGGTTTTGGTGCGCCTACACCCAGTATTCAATTGAATGATAGTAGTTCATCGAACTTAGAGTTCCAGATAATTTTACCCAATCATGATCGTATTAAAATTGATTTATCATTGTTGTTGTTAAAACATCAGATTTACTCGGACTTGAATGAAACAACAACAACGACCACAGCAAGTACTGTAGAAGTGGAGCCTGTACCTTATGTGACTGCTGAGGAAGCAATAGAAGCGTTTAGGCAAGATCTGATAAAAAAGGAGGTCAATATTGCTGGTTATATTGAAAGTCAACATATATTTTATAGACACTTTAAGTTGGAGTTTGACGGAGACAAAGAGTTGAGAATTCGATGTTCATACGATAGTAATTTCGAGAGAAAATCCTTGAAAATAAGTTGTTATGAATATCGCGAATATAAATCAGAAAGAATTCTAAGCACTGGTGAAATTGAGCACTTGACCAAATACGATACGGAGTTTAAATCAAATTATGAAATGTTAAATATGAGAAGTGTAAAGCAAGCATACCATATGAATATATCATAAATAAAAAACTATGTTTACTGTACTATTTGACTTTTATTTATCCAAGAGTTATGGTTTTCTGAGAAACCAAGCCATTTTACAAATATTTGATTACCTTTGCTTTTAAGTATTTTCTCGACTAGGAAAACATTTGGGTGCGTGGTTTTTTGGAGTTCCATTTCATAAAAGGCTCCCTGAATTAGTTGACCTTGAAAGTCGTTTAGTAAGAAGGTGATGGGACTGGTGACATTGACTTTATTAATGGTAAATATCTCTGTTGTCCAGTTGGGTGTGTAGCCTTTTTCGAAAGCATGCTTATGTTTGCTAATGCGTACTTGATCGCCAACTTTAAATTTACCCTCCGTAAATACTTTAGTGTGATTGTACACCGTTGACAATAGATTATTGGAGTTTACATCAACTTGTCGCATTTTTGTTGTTCTATGCTTGGTATGATTGTATGTGTGTAGAATGTTTTCCAAAATATCCAACCATTTGTAATTTGAATTAAAGCTAAATTCTAACCACATTTTTTCTTTGAGGGTACGATTAAAGCGTTCCACAATTGAAGCCTTCAGGTAGCTAAATGTCGAGTAGTGATTGATTTTGAATTTGTTCATGAGGGTTGTAAAATGCTGGTTAAAAAACTCTTTGCCATCATCAGTCTGTAGGTTCTTGGGTATTCTCTTTGAGTTGGTGAATATGTATGCCATAGGGTCAGTAACAGATGATCCGGTTTTATTTTTGATAGGTATAGCCCAAGCAAACTTTGAGTATGTATCAATTACATTCATTAGATATTTGAAGCCTTTATTTTGACTGCTGTAAGGAATCATTTCTACTAGATCGGCTTGCCACAAGTCATCAAGCCCCTTAATAATAACTCGACGTCTTTTGAAATTTCTTCTTGCATCTTTATGCAGCTCCTCAACAACATTTCGTTTGCTCATTGCGAGCGATAATGAATGGAAAACTCAAATACATGTCTATTTTGTTAGTTTATTTCGATAAAAAGCTATTTAACATGTATACATTTTGAAGGGCACAACATTTTGAGTGAGATAAGCATTTTACAGAATTTGGGTGGAGCTGTTTTAGCTCTATAAAACTGGGACATCCGATATCTTCAACATTGATTACTTCAACGTCGTTTTCATACTGAAGTAGTGCTCTAAGCCTGGTGTCTTTGACGTAGACAGTTGTGTGCTGAATGACACTACGTAGATAATGTTTGACTTTGCGAAACTCTGTAAATCCTCCATCCCACAATAATCCGTGATAATTTTGATACAACTATTGAGATTGTCTCTTCAGGTCGGCTGGTAATTCTTTAAAGTTGAAAGGTGGTAATAAGATGAAATGATAATGATGACCTTGTTGGAGTAAAGCCAATTCCTTTACAATGAATTGATTTTTTGGTCCTCGAAATCCTTGAATGTCCAAGACAAAATACATGTTTCTACGTTGAAAGATTAGTGTCGACTGTTGCTGCTGTTGTCTTACACTTCTCGAGTTACAGTTTGTGTCAGTGGATTATAGTTTATAATGCGATAGTGCAACATTAAACAGTATGATGTAGTACTGACTAATGGTTTTTTTGTTTTGATTTCAATGCGAATATCAACTGGTCCGTTTTTAATTATTTCACTCTGATGACGGCAATCAATTATGAAGAGTGGAGCTTGTGATTTGAAACCGTCTCTGGATAGAAGGGGTCCAACAATTGAACAGTTGTAGTAGGTTTTTTGAAAGTCGCAACACATCGCATAGAGTTGACTGAAATTGTTCTTTTCAAAGGAGAGATTTAAATCTTCGCATGGATATGTCTCAGAATTGATGTATGCTTTCACATTGATGACATCACAATGATTGAAAAATGTTGGATTTTCTTTGAGTAAATTACGCTTGTTGGTTTGTAGAGCGACAATAATGTAGCGTGGTTTCTCCAAATGGGAGGTTGTTTTAACATTCCAAATATGGTGGGTGGTGCTTGGTAATGCTGGGTATTCGTAAAGATCCCAGTTGCGGAAAGCAATTCTCATAGATTGACCATTGCTTATGGGTTTGTATAGCACTAATTTGTAGGAATCTGACAGAGTGATATGTGGAACTTTCCATTGAACCTTAAATAAGTTTATTTTTGCTTTCTCATCCTCATCGCAGATTAACGAGTTTGCATCTGTGCGTGTTCGCGTTAAAATTAAATCATGACGTCCGTTTGGAATAATTTTCGTATAGTCTTCAGCAAATCCGAGTAGTTTATTGAGTGGTATGCAGAAATTGAAGAAGAATCCATTCACGTTGATTGATGAATTTGGCGACCATGATGCATTAAGCAGCATATCACTCTCATTTCTGATTAAGGAAATATAGTTTTTGATGGTTGATGTAATTCCGACATTGCGATTAATATCGATTTCAAAGCCATTCAACTCATAGCGAATTTCATCGAAGAGGAAGGCTATCCCATTGTTTACAAGAGCTGTTTTTCCGATTGCACTGCCGTCTGATTTCGATACAGTACCCTCAATATAAATGTAACTTTCCGAAGGTAAGACATTAAGATTTTGATGTTGTACACAAATCTGAATAATGTCATTCTTTTCGAAATTATTTAGAAACGGTGAGTACGTATGATATTCCAATTTTGTGATACTGTCTTCAAAGGTTGGTTCTTCGAATATGTTGAGCATGTTCTTTTTTTTTTTTTTTTACTTTAATTTGTAACCTAACAATAGTAGGAATTGCTTGTTACTTTGCGAAAGAGATGTTCCCCTATTCACAGTTAAAGTTGTATTGATGGGTTTGTTGTTGTTGGGAACTATTTTATAGTTTAGTTGTTTGCCGTATATAATCATTGTGGCTTAAGATGTATACGAATTGTAATATTTTCACCTCGAAAATTAATTTGGTTACCGTCCTGATCCAAAAGGTTTATTGTAACAGTAAATATCCTCCTCGTGTTCACAGGTAGATAGATAACATTATGTGGAACTTCAATTATTTTATACCCTGGACTGACCTTAATTGAAAACTGATGTAGTATGTGTGCCGGTTTGTTATTAATGTACGTTTCATCAATTAAAGTACATTCAACGCGCACCGTATTCACTCTATTGATATCTACATACAGATCGGATTTGTGTTTTTTGTTAGCTTCGAGAATTTGCTTGCTGAACCCCAAAAGCGATCCAATAGAGTTTGTATGTGAGAAATCAATCTCTACGTTGCTAACAATTTCGCACTTTAAAGTGTTATTATATGCTTTTATTTTGATTGATGTCTTATTAATTAGATCTTTGTTATGCACTTTGAGAACTTCTTGAACAAATTCGTTGATGTCTTCAATCTCATATGAGCCTACAGGAAACTCTATGATGACATCATCGGAGAAATGAAATAAATTGTTAAATACATCCACATTTGGTATAGAGTTGTATGTCTGCAGATCGACTAAGCCGCAAACATAATCCGAGCTTAGAATAATTGGGGGAAAATAGTCGGTGGTGAGAGAGGATTCGTTTCCACTTAGTGTAAGTGTTAGCGACATTGCGGTTATGAACGAAATGAGACACATTGTTATGGTATATTGATTTTATTTAGCAGAAAGTTCAAACATAAGTGACCACATATAAAGGTATCGAACTGTTGATAATTATTGTAATTGTATTCAATATTTTTACCCAAGTAACGCACTACTTCTAGAGGAGGTCTTAGGTTGCCAAAACTATCAAAATACTCGACACAACCACCCTTTTTTATATATGCTACCCAATGTGTACCGGGACCGTTGTCATTGTCCAGATTAATTACACCACACTCTTGATGATGTACTGCATTTGGTAGTGTATCTTTCATGTACACACCCCGAAAGTTGGGTATATAACGTTTACCAAATTCCGATACATCAATATTGGTGAGAGGACGATTGGGTAGTTGATCAATTAGTTTTTTGGTGAAAGATAGAGTCCAAAGCCTTTTTTGTATGGTTGTAGAAAAAGACCATTGCCGCGTTTAAGCTTTAACGCTTCCATCGCGAGATTATGACGTTTGTTCTCTTCCAGTTGTTTCTTTGCTGCATTTGAGTCATTAATTGCCTTAACCACACCCGCTGCTCCTCCTCCTAATGCTCCCACGGCTGATAACACTGATAAAATTGGTAAGAGCGGTAAGAATCCACCAACTTTTGGCAGTGGTATAACTCGAGGCAATGTTATGTGATTTCGTTTATTTTTGATGACTCGTTTTGCTGCTTTTAAGGCAGTCATTGCAATAACATTTGTATCCTCACTAATTGGGGACTTGATGGACTTTTTCACTTCTCTTAGGGCTGTCTTGAATAGATTGCGTCGACGACCCCTGCCAAGTTTAGTTCGACAACCCATGTCAAGTTTAGTTTTAGCCTTCATAATATTTGTCACCAATAGACTGTTAATTTTCTCCGAAATGGATGAATCTTTCGCTTTTACTCTTTGCCAAGCCTTTTCCGCTAGATTTCGATCGGCAATGTGTCGGTCAGCTAAACTTTTTTTATTAGAATACTCGATATCGTGTTCACGACAGGATTCATCCAATGGATTTACTCCTCGATCACCCCTGGCAAGACGATCTTTTAATTTGGTTCCTGGACCACCAAAATTATACGATAGAATGTGTAGCTCAAATGGTAGTTTATTAATCAAATTATTCAGCAGTCCGTACCCTTGAAAGGTGTGTTTTCGACTAGTGTGTCTCCGACTGTAATCAATCATCTTTATAGGTGCGCACTATATCTGGAAATGATATCATCTAGTATAAGAAGAGTACCTTTATAGGAGTATCTGTCAGTTGACAATATGAGGTTCATAAAACAAAGTGTAATAAAAGTCAAAAACTACGACCGCAGTGTAATCAATGAGAAGAAAAAACACAGTGAATTCTTTCCGAATAGTATCCGTGGATTAATTGTGGGTCCATCGAATTGCGGCAAAACAAATGTACTATTGAGTATGCTTCTAGATAGCAATGGTCTAAAGTTTGAGAGAATTTGCATTTTTCGAAATCTTTACATCAACCAAAGTATAGGTACTTGAAGAAATTAGTTGACTCTATCAAAGGTATGGAGTACAATGAATTTTCAAATAACTGCGATATTATGCCACCGGGGGAAGCAAAACGCAATTCAATATTCATCTTTGATGATGTGGCCTGTGATAAGCAGAATAACATTCGTGAATATTTCTGTTATTTCTGTATGGGTCGTCATAATGGTGTAGATAGTTTTTACTTGTGTCAATCCTATACACACATCCCAAAGCATTTGATTCGAGATAATGCAAATTACATAATCTTATTTAAACAAGATGAGCTTAATCTTAAGCACATATACAATGATTATGTGAATTCTGATATGTCTTTCAACAAATTCAAGGAAATGTGTACAGTGTGCTGGAAAGTTCCCTATGGGTTCTTAGCTATTAACAAGGACACACGATTGGAGAAAGGACGCTATAATAATTGCTTTAAAGAAACAATAATTCCATAAGAACCTATCCAAGGAAATACACCCTCCTGACCAGCTTTGAACAGCTCTCTAAACAGGTCGGAACAGCTCTCTAAACAGCTTTAAACACCTCTCGGAACAGCTCTAAACAGCTTTAAACACCTCTCGGAACAGCTCTAAACAGCTTTAAACACCTCTCGGAATAGCTGTTTGAACAGCTCACAGTGAACAGTATGAATGAAAAAGTACTGAAAGATCTGGTAAAGACGAAAAACAATTTGCGGAAAAAGTATATGTTTCTCAAGTCCTCGAAAATTGCCAACATCCAAGAATTGGAAAGTACTTTCAAGCCAATAGTTGAACCATTAAAAGAAATCGTTCAGCAGACGAAATCGCTTAGTACACCAAAGCATGAACAATTAACACCAAAGAAGGAACCAAAAGATGAAGCGTCAACATCCAACCCATTCGATTCAGATCACGATAATATCTATGGTCCATATATCGATAAGGAAACAAATTCCATGAAATTGGGTAAATCAACTTTTGCTGAAGATCAACAAAATTTCTACTTCGATGAGGAGCCCTTCATCCGTACAAATGGTCTTTATCAGTTAATTTTCCATAGGAAACCCACACCGAATTTGTTTACACAGCAAGATTTGAAGGAATACCACAAGATATTGGAGAAAACCGGAGCGCATCTTAAGCAAAAATATCAAGGACCTATTAAAAGCAATAGAGGCTACAAGTACAACCAGATAATCAAACCGCTTCTTCTTCGAAAAACTGGCAGTGGAATGAAATACTCTGAAAATCCGATTGATTATGTCTACTGGGATGATGCGAATGAATTGGTTAATCGTTTAAGACTCTTGATCGCATCCGAAGCAGCTGGCAATAATAATCTTGGGAATGAAATAAATTCAATTGTGGAGGAACTTCGCGAATCGAATATCATCCATTAGCAGTACGTATTGGAACTTCAACCAACCAACATGGATACATCGCTAATATTCACTCAAATACTAGACTTTCTCAAGAGCAATCAAAACACACTTCTTGAGGAACACTACGCAGAGCTATTAAATTCTATAGCATTCCTGCGGAAATTTGAAAATGACAATTTCACCACCACCAGTAAATATGGTTATCATTACATAAATTGTCCTTGGTCATCGAATGATTGTCAAGTCGGACCAGATACATGTGCTTGCGACATGATTGAAAATAGAGATAGATAAAGAGTACAAGAAAACAAATTTTTTTTTTCCTTTGGTACGTATTGAAAGTTCAACATGGATACATCGGTAATAGATTTTCTCAAGAACAATCAGCATACACTTTGTGAGGAGCACTACGCTGAGCTTTTGAACTCTATAATATTCCTGAGATATGACTGTACATTAATAAATCAGCCAAATCATTGCGAGGATGGTCCGGATACATGTGCGTGTTACATGATTAAATATAGACTTGCTAGAATAAAACAACTAATGTCGCGCAATTACCCGCAAGACTAGAGTGAACTTAAAAATAAATCGAGAATAAACAAATAATAATATCACACAATTAAGATTTCCGCTGTTTGTGAATTAGTTCAGTGTTCCCACGATCAGAATCCTATGCTAAAAACTGTTGTTTGTTATTCTCAGCAAAAAAAAAAAAATAAATGTAGAAAAAAAGAACCAAACACACAGAGTCTCCCACGATCACGCATTGCCCATCTGCAACCGCAAAAACTCGCAGCATAGACTGAACTGATTTAAATTGGGAAACCGCAAACCTGCGGTAAGAACTAAATTTCACTAAAAACTATTCTCACGTAAAGTGAGATAAGAACTTTCGCAAATTAGTATATAATGACTGTGAAATTTAATTTCAACATCAGTTCGAGTTTATACGCCGTTCAACATTTAAATCAAAATGGAAAACCAGTCAACAACAACAACCACCGCCGCAGAGCATATGAGAGTAGTTGCTGTGGAGCTAAACTCCTTAAACAGGAACAAGCCGTTTAAATCAATAAAGTCTCTACCGGAAAACCATCAGTTTCCTATCATGGGTATACGCAGAATAAAAACAAAATTTGGCCCAAACCATCAGTTTCCTATCATGGGTATACGCAGAATAAAAACAAAATTTGGCCCAAGGATAATGATGGATATAGGAGATTATTGCGTAAGTTGAAGTATTTTTTGTTTTTCTTTTTCTAATGTTCTAATTTTCTAATTTTTTTTTTCAGGTTATTCTCCCTCAAAGATATCAAAATATGAGCGACATGACAATTCAAACCATCGCGAATAACCTCTACATGGTCAGTTATCAAGGTCTTTGGGGGCAGATGGCGATGGTTGAGATTAAGACTTTCGAGATTGAATTCTTCCGGAAATAAAAAAATATATTTTTATTCGGACTTTGCGCGTCCGTTCTTTATTGCGGTTCAAATCCAACTCTCTTGACAAAGAATAATAACTTATCGACTAACATATTCTACTTGTTCAGGTGTTTTTACCTGACATACATAATTCGCTTAGCTTGCACATGTGATCGTCTTGTCGCGATTCTTCGAATTGATTTTGCGGCCGGACGTCGGACAGACGCTTTGTCATCATAAATGAACGATCGCGTGTGCATTACATTGAACTTTGGTATATCGTATATCATATTATGCATTTTATGGTGGGAGCGTTACGTTCAACTGTAACACCCCCATCGTTAGCTTGAGGCTCCGACGAAACCTTTACAATGTTTGATGTACACTTTATTTTAAAAAAGTAAATACATATGATGGTAATTATTACAAATATATTTATGCTTACTGAAGAGATATTAAATGTTTTATTAAGAACAGCAGTTTTTTCAATACGTTCTGTATTTTTTATTTGTTCATCGATCTTAATATTAGGTATTAGTTGGCTTTCATTAACTTTAGTCATTAAATTTGGTAATATTATTGTATCGAATATTTTCTTTTCAAAGTGTTTGAATGTTTCATTTTGGATACTTATTTTACAATTATTATACTTTATCAGATAATTACCTTCTAAGGTCATATTCTTATCATTACAGTTATGCTTAATTTTGATCTTATACGCATTTTTTACAATAATGGTTCCTGGTGTGACTTCTTTGATCACCGTAGATGTTTCTATTTTTTTGGGACATACTGCCTCACAAAAAGTCATAATATTTCTTATGCAAATATCTGTTATCGGTACTAAATTTTTTTTCAAGTTATCTTTAGGGATTTTGAATACATTGTTCTTTTCATCTTTTAGTATTAGCCTGTCGTTAACAAAAAGTGCTTTATTTTGTTGATCTGGTAAGGGTTCTATTAGGATTTTGGTATATGTGAGATCGGTTAGTCTAGGAATTAAGAGAATTAGTATAATTTGATCCTGATAGTGTGAAATTGCGATTTTGACTTCCTTAAAGGCGTCCATATCTGAGATCATATCCATTTCCTCGGAACTCAATATATTTTTTGTAAGGATTCCTAATTTACTCGTGAATAAAAGTTGTTCTATACTGTCAATATGTCTACTTAGTAAGGAAATATCATTATTAATCTGGTACAAATGTTGCATTAAGCTTACTTCGTCCTCTAGTGTTATTATTTTGTTACCTAAGTCTTTGTTAAAAGAGTTAAGGTACGTCTTTATGATGCCTTGTTGTTTGTTTATGTGAGTCGTCATGTTCTTTATCTGTTCAGCAATTTCTTCGTTAACGTGTACCTGGCTGTTCGTTTGTGTTATAAGTTTTCTATCATCTTCTAAGAGTTCGTCAAGTTTTGCTTTTATTTGTCTTTCGTCCTCGTGGTCCATGGTTCCTGCTATTATCTTTAGTCCTGTACCTAATACGTCTATGAGACCTCTTTTCGACCTGATATGGGGTCTAATATTCTTTACCTTTGCTTCTAATAAGATGAAGTTTTGACTTATTGCATTATACATAGGGTTTACTAAATTGGATTTATTTTGGAATATTAAAATATTGGACTTAATACGTTCCTTAGCTATTTCGAATTCGGTTGAGTTTATTATGTGTAGCACCTTTGTGTAGTCTTTTATGATCTTCTGTTTCCCTAAGTCCAATGTCAAGTATCCGTTATTGTTGTTCATGTCGTGTAGAATTATCTCCTGTGTCATGATCGTTGTAAGAATCGTTGTAAGAGTCGTTGTAAGAGTAAGGATAGTTACGAATGAAGTCATCTGCAAATGAAATTTGTGAAAAGGTTACTACTTGTTATCTAGTTCATCAGCCTTGATATTTCTTTTTTTTCTTTATATGAGTTCTGTAATATACTTTTTCATTCCTTATGTCTTTCAGGTGATCTTCGTCTATTTTCTCCGTTTGAATTTTCCTATATTTGGAATGATTCTTTCCTCCTCTTACTTTTTTTACGAAGTTTTGTCCGCTTGTTAAAGGAAAATCCTGTCTGTTTCGATTGATCTTATTTATAACTTTCTGTTTCAGTTCTAATATTCGATTTTGGATGCTTTTATATTCGTCTTCATGTATCTTACCATTAACAAAGTCTATAGGTCGTTTGTTAGTTGTTGAGTGGATGGTATTGTTATAGAATGTTATTATTCTTGATATTTTTTCTTCAACAGAACCTTCGTTATTAATTTCATCATATTTGAGAAGCCTAATGTGCTCATTTATAGTATTATGTAATCTCTCCACATCAGCGTTTGATGTGTGATTACTATTGGAGGTAAAATGGAGTTCTACATTTAGATGGGATAAGAATTCTCTTAACGGTAAAGCTTTGAAGCCCAATTCGTTATCTGTAATGATCTTTTTGGTTTGTCCAAATTGGCTAAAATAGAAAGATAGCACTCTTTTGAATTCTGTCCATGTTCTACCTATTATCTTTATAGCGCACGCGTGTTTAGAGAATTTATCGATAATTGTAACAAAGAGAGATTTTTCGAGACTATAGAAGACATCAACGTGTATTACTTCAAATGGTTTAGACGGGGTTTCAGTTAATTTAAAGAGAGGCTTAGGTGGATTTCTAACATATTTCTCCATGTTACAGACTTCACAATTATTAATAAATTGGGTAATTCTTTCCTTTGCTTTTGGATGGTAGTAGTTTAGAGATATTTCTTTAAAGATTTGCTCAATTCCTCTGTGGTTATTCCTTAAGTGTTCCTTTTCGATTAATGTAGCTAACTTTTCTTCGCTGGTAACATCTTCTAATAATTTTAGACATCTAATAATTTTAAGTTTATTCTTTTCCTTAAAATGTTTCAAAAAGGTTTGTTTGATGACATTAAAAAAGTTTTCATCGTCTATTAAGATAGCATTCAAGTTATTAGGGTTGAAATGATTCTTTAGAAGAGTTATCACACTTTCTTCCTCTAAAGTTTTTGTATAAATTGTTGTACGGTTTCTATTAAATATTTTCGTCTTTTTAATTCTAAGAGATCCAGAGTGAGATTTTCGAATAATAATTTGAGTTTTGAATATATTAATACAAGATTTACTTATTGGGATGATTTCATTTTCGATAAAGTTTATTTCTGGATGAATTATTCGAGAAAGAGCATCAGCGTTCATGTTCTTTGTACCTTTTTTGTATTTGATATCGTAATCGTATTCGGAAAGTTTTAACCGCCATCTCACTAACTTCGAATTCGGTTCTTTGACAGAGAAGAGCCATGTGAGTGGTTTGTGGTCGGTTTCAATAAGAAATTTCCTACCGAAAAGTATGGACGAAAATATCCTGTTGCCCATATGATGGCTAAGAGCTCCTTTTCAATGGTGCTGTAGTTTATCTCATGCTCATTCAAGGTACGGCTGGCGTAGCATATAGGGTGATTATCCTATGAGAGGACAGCACCTAAAGCATACTGACTAGCATCTGTTGTGAGAACGAACTGTTTGTTAAAATCTGGGTACCTAAGGATGGGGTCGTTCATAAGAAGAGTTTTTAATGTATTGAAGGATTCTATGTATTGGGGATCTGTTACATTAATTTTTACATCTTTTTTGAGATATTTCGTTATTGGTTTTGCAATTTTTGAGTAATCTTTAATAAATTTCCGGTAGTAGCCGGTAAGACGTAAGAATTGTTTTATTTGCTTATTAGTTTTTGGGATTTGGTAATTTTTAAAACATTCCACCTTTTTTGGATTTGGTTTAATACCATAAGGGGTGACGATGTGTCCGAGAAATTCGGTTTCTTTTTTTAGAAACTCGGATTTATCCAGTTGTACCTTCAAATTGACTTCCTTAAGTCTTTTGAAGATCTTTGCTAAGGCAACCAGATGCTCTTGCAATGACGTAGCAAACACTATTATGTCATCCATGTACACCAGTATGTTAATATTAATGAAATCTTTTAGGACTTCATTCATAAGACGCTGGAAGGTCGCTGGAGCTGTTTTCAGGCCGAAAGGCATACGAAGAAATTCGTAGTGTCCGTTCTCGACGCTGAATGCGGTCTTATGAATGTCCTCCTTATCTATTTCTATTTGATAGAATCCCTTCGCCAGGTCGAGTGTCGTAAAATACTGACATCTCCCAAGCTTGTCGAGGATTTCGTCTATGCATGGAATTGGGTACTTGTCGTCGATCGTTACCTCGTTTAGTTTGCGGTAATCTACGACGAGCCGCCATTTTTGTTTGCCGCTTGCATCGGCCTTCTTAGGCACGATCCAGATCGGTGCAGAATATGGTGAGTTGCTTTGGCGTATAATCTTGCTGTCTAGCATCTCATTAATTTGTCTTTGTACTTCACCCTTGTGAATGTATGGATATCTATAGCTCTTAGTTTGGATAGGGACATTGTTAGTGGTTCTTATTTTGTGTTTAATTGCATTAGTGAAACTTAAGTTCCCGTTCTCCTTGTAGAATACATCTTTGTATTTCTTTAGAATATTTATCAGACCTGTTTTTTCTTCACTATTCAGGTGGTCAAGCCTTAGCTGTTCCAGCGATAGTGGTATTTTGTTATCTTCGATGACGTTAAAGTTTTGACTATTCACGGGTTGCGTGATAAGAGGTTCGAATTTTACCAGTTCCTTTTTAGGATGGTTGTCATTCTTAAACTTAATTTTAGCTACAACTTCATGCTTTTCTACTTCGTATACTCCTTCTTTTACAATTGCGTTGCCATTTACTGAATTTTGTTGTGGTAAATATATCAATCCTTTTTCCTGATCTACGGATAAAGTAATTTCATCTTCATGGAGTGGTTCCGTTTGTATGCTTGTTTGTTCATAATGAATTTTTACCTTTTTGTTACCTATTACTAAAATTTCTTCACCTAAATCTATTTTGGCTTTCATAGGAATTAGTAGGTTATTGCCTATGAGTCCGTCGAAATGGTCATGAAATGGGAAGATGTACATTTCAAATGTATCCCTAGGATTTCCCAGTTCCTTGAAAATGGGTACTTTTGCTTTATGGCTAATTTTAACATTTGTATTAAGTGTCTTTACTTCTATTTGGTTTTGTAGAGTGTGTATTTTATCTGGTGAACACAATCCGGGGTTGATAATTGAATGTGTCGCTCCTGTATCTAATATAAATTTTAGAGGTCTAATTTTTCCTTGCACTATTATATATGGTAGTTTGGACTGGAGGCTCCTGAACGAAAATTTTGTTCGTTTACTCTAGTACTCCTATTAGTTGTATCTTGTTCGTTTCGTTGTGGATTTCGGTTGTTTTGCTGAGATCTATTTTGGTAATGGCGCTGATTTTGCCTATTTGGTGGAAGTCTATCTCTTTGTGCCATTCCTATCTCCATTGGTTCTGGAGGAGGTTGAAAATGATTGTTTCTGTTATATATTTGATTTTGGACTTGAGGTTGATTGTTGTAGTGATTGAAAGGAAGTTTGAACTGTGTCGGTTGGTTTGAATACTTTAGATAGCTACGGTCAGTATTTCCCTTAAAACGAGTATTATTGTACGGTTTGCCGTTTGGATTAAAGTAGGCATAGTTGCTTTCGTAAAGAATGTTTATTGCTTGTTCGAGATTCATCGGATTTCGACAATAGAGAAGAGATCTCATGGGTTCTGGTATTTTACTTTTGAACACGACTAATGCAGATGTTTTATTTTGCTCAATGGCGGCTTCTATGTGTTGGGGATTGCCTTCCATTGTTTGTTTGGCTTTAATATTGAGCCTTCTGAGGATGCCTTTGATTTCGCTATAGAAGTTCACAGCGTTCGTTTTGAAAGTAGTTCCTCTTAGCTCATCGAAGAGTTCTTCGGAGGTATGACGATCGCCAAAGTTGTTATACAAGATTTCTTTTATTTCTATCCAAGTTGTGACATGATTGTTAATGTCCATTACCTCGCGGGCACGTCCTTTGAGTTTGGACTTAATAGTATCTGAGAATATACTTTGGGCTAAGCCATCGTACTTTATAAGGGTAGGGTGGATCTTATCGATTAAATCCACGAAGTTCTGGAGTTCTCTAAAATCTCCATTGAACTCTGGTAATTTAGATAAATATTTTAGGGGATTGATTTCGAGAGTTAGCATATTTATTTCGGTTTGTAATTGAGATGAACTTGAAAAGAAATTGTTCACGATATCGGTAATTTGCCTAGATTGTTCGTTGACTATGTTAATCTGGTCTTCAAGGGAAGTCATTTAACCAGTTTAGTACAAGATGCTTATAATATATGCACTTACATCTATATATAACTTAATTTTTGACACTATAAAATAAGATAAAAATAATTGGTATTTACTTTGCTATGTTTTTGTCTTTTATGCTTTGTTTCTGGTCGTCTTATTCTTTTCTTGATGTATAGATGAATGATGAATGAAATGTGCTGCTCTTCCTTCTTTGGGATTTTGAATTTTCAGGCTACTTTGTTTAGTTTTTCACTCTGGTTTCAGTTCACATTTACACGTAATCTTTTTATTAGGAATTTTGATATAAAGAGATAAAGATTCACTTTATTAGCTTATCTCAGTTCACAATATATTGCAAATACGCGCAGGGAGATCTATTTCGATTTGCGGCACTATGAACTATAACCGCTGTACACGATATACACTTGTTTACTGCAAACGTTTTTTCTTCGAATTCGTTATCGACGATACGCTTTAATCTAATGAAGCTTTCACTCGCGAAAACGTTTTCTATTTAACCCTTGTTAAATAACTTTCAATAATAATTACGACGATATGCTTCAACCTTATGAAACTATCACTCGCGAAAATTTCTTCCTTAAGAAAATAACATCAGATACCCGGTTAAGTTTTAAAAAACACTGTACAGATACATCCAGGTATCCTACCGACTGCGCCACTTTCGAGATTGAATTCTTCCGGAAATAAAAAAATATATTTTTATTCGGACTTTGCGCGTCCGTTCTTTATTGCGGTTCAAATCCAACTCTCTTGACAAAGAATAATAACTTATCGACTAACATATTCTACTTGTTCAGGTGTTTTTACCTGACATACATAATTCGCTTAGCTTGCACATGTGATCGTCTTGTCGCGATTCTTCGAATTGATTTTGCGGCCGGACGTCGGACAGACGCTTTGTCATCATAAATGAACGATCGCGTGTGCATTACATTGAACTTTGGTATATCGTATATCATATTATGCATTTTATGGTGGGAGCGTTACGTTCAACTGTAACAACTAAGCCCGTTCTGGACTTTGACGGGCAACTCACTCCTATGATGCAGGAGAATGGGACATTAACCCAAAAAAATTTCCTGTAAATTTCATTTATAATTTACCAAAATAAATATTATAAAAAAAAACCGATTATCTTTTCTTTTTTTTTTAACTTTGTTCTTGGGGTGTTCTTCTTGAGTTTACTTGGCTTTAAAATAAAAATAAAAATTAAACAAAAAAACAAAAATCTTTTCATTTTCCCCGTTTTTCTTTTTTTGGGAGTGTTCTTTTTTCTGTTGTAGCGCCTTGGAGTGTTCTTCTTGAGTTTACTTCTTGGGTTTGATTGGGTTTCACCGTTTACTTGGATTTAAAATAAAAATAAAAATTAAAGAAAAAATAAACAAAATCTTTTCATTTTCCACTTTTTACTTTTTTGTGGGTTTTCTTTTTCTGCTCTAGCACCATTTCTTTACGGTTTTCCTGCTTTTTCGAGCTTATAAGAATCAAAACTGCGAGTTTACTTTAGTCTGCTTGCAGAAATTGAAGTGAGAACAGCGAAAAAATGTTTTTGTGTAGTTTGTGTGAAAAGTGTTTTTGGGAGAAATCATCCCTAGTGCGACATCAAAAAAAATGTTTACAAAATGCATCAACATCAGGTGTGCAACGAGCAGCTGATTTGACAACGAATCAAGACCAGCATAAATCAACCGATTTCCAGCCTTCGAATCAAAACCACAATGCATCAACATCATCAGCATTGCAACGAGGAGCTGATTTCCCAACATCGAACCAAGCACCAAAAAGGCTTCGAAAAACCCTCTTCAAACGTTGTTCTGTTTGCAACGAAGAGGTGGAGGAAAGTAAATGGATTCAACACTTAAGAAAAACCACCCACAAATTGAAGGCACAACAATTACTCCGAGATAACGTTTGCGTTATTTATGGAGCCTTCAAAAATCGCGTCAAGACTTTTTCCATAAGAAATATCGACGAAGGTAATCTTAATGTGGAAAAGCTCTTTGACCAGAACAATATTGTTATTTTGGAATTGCTTAGAGCTGAACTAGAACTCTTACATGCAATCAAATTCAATATTGAACTATTTTCCGATTTCATCAGGGACGATGGTGATGATCTGAACGTGGATTCCAAGAGCATGCAAACTCAGATGAAGATCGTTCTGAGTGAAAACGACTTATCCGATCACCTCAAGACAATGATTGATGATATAAAGTCGAAATTGGAAGAATTCCAGGAAAGAGATAGTGGATGGGCTTTACTTTCGTTTACAAGAATCGAAGTAAATGTAAACAAGTACCAACCATTAAGAGGATCCAATTATTTCCCGCTACCTACCAAATTAGCGAATAAAAAGGCATGCATCAATGTGGAAAATAATGATGAGTATTGCTTCAAATGGGCCATCATTTCGGCTCTAAGTAAAATAAAAACTAATAGAAACCGTACCAGATCAAATGCAATTGCAGATATTACAGCAGACATAATTCACGTTGATAATGTATCTGTAAATTTTACTAAAATGGATTTTCCCCTCAAGGTAAACGATGCGAAAATCTTTGAAGATAACAATCAACACATCAGTGTAAATATTTTTGGATACGAGAATGATAGTATCGTTGGACCATACTATCATACACAGGAGGAGAAAAGTAAACACATAAATCTACTTTTCCTAATCACTGACCAAGGAAATACGCATTACGTATACATAAAAAATATATCTAGTCTACTCAGAAATCAGTTGACACAACATTCATCTCAACTGAATCTCTGCAATGGATGCCTTTTACATTTCTCCACCCTTGAGAAATTAAATGCTCACAAAAGAGATGGCTCTTGTCGCAAAATCATGACCATTATGCCAAAGGAGGGAGAAAACGAAATCTCTTTTAAGCATTTCGAAAAACAATTAAAGGTACCATTTACAATTTACGCAGATTTTGAGTCAATACTCAAACCAATTCATCATTGTGAAAACAACCCGGAATCATCATCAACAACAGATGTTCAACTACATATTCCATGCGCTTTCGGATACTACATCAAGTGTTCATTCGACACCAAATACAACAGACAAAGAACATTTTTTGGTATGTATGGTTACAAAAATCAAAACAAAAAATCCATTCTATTAATTTTTGTTTTCTTAGGTGAAAATGCACCAGACCGTTTCGTGGAAATGCTCGTGGAGGACATCAGATACCTATACACAGAAGTTCTACAGAAGCCTCAGCCGATGAAACCACTGACAGATCTGGAAACATACTTTTTCAACTCGACGCCTGTTTGCTGCATATGTAAGAATACATTTAAGTCTAGCGATTTAAGAGTTAGAGATCATTGTCGTCTAACCGGCCAATACAGATGGCCTGCTCATCAACAATGTAACGCACTTTTTCGTGTTCCCAAATTTTTTCCCATTCTAATACATAACTTTTCCGGCTATGATTGTCACATTTTTGTTAAAAGTCTTGCCAATGTTAACGGTCTTATTAATATAATACCACAAACTAAAGAAAACTACATTTCCCTCTCAAAGAGAATATTTGTAGATGACAATGAACAGCAAACTGTTGAATTGCGCTTTCTAGACTCTAACAGATTCCTTCAATCGAGTCTAGATGCTTTAGCTGCAAACCTATCAACTGTTGATTTGCTCATCACAAAATCGATTTTCCAAGATAAAGACTCTTTCGAATTAATGACAAGGAAAGGTATATTTCCGTATGATCATATAGATTCATGGTCACGTTTTGATGAAACATCGCTTCCAAACATTGAATCGTTTTTCAATAAACTCACCGGAAAAGACTGCTCTGTAGAGGCTTACAATCATGCTCAACGAGTATGGCAGCATTTTAAGTGTACCACACTAAAAGAGTATATGCTTTTATATCTGCAGAGTGATGTGCTACTCTTAACGGGTGTATTTGAGAATTTCCGTGAAATTTGTTTGAAAATCTATACATTAGACCCATGCCACTATTATACAGCTCCCGGTTTATCTTGGGATGCTATGCTGAAAATCACAAAAATTAAGTTGGAACTACTCACCGACTTTGAAATGTATGATTTTTTCAAGAGAGGCATTAGAGGTGGTCTTTGCCAGTGCAGTCATAGATATGCCAAAGCAAACAATAAATACATAAAAAACTTTAACAGATCAGAACCAAGTGAATATCTGATGTACTTTGATGCAAATAATCTATATGGATGGGCAATGTCACAACCACTTCCACATAATAATTTCAAGTGGGACAATGCCGTCACATATACTAATGAGTACATTTTAAGCTACAACAACAATACTATCATTGGATGCGTGTTAGAAGTCGATTTAGTTTATCCTCCCTCAATTCATGACAATCACAATGATCTACCATTTTGCCCTGAAAACACTATTACTCCGGGCACTAAATATCATAAGCTCACTGCCAATTTGCACCCTAAAAACAAATACGTAATTTCAATTCAAAATTTGCAACAATGCTTGAAGAATGGTCTTGTTCTTACTAAAGTATATAGGGTTCTCACTTTTAATCAATCTAGATGGCTCCAAAAATATATTTCACTCAATACTGAGTATCGCAAAAGAGCTTCCTCAGATTTTGAAAAGAATTTTTTCAAATTAATGAATAATAGTGTCTACGGCAAGACAATGGAAAATGTCGAGAAAAGAAGATCTGTTAAGATAGTGACTGGAAGGGATCGCGAACGAAATGTTCATTCTGCACGAAAACTTATCGCTCATCCCAATTTTCATAGTATAGCAATTTTTTCCCAAGATCTGTGTGCTATTCAAATGAATCATACACAAGTAACCTTCAATAAACCAATTTACTTGGGCTTTCTTGTCTTGGAACTCTCCAAGTGGTTAATGTATGATTTTCACTATGACTACATTAAGAATAAATTCGGTGATTCTGTTCAATTGAACTACATGGATACAGATTCATTTATCTATTCGTTCAAAAGCGATGATTTCTATTCTGACATTTATACTGACGTCATTAATCCACAGCTCTCAAGATTTGATACCTCAGAATATCCTGAAGATAATCCTCATAATTTTCCCCTCACTAATGGTAAAGTCTTGGGTATGTTTAAGGATGAAAACAAATCCAAAAAAATGCTAGAGTTTGTTGGTCTACGAGCCAAAATGTATTCATTCTCCACCGACACCAACACAGAAGTTAAGAAAGCAAAGGGAATAAAAAAGTCCGTTACAAACTCATTAACCATACGAGATTATCACAAGTGTTTAGTTAAAAAGGAGCATGTATATAAATCAATGTATATATTTAGAAGTAAATTACACAATATGTATACACAAGAAATTAAAAAATTAGCCTTAAGTTGTAATGATACAAAAAGATATATCTTAAGCGATGGAATAAGCACCCTTGCATGGGGCCATTATAAAATACTCTCTACTTAGTTCTAGATAGTTAAGAATAATTACCCTTGCATGGGACTCTATTCTATACTTAGCTTTACTTAATCAAGAAACAAATGTTAACCCAAATTAAAAAAAAAAGAAAAATAAAAATAGAAACTAAAAAAAATTATACTTGTCTATCTTTAATTTTCTCTCGAGTTACCGTTTCAACATCACCAAATGGACAAAAGTCTGGATAGCGGTTAGACTTCAACCTCGCTTTCGTATTGGGTAATATTTTTCCATACATCCAAACACTTGCAATTTAACATGCTGAAATGCTTGAACTTGCAACTTTACCTCATTCAACGCCGATGATGATTCCCCATTGCGCATCCGAAATAGTGGACAAGTGGCCCCGACATCTGGAGTTGCGTAGATTTCACAATTATCTCGATACACTTTTACATCAGAAAATTTGATCTCTGTCCATCCAACTTCGCATGTACAAAGTTTATCCGTCTCCCTTAGACTTTCACACCAAAACATTTCTGCTCAAAGCTCTTTTACTAACTAACCCACCTGACAGCGCAACTCCTCAATTTATATAATTGGAAATTTAATTGTAGCCTCTGTCCTACTCTCTGCTTTATAATTTTCAATTATATCCAAAAGACGCGAATTTTGTTCATCAATATACGAACGCAATGTTTCCTCCAATTCTTCAATTTTTTCATCCATACCGCGAAGACATTTTTTTAACGTCTCACTCATATTACTATCAACATAGGCTTTTGTACTGACGTCATTAATATCTGTTGGTTCTTTCACATTCTTCAAATTCTTATGCTCACAGTCAAAGTATCCAGCCATGTGAAGTTTTAACGCTTTTTCTTGTTCTACGTTTAGAATTTCCTCCATATTGTCAACATATTGTTGAAGTAATATTATAGATTTATTCTGGAAATCTATACTATCATCCATGTACTCTTTGTTCACTGCTTGATGGGGCCATTTTGGATTACCTACGTTGCTCAAACACTTTCCTTCCAGGTCAAAATCACCTGTGGGCAAAAGTTTAAAACCCTTCCCAGGTGGACCTTGCACACCACCACCACCTTGAGAGACTTGAACTCGTTTAAACCTTCTTCCGAACTTATCAACGCTCATTTTGCTTATACACATAAACTTCCTATCCACATTCATTTATATATCAACAACTTAAACAACAACAATGCGCGTGCCCACCATTCACCCAGCACCCAAAAGAACCATCATCCCTACACGCAACAACCTACACCTCCCAAAGCCACAACATAGCACGTGCCTTCCCCCCCGAAGCCACAACATTCCCACGATCCCCAAAGCCACAACATAGCACGTGCCATCCCCCAACCAATTAACCGAAGCCACTACATTCCCACGATCATTACTCAACCCACAACATAGCACGCTATCCCCAACCAATTAACTTAAACCAAAACATTCCCACGATCCCCAAAGCCACAACACAACACGTGCCATCCCCAACCAATTATCCTAAGCGCTATCCCAAACCAATTAACCTAAGCGCCATCCCAAACCAATTAACCCAAGACACAACATTCCCACGATCATTACTCAACACCCAAAACCACAACATACCACGCGCCATCCCCAACCAAATAACCTAAGCCACTACATCCCACGCGCCAGCCCCCAAGACACACAGCTATTCACGATCACACTCACCACAACATATCACGCGACACACAAACGATCAATACACACAACAAACAATCACACTCGCCCACACTACCGCGATAACAACTCCCAACAACACACGATAACAACCAGTTCCCACGACTCACACACAACACCTTATCTTTTCGGCACGCGACACACCTGACACCTGCCCAACCACAACACACTTCCTGTATCACCTGGATCCAGATCATACATGAAGTAACTACTAATATAAGCCCTCTTCACTGTATACAGGGAGTGAGTACAGTGTGACATCTCCTTCCCCCATATTCGTGGGACCAAAATTGATTCAAAAAAGAAAAAAACTTCAAGGAACGCTGATGCAATCGAGTCGGGCACCAGCGACCTCCAAAAAACCGACTCTAACAAAAACGAACAGCCCTTAAGGGAAGAAGAGGAAAACATCCTCCTACTATCCCTAGTCAGGAAGACTTCGGATGCAGCTGGCAGTGAAGCTTTGATGGCCTCATCATAGTTGATGATGACTGCTGCTCCATTTTTTCTTTCAAAGAGCACTTGACTTTCTCTAGGAATCCTCTAATGGGACGGATAGGCCATACGCCTTTCGCCCAACGGTGGATCCAAAGGAGGCGTCGGAGATCAAACAGCAACCAGCCGTTTGCTCAATGACCAATCCGCAGAAGGTTAAGAGTGACGAAGCACTGATGGGACCACCCCCCCGGTGGCCGAATCAATTCGGCGCAGACGAGAGGTGGTATCACCTGTTGGAAGGTCTCCTAAGGAGGATGTCCTCATTGACTTGGCCATGATCCCTAAGCCGACCCCCGAAGATGAAGCTGGCAGGCCAAGCCTTACAGCGGACTCTGAAGGTAAAGCTAGGGACCAGCCAGCCTTGTCGACGGAGAATGTTGCTGGCAAGCCGGTAACCTCCTCTCACCCTCCCGAAAAGAAGGACACCTCACCAAGTACTTCAACTGAGGTAGCGAATTCGACACTGGATAGCGCAAAAACGGTCATAACCATAGACCACAATCCAGCGCCGAAAATCCCAAGCAAGCAACGCTCCAATGCGAAAAGGCTCGTTAATAGGTTGAAAGGTCGCGATCCTAATTCCCTCTCAGAGAAGGAAAAGGGCAAACTCGAGAGGGCAGAAGCGACCATTCGATCTACCGCGAACGCATGGTGCAGAACAGGCGATAGTAAGCCAAGGATACCGACCTTGGTGGCTACTAGGAAGGTAGGCCATCACGCCACCTCCTCGAGAGCGGCCAAGGAAGTAGGACCGAAGGTTGCGACGGGCCAGGCCAATGCCGACCCTGAACCAACCCCGAGCTGCTCCGGGCAAGCTAAAGCTAATATAAAAAGGGGCCCAGTAGGCGTGGCATCCCCAAAAAGAGGAACGGCTAACTCCGTGGAAAGGAAGAGCGGACACCTCCGTCCTACCTCAACCAAGGTTGTAGCCGGTAAACCAACGACTGGCGCAGAAAAGGTCCAAGCCTCTGCAGCAAGTCAACAATCCTCAAAACGGGGACGACATGACGAGTCGCTAGCTTCAGACCCAGACTGCTCAAAAAGGTCAAAAAGACCAAAATACCAAAATAATATGAGTAACTACATGATGTGTTTTGCGAATGAAAGTGCAAGCGATCCGAAGGATTGTATAGAAGCTACAAGTGGTGAGAACAGACAGAAGTGGACAGAAGCTATTGATGAGGAACTAAAATTATTAAATGCAAATAATACTTGGACTGTTACAGATTTACCCACAGGTAAGAAAGCTTTATCAACAAAATGGGTTTGTAAAACTAAATACAGTCAGAAAGGGGATATTTTAAGGCATAAAGCTAGATTGGGTGCTAGAGGCTGTGCACAACGAAATGGGGTTGACTATAATGAAACATATTTACATACCTGTAATGCGATACAATTCCCTACGATATCTTCTGTCATTAGCTTTGGATTTAGACTTACAAATAGACCATTTAGATACTGTTACCGCATTTCTACAAGGTGACTTATGATGAAGAAATCTATTTACAAGCACCTGATGCAGTTAAAATAACTCAACTTAAGGTCTTAAGATTAAATAAACCAATTTATGGCCTAAAACAATCATCACGAATGTGGAATATAAAACTGAGTAATGTTTTGTTAAGATTCGGAATGAAAAATCTGAAAATGGATCAGTGTATTTATATTTCAAATAATATTACTGATAATATTCTAATACTAGTAGTATGCGTCGATGATATGTTGATTTCCTGGCAAAATGAAAAACAGAAACAATCTTAAAAGTGAATCATCTTAAAGAATGTTTTGATATGAAAGAACTGGGAAAAGCTCAATCGTTTTCTGGGTTGCATCTTAGATATGAACACCAAAAGTACATTTCGATTGATCAAAAGCAGTATATCTTAAAAATACTTGAAAGGCTTGGCATGACTTCGTGCAATCCTGTTTCTACTCCAAGGGATATAAATGCAAAGTTCAACAAGGTGCAAATCAGTGCAAATCAAATGAGAGGAGAAATTAGAGATGGCTAAATACCCTTATCAGGAATTGATTGGAAGTTTGTTGTTTGCAGCTCAGTTAACGAGGCCTGACATTTGTCTTGCAATAAACATGCTAAGTTGTTTCAATAATAATCCGGGACAATAGCATTGGCAAGCAGCAAAGGGAATTCTCAGATATTTAAAGGGAGCTATTGACTGGAAACTAATTTTCAATTTTTTTTTATTATTTATATTTCAAATAATAATACTGATAATATTCTAATACTAGTAGTATACGTCGATGATATGTTGATTTCCTGGCAAAATGAAAAACAGAAACAATCTTAAAAGTGAATCATCTTAAAGAATGTTTTGATATGAAACAACTGGGAAAAGCTCAATCGTTTTTGGGGTTGCATCTTAGATATGAACACCAAAAGTACATTTCGATTGATGAAAAGCAGTATATCTTAAAAATACTTGAAAGGCTTGGCATGACTTCGTGCAATCCTGTTTCTACTCCAATGGATATAAATGCAAAGTTCAACAAGGATCAGTGCAAATCAAATGAGAGGAGAAATTAGAGATGGCTCAATACCCTTATCAGGAATTGATTGGAAGTTTGTTGTTTGCAGCTCAGTTAACGAGGCCTGACATTTGTCTTGCAATAAACATGCTAAGTTGTTTCAATAATAATCCGGGACAAAAGCATTGGCAAGCAGCAAAGGGAATTCTCAGATATTTAAAGGGAACTATTGACTGGAAATTAACATTCAGTAAACAGATAAATTCTAATGTAATTGGATACTGCGATTCTGATTTCGCAAATGACATAGATGACAGAAGTCAGTAGGTGGATATGTATATTTAAAAGGAGGTGGAGCTGTATCATGGGCTTCAAAACGACAAGTAACAGTGGCCTTATCAACATGTGAAGCTGAATATATAGCACTGGGTAATGCAGTTCAAGAAGCGCTGTGGATCAGAGGAGTAGAGGCAGAAATTTTCAAAGTTCAATCTAAGGCGACTGAAATTTACTGCCATAACAAAGGAGCAATACATCTGGCTTTGAATGAATCTTATCATATGCGGACAAAGCATATCGATGTACGCCATCATTTTATCTCGGAAGCTGTAGTCAATGACAAAATTAAGCTGGTACCATTAAGCTCGGACAAGATGAATGCTGATACACTGACGAATCCGCTCTCAAGAACAAAACTAAATTATTTTGTAAAACTAATGGGAGTAGAAATGAAAAAATAAATCTATTGCATTATTATTTGTTTGGCATCACTGTAAATATTTGAAGTTTCAAGTTTTGAATTAGCTGTCACAATTCTTAGGTTATAATAAAAGCACGCTTAAAGATAGAACGGATCATTCCTCATTCATTTTATTTAAATCGGATGAAATCCAACATTCTTTGTGTTTATATTTCTTATGTTAAGTTTTTCTTTAGTAAAAGAATCATAATCAAATAATCAATTAATTCAGTGAATATTTGGATCAATGTTTCCCTCATCCGGATTATTTTTTTAAAAAAGCGACGGACGACCACGTCATTGTATTTAATTCAAGTTCAAAGTTGTTCCCACTAGACAAAATTGGGTGATTTGGGCAATTTCCCTCAAAATTAGAGTCCAAATTGCCCATTTTCCCATACAACGAACCCATTTCGAAATTGCCTCAAATTCAATGAAATTGCGAACGAAATTGTGTATAATGACAGGTTATGACAGTAACTGTCAGATCTCTCCCTACCCCGCACAGATCACACACAATAACTCGCACACCAATTAACATAAATTGTTCTATGAGCGAGTTTCCACCTACATGTACATTTCGCTGTCAGACCAAATTGTTTCAAAAGTAGTGTAAGCACTTTGAGCAGTTTCGAAATCGCGTCTAGTAGGCACATAATAATAATAATATGCATAGCACTACAGCCCGTAGAGGGCCAGGGCCTAGCCACTCGTGTTGTGCATGCTATTTTTTTATCACGAGTGGAAGGGACCTACAGTTTTATGCCGATTCCGAACGGCCAAGTTTGAGAAGCTTTGTCTAGACACCTATACTCTTTGAGCATTGTCAGTGACTAGAAAGAGGTGGGGCCGTGAAAAGTATTTCTTGTCGTACCAGGAATCGAACCTAGACAGGTAGGTAGGTCCAAGTGCGTAGGAGTCGACGCACATACCCACAACGCCACGGGCTACAATAAGTAGGCACATACGCCCACTATAAGGCGTTTCTTCGAGAAGCGATCCAGGATAATGCGTAGTTGCGGTGTACCTAGTTCTCGTAGAGCGGATGATGAGGAGGATAGGGTTTTTTTTTATCATTTGCCCGCGCTCAAGGTATTGCTAATACCATTGTCATTCAGCCAACAGAACATCCCTGAAAAAATAATCCCTTATTACTACGCCATCTGTATCTCAAAATAATGTATATATTGTTATAGATAGGTCAAGAGAATTGTTGAGAAAGGGACTTATTTTTTTGAATGTTTACTCTTTATACCGTTGTCTCATAAAAAAACTGTGATAAAATTGAATTAGTTTACTGTGTCATTCGTCCGCAAGTAGGAGTATCTTTTATTATTATTATCGATGAGCTCCCTTCTCATGCAGCTCTTTTCAGAGTCGTATTGAGGGTTATTTACTCCTACTGCAAGGGCGAGATTCTGTGTGAATCAGGGAGGGCAACCTCCAAGACCGCTATACGTGACTCCGTCACACCCTGCACGAGGTGCCCCTGTTGTCTACTAAATATAGCGGATCTAGAGGCGAACAACTCAATAAAACCCGCAATTCCAGGTGTTAACAACCGTGCCTAGGAATGAATGGGGTTAGTATGTCTTCGAACGGTGAACTCCGGATACCTGAGGCAATCTGGTTTTAATATAAGCCCTCTTCACTGTATACAGGGAGTGAGTACAGTGTGACATCTCCTTCCCCCATATTCGTGGGACCAAAATTGATTCAAAAAAGAAAAAAACTTCAAGGAACGCTGATGCAATCGAGTCGGGCACCAGCGACCTCCAAAAAACCGACTCTAACAAAAACGAACAGCCCTTAACGGAAGAAGAGGAAAACATCCTCCTACTATCCCCAGTCAGGAAGACTTCGGATGCAGCTGGCAGTGTAGCTTTGATGGCCTCATCATAGTTGATGATGACTCCTGCTCCATTTTTTTTTTCAAAGAGCACTTGACTTTCTCGAGGAATCCTCTAATGGGACGGATAGGCCATACGCCTTTCGCCCAACGGTGGATCCAAAGGAGGCGTCGGAGATCAAACAGCAACCAGCCGTTTGCTCAATGACCAATCCGCAGAAGGTCAAGAGTGACGAAGCACTGATGGGACCACCCCCCCCGGTGGCCGAATCAATTCGGCGCAGACGAGGGTTGTTCTCACCTGTTGGAAGGTCTCCTAAGGAGGATGTCCTCATTGACTTGGCCATGATCCCTAAGCCGACCCCCGAAGATGAAGCTGGCAGGCCAAGCCATACAGCGGACTCTGAAGGTAAAGCTAGGGACCAGCCAGCCTTGTCGACGGAGAATATTGCTGGCAAGCCGGTAACCTCCTCTCACCCTCCCGAAAAGAAGGACACCTCACCAAGTACTTCAACTGAGGTAGCGAATTCGACACTGGATAGTGCAAAAACGGTCATAACCATAGACCACAATCCAGCGCCGAAAATCCCAAGCAAGCAACGCTCCAATGCGAAAAGGCTCGTTAATAGGTTGAAAGGTCGCGATCCTAATTCCCTCTCAGAGAAGGAAAAGGGCAAACTCGAGAGGGCAGAAGCGACCATTCGATCTACCGCGAACGCATGGTGCAGAACAGGCGATAGTAAGCCAAGGATACCGACCTTGGTGGCTACTAGGAAGGTAGGCCAACACGCCACCTCCTCGAGAGCGGCCAAGGAAGTAGGACCGAAGGTTGCGACGGGCCAGGCCAATGCCGACCGTGAACCAACCCCGAGCTGCTCCGGGCAAGCTAAAGCTAATATAAAAAGGGGCCCAGTAGGCGTGGCATCCCCAAAAAGAGGAACGGTTAACTCCGTGGAAAGGAAGAGCGGACACTTCCGTCCTACCTCAACCAAGGTTGTAGCCGGTAAACCAACGACTGGCGCAGAAAAGGTCCAAGCCTCTGCAGCAAGTCAACAATCCTCAAAACGGGGACGACATGACGAGTCGCTAGCTTCAGACCCAGACTGCTCAAAAAGGTCAAAAAGACCAAAATACCAAAATAATATGAGTAACTACATGATGTGTTTTGCGAATGAAAGTGCAAGCGATCCGAAGGATTATATAGAAGCTACAAGTGGTGAGAACAGACAGAAGTGGACAGAAGCTATTGATGAGGAACTAAAATTATTAAATGCAAATAATACTTGGACTGTTACAGATTTACCCACAGCTAAGAAAGCTTTATCAACAAAATGGGTTTGTAAAACTAAATACAGTCAGAAAGGGGATATTTTAAGGCATAAAGCTAGATTGGGTGCTAGAGGCTGAGCACAACGAAATGGGGTTGACTATAATGAAACATATTTACATACCTGTAATGCGATACAATTCTCTACGATATCTTCTGTCATTAGCTTTGGATTTAGACTTACAAATAGACCATTTAGATACTGTTACCGCATTTCTACAAGGTGACTTATGATGAAGAAATCTATTTACAAGCACCTGATGCAGTTAAAATAACTCAAGGTAAGGTCTTAAGATTAAATAAACCAATTTATGGCCTAAAACAATCATCACGAATGTGGAATATAAAACTGAGTAATGTTTTGTTAAGATTCGGAATGAAAAATCTGAAAATGGATCAGTGTATTTATATTTCAAATAATATTACTGATAATATTCTAATACTAGTAGTATACGTCGATGATATGTTGATTTCCTGGCAAAATGAAAAACAGAAACAATCTTAAAAGTGAATCATCTTAAAGAATGTTTTGATATGAAACAACTGGGAAAAGCTCAATCGTTTTTGGGGTTGCATCTTAGATATGAACACCAAAAGTACATTTCGATTGATGAAAAGCAGTATATCTTAAAAATACTTGAAAGGCTTGGCATGACTTCGTGCAATCCTGTTTCTACTCCAATGGATATAAATGCAAAGTTCAACAAGGATCGGTGCAAATCAAATGAGAGGAGAAATTAGAGATGGCTCAATACCCTTATCAGGAATTGATTGGAAGTTTGTTGTTTGCAGCTCAGTTAACGAGGCCTGACATTTGTCTTGCAATAAACATGCTAAGTCGTTTCAATAATAATCCGGGACAACAGCATTGGCAATCAGCGAAGAGAATTCTCAGATAATTAAAGGGAACTATTGACTTTCTTTTTTAACATTCAGTAAACATTCAGTACACAGATAAATTCTAATGTAATTGGATACTGCGATTCTGATTTCGCAAATGACATAGATGACAGAAGCCAGTAGGTGGATATGTATATTTAAAAGGAGGTGGAGCTGTATCATGGGCTTCAAAACGACAAGTAACAGTGGCCTTATCAACATGTGAAGCTGAATATATAGCACTGGGTAATGCAGTTCAAGAAGCGCTGTGGATCAGAGGACTAGAGGAAGAAATTTTCAAAGTCCAATCTAAGGCGACTGAAATTTACTGCCATAACAAAGGAGCAATACATCTGGCTTTGAATGAATCTTATCATATGCGGACAAAGCATATCGATGTACGCCATCATTTTATCTCGAATGCTGTAGTCAATGACAAAATTAAGCTGGTACCATTAAGCTCGGACAAGATGAATGCTGATACACTGACGAATCCGCTCTCAAGAACAAAACTAAATTATTTTGTAAAACTAATGGGAGTAGAAATGAAAAAAAAAAATCTATTGCATTATTATTTGTTTGGCATCACTGTAAATATTTGAAGTTTCAAGTTTTGAATTAGCTGTCACAATTCTTAGGTTATAATAAAAGCACGCTTAAAGATAGAACGGATCATTCCTCATTAATTTTATTTAAATCGGATGAAATCCAACATTCTTTGTGTTTATATTTCTTATGTTAAGTTTTTCTTTAGTAAAAAAATCATAATCAAATAATCAATTAATTCAGTGAATATTTGGATCAATGTTTCCCTCATCCGGATTATTTTTTTAAAAAAGCGACGGACGACCACGTCATTGTATTTAATTCAAGTTCAAAGTTGTTCCCACTAGACAAAATTGGGTGATTTGGGCAATTTCCCTTAAAATTAGAGTCCAAATTGCCCAATTTCCCATACAACGAACCCATTTCGAAATTGCCTCAAATTCAATGAAATTGCGAACGAAATTGTGTATAATGACAGGTTATGACAGTAACTGTCAGATCTCTCCCTACCCCACACAGATCACACACAATAACTCGCACACCAATTAACATAAATTGTTCTATGAGCGAGTTTTCACCTACATGTACATTTCGCTGTCAGACCAAATTGTTTCAAAAGTAGTGTAAGCACTTTGAGCAGTTTCGAAATCGCGTCTAGTAGGCACATAATAATAATAATATGCATAGCACTATAGCCCGTAGAGGGCCAGGGGCTAGCCACTCGTGTTGTGCATGCTATTTTTTTATCACGAGTGGAAGGGACCTACAGTTTTATGCCGATTCCGAACGGCCAAGTTTGAGAAGCTTTGTCTAGACACCTATACTCTTTGAGCATTGTCAGTGACTAGAAAGAGGTGGGGCCGTGAAAAGTATTTCTTGTCGTACCAGGAATCGAATCTAGACAGGTAGGTAGGTCCAAGTGCGTAGGAGTCGACGCACATACCCACAACGCCACGGGCTACAACAAGTAGGTACATACGCCCACTATAAGGCGTTTCTTCGAGAAGCGATCCAGGATAATGCGTAGTTGCGGTGTACCTAGTTCTCGTAGAGCGGATGATGAGGAGGATAGGGTTTTTTTTTATCATTTGCCCGCGCTCAAGGTATTGCTAATACCATTGTCATTCAGCCAACAGAACATCCCTGAAAAAATAATCCCTTATTACTACGCCATCTGTATCTCAAAATAATGTATATATTGTTATAGATAGGTCAAGAGAATTGTTGAGAAAGGGACTTATTTTTTTGAATGTTTACTCTTTATACCGTTGTCTCATAAAAAAACTGTGATAAAATTGAATTAGTTTACTGTGTCATTCGTCCGCAAGTAGGAGTATCTTTTATTATTATTATCGTTGAGCTCCCTTCTCATGCAGCTCTTTTCAGAGTCGTATTGAGGGTTATTTACTCCTACTGCGAGGGCGAGATTCTGTGTGAATCAGGGAGGGCAACCTCCAAGACCGCTATACGTGACTCCGTCACACCCTGCACGAGGTGCCCCTGTTGTCTACTAAATATAGCGGATCTAGAGGCGAACAACTCAATAAAACCCGCAATTCCAGGTGTTAACAACCGTGCCTAGGAATGAATGGGGGTAGTATGTCTTCGAACGGTGAACTCCGGATACCTGAGGCAATCTGGTTTTAATATAAGCCCTCTTCACTGTATACAGGGAGTGAGTACAGTGTGACATCTCCTTCCCCCATATTCGTGGGACCAAAATTGATTCAAAAAAGAAAAAAACTTCAAGGAACGCTGATGCAATCGAGTCGGGCACCAGCGACCTCCAAAAAACCGACTCTAACAAAAACGAACAGCCCTTAACGGAAGAAGAGGAAAACATCCTCCTACTATCCCCAGTCAGGAAGACTTCGGATGCAGCTGGCAGTGTAGCTTTGATGGCCTCATCATAGTTGATGATGACTCCTGCTCCATTTTTTTTTTTCAAAGAGCACTTGACTTTCTCGAGGAATCCTCTAATGGGACGGATAGGCCATACGCCTTTCGCCCAACGGTGGATCCAAAGGAGGCGTCGGAGATCAAACAGCAACCAGCCGTTTGCTCAATGACCAATCCGCAGAAGGTCAAGAGTGACGAAGCACTGATGGGACCACCCCCCCCCCGGTGGCCGAATCAATTCGGCGCAGACGAGGGGTGTTCTCACCTGTTGGAAGGTCTCCTAAGGAGGATGTCCTCATTGACTTGGCCATGATCCCTAAGCCGACCCCCGAAGATGAAGCTGGCAGGCCAAGCCTTACAGCGGACTCTGAAGGTAAAGCTAGGGACCAGCCAGCCTTGTCGACGGAGAATGTTGCTGGCAAGCCGGTAACCTCCTCTCACCCTCCCGAAAAGAAGGACACCTCACCAAGTACTTCAACTGAGGTAGCGAATTCGACACTGGATAGTGCAAAAACGGTCATAACCATAGACCACAATCCAGCGCCGAAAATCCCAAGCAAGCAACGCTCCAATGCGAAAAGGCTCGTTAATAGGTTGAAAGGTCGCGATCCTAATTCCCTCTCAGAGAAGGAAAAGGGCAAACTCGAGAGGGCAGAAGCGACCATTCGATCTACCGCGAACGCATGGTGCAGAACAGGCGATAGTAAGCCAAGGATACCGACCTTGGTGGCTACTAGGAAGGTAGGCCAACACGCCACCTCCTCGAGAGCGGCCAAGAAAGTAGGACCAAAAGTTGCGACGGGCCAGGCCAATGCCGACCCTAAACCAACCCCGAGCTGCTCCGGGCAAGCTAAAGCTAATATAAAAAAGGGCTCAGTAGGCGTGGCATCCCCAAAAAGAGGAACGGCTAACTCCCTGGAAAGGAAGAGCGGACACCTCCGTCAACCAAGGTTGTAGCCGGTAAACCAACGACTGGCGCAGAAAAGGTCCAAGCCTCTGCAGCAAGTCAACAATCTTCAAAACGGGGACGACATGACGAGTCGCTAGCTTCAGACCCAGACTGCTCAAAAAGGTCAAAAAGACCAAAATACGCTGAAGTAGCTAAATACAGGGAAAGAGTCGCAGTGGTTGACTTTGGCAATCCAGAGCGTAAGCTCTCGGACGACCAATGGAAACACGCCGAGCTGAGAATAGTGAGTGATGTGAATGACGCCATCCTGAAGAAGGAGAAAATCATCCCCCTCTTCGGACAGCTGACCACAATCAAGGGTTACAAGGTCCTTCAATGCGACTATAAGGAAACCCTTGAATGGCTTGAACAACTCATTGCCAAGAGGGTTGCCCCATGGCCAAATGCTGACCTACGTGTCGTAGATAAAGGGGCAATATTTAATATGACCAGAGCCAAAGGCCGCATCCACTACCAGGGACCATACGTCCCGAAGGACTGGATAGAGCGTAGCCTACAGAATCTCAACCCAGACCTGCACAGTCAGGACTGGGAAATTATAGAGATGGGTGAACACACCGAGAACGGTATGGACGTGGACATACTGTTAGACCACAAATCGCTGTAACTGTTGCGTTTACAGGACTTCAAAGTCAGAGTGGGTATTACCCGCTGTAAACGGCGAATCCTGGCAACATGCAGCAAGAATGGTAAAGAACCTCCTGGCTGCCATGAAAGTGGTACAAATAAACCTACACCACAGTAAGGCGGCCAGCGCCAATCTAATCTTCCTCCTCTCAACGGGGAAGATGGACATTGCCCTTGTACAAGAACCATGGCTTTCCCGGGGTCGAGTACAGGGGCTGAACAATAAAGGAGTGACCACCTACTTCTCAAACCCAAACGGTAACGTAAGTAGGATAAGAACCTGTATTGTAGCTAGGAAAGAAATTAACCTGTTCCTCCTACCCACTTTCAGTGACGAAGACCAAAGTACGGTTAAATTTGAGCGCCAACATGACTCCCCGCTGCTGATGGCATCAACTTACATGCCTTACGACGCAGCGAATAATCCCCCATGCGAGATAACAAGGAGACTTGTCAGAAAAGCCGGGAAAGAAAGATGGGACCTTATCCGAGGCTGTGATGCAAACTCACATCACACGGTATGGGGTAGCTCGGACTCAAATGACAGAGGTAACGATCTTTTTGATTTCAGCCTTACTAACAACCTTAGCATCGAGAACATTGGTGACGAACCCAGCTTCGTGACCAGCAATAGGCAAGAGGTTATTGACCTGACTCTGAGTATCAAATCCAAGGCTCTCTCAGTTAGCCACTGGAAAGTGTCAGGAGCCCCTTTGTTCTCGGATCACAGAATCATAACCTTCACGGTTAACACTGTAAGACCAAAGCCCAGTAAATTCAGAAACCCCACAGACTGGGTTAGATTTAAGTGTGAAGTCAGGAAACTCACTAAACACCTGTCGCAGAGATCAATAAGGAACGTTGATGACCTAGAGCTCATGGCAAAGGATCTCTCCTCATCCTTTCGAGAATCCTACGAGAAAGCCTATCCTCTAAGAACATCAACAAATAAGAAATCCCCCTCATGGTGGTGTAAAGTCCTCCTAGTTCTAAGGAGAAAATCAAGAACCTTATTCAATGCAGTTAGAGCCTCCAGGTCAGCTAGTGATTGGACGGCTTAGAAGGATAGCCTCAGGAATTTTAAAAAAGCTGTAGCTTTAGCCAATAGAGGCTCCTGGCGATGATTCTGCAATGAAATTGTAAAAACGGCCAGACTAAGGAAGCTTCTTTCAGAAAGCCCCACGATTCCAGGTTGCATCAAGGTTGCATCCAGGTAACAATGAAGGTAACTGGACTCAGTCATCGTATGACACATTGCGACTTCTTATGGAAACTCATTTTCCGGGCAGCTCGCAAAGTGGACTCTCTACAGCTGTGGAGATACCAGTTAGTGATAGCAACGTTCCGAGCAATATTGTCAGCGCAAGCAGAATCAGATGGGCCGTCGATTCCTTTGATTCGTATAAATCGCCGGGAGTCGATGGAATTATTCCCATCATGCTGCAAACGACAAAAGACATTATTACTCCTATACTGGAAAAACTATTCCACAGTAGCCTGGTCTATGGATATATTCCGGCTGCATGGAGAGAAGTAAAAGTAGTGTTCATTCCCAAAGCCGGCAAGACCAGTCACTGCACGGCGAAGGACTACAGACCTATAAGTCTTACTTCCTTCGTCTAGAAGACGTTCGATATATTCCGATATATTCCGGCTGCATGGAGAGAAGTAAAAGTAGTGTTCATTCCCAAAGCCGGCAAGACCAGTCACTGCACGGCGAAGGACTACAGACCTATAAGTCTTACTTCCTTAGTCTAGAAGACGTTCGCAAAGCTCCTCAATATCTACATTCGCAGTAGCTTCCCGCAAAATACCATCTCAAGGGCACAGCATGCGTATATGAAGGGCAAAGGCGTAGAAACCGCACTACACGAAGTGGTTAGTGTGATTGAAATGTCCCTACATGCCAAGGAATATGCACTCGCTGCTTTCCTAGATATAGAGGGAGCCTTCAGTAATGTAGAGACCACGGCAATTAAGTCCGCCCTTGAAAAAGCCAAAGTGGAGCAATCACTTACTACAGTGATAGTAAGTCTGCTCAGCAAGAGAATCATTAATGCTACCTTAGGAGACTCCACAATTAAAGTTGCAGCTGCAAGAGGAATTCCTCAAGGAGGGGTTATATTCCCTCTCCTATGGGTACTAGTAATTAATGAAGTACTAGAAGAGCTCAGACTAACGGGAACCAAAGCAATTGCCTATGCTGATGACGTGGTGATTATAGCTCGCGGTAAATTTCTCCCGACTCTTAGCGAGCTAATCGAGAACGCAATGAGAACCCTCCTAATATGGGCGAAATCCTGTTGTCTAGGAATCAACCCTCAAAAAACTGAGTTAGTACTATTCACCAACAAAAGGGCCATTCCACGCTTTAACCCCCCAACAATTGAAGTCACGACCCTCAATCTGGCGGATAGCGCGAAATACCTAGGGATAATCCTAGACAAGAAACTAACCTGGAAACTCAACCTAATAGAAAGTATCAAGAAAGCAGATTGTGCCCTATACCTGAGCAACAGGATATTCGGCAAAAAGTGGGGTCCGAACCCCAAGACAATTCTGTGAATGTACACAGCGATTGTAAGGCCAATCTTGACATACGGCAGCGTGGTATAGTGGCAGGCCGCACTGAAATCCACCAACCTCAGGCTGCTTACTAGAATACAGAGACTAGCATGTCTTGCAGTTACAGGCGCTATTTCCACTACCACTTGACCTTTACATGCAAGCCAACGCTGCTAAAGGTGCCATTAGAAGCATCCAATCAAAATGCTGGCTGTCAAGTACCATTGGTCACGCTAGTATACTGAAAAGACTACAAATAGAACAGTCCGAAAGTGACTATATTCCCCGACTTTGCAATACCCTTCAGATGCTATTTCCTGACGAGGGAAGAGTGAACCGCAAAAGAACCCATCAAAAATTCGAGCATCCAAGTATACACTGATGGACCGAAGATGGAAAGAGGCACAGGTGCGGGCATTTTCTCCGAACTGTTAAACATACACTGCTCTATCAGGATCCCTGATTATGGCAGCGACTTTCAAGAGGAGGTCCTGGCAGTCAAAGAAGCGGCCAGAATGGTAACAATGTTGGAAATACCACCGGCTGATATTACCATTCTAATTGACAGTCAAGCTGCCATCAAAGCAATTTCGGCGAAAGAAATCAAGTCCAAGCTGTACGCGAGCTGTTGCGAGGAACTCAAAACTCTAAGCGTGCAACACACGATAACTCTATGCTGGGTCCCAGGACACAGGGACATATCCGGCAACGAGGCAGCTGATGAACTTGCCAGAAAAGGGGCCGAAAAAGACCCATCCCAGGCAATCGAATTGATTCAACCACCACCGACAGCCGTCAGAAAGAAGGTGGATGATAAAAGTCTAGATATAGCAAGAAATAGGTGTTTCAACCTTACCACCTGTAAGACTACTAAGATGCTATGGCCCGATATTAATAGAACTAAAACCGACAAACTCCTCCAGTGTGGCAAAAGCCTACTGAGGATGATAGTCGGAGCTCTAACGGGTCATAACCATCTAATATACCATGAAACAAAAATGGGACTATCCCATGACTACATATGCAGAGGATGCGGCAATGTGGAAGAAAGAGAGGACACTCCTCACTATCTCTGCTACTGCAAAAGCCTCAGCCAACTGCGATACAAGACCATGGGAGATGCAATTATATTGGCCATATTCAATAGTGTGTGTTCCGGAACATAAGAAAACAGCTAGCGTGACTGAAAGGTCTGTTGTTTGTACCAATTTATTTTTCATAATTTTCAACAGCCATCCTTTATTTCTGTTTGTCTAACGGTCAAAAGGTAGGATTGTGAATTGTGATCTACAATTATTTCGTGAAACAAACAAAAAAACATACCGTCCGGAATGGGTACAAAAGCTGCAATTTTCATCGTGGCTATCGAAGGCGAAAGATACAAATTGTGCCTCCATTTTTTACGTTTTTGTCTAGCAGGTTTAACAGCTTTTCGTTCTACCTTTAGCAGGATTGAATAAAATAATCTGGTAACGCTGCCTAGTAGTCTTCTTCCTGTGTCCGCAAGTACAGTACATGTTCTGAGGTAGTGTAATATTGTTTCCTCTTCTTCTTCATCCATACAGCTTCTGCAGAAGTCGTTATAAGGTGCCCCAAGTGGGCTAACGCCGCACAAAATCCAAAAATATATTCTGGAATTCCATTAGATTCTCAGCAGAATCTGCAAAGACCTTCTTCTGATACTTCTGGTTTCCTTAGGTGTTCCCAGAGTATACAGTGCCCTGTTAAGAAGATTAGGATCGAAGATGTTTTGCTAGTCCCAGCAATCTGCGTCAATTTACTGTCGATAAGTCAATTGACAAGAAAAGATTGTGCAGCTAAGTTTTCTGCAAGCGTTGTAAAATCTACAAAGATGGACAGCATGTTAATTTTAAATGTAAAAGGTAATCACACAAATTGTCACGTGATTAACCGAGACATTTGGCATAAGCGCTTGGGTCATACAAGTGATGAAAACATAAAATGTCTTTCTCAAGACATACCACACGAAGTTAAAATTTCGAAAGAATCAGATCATGCAAAATGCATTCCATGTATTCAAGGAAAACAATTAAGGATGGCATTTCAGAAGTCAAAAAGCCTAACAGCTGAAATACTAGAATTAGTACACACGGATGTATGTGGCCCGATGGAGTAAAAATCGATGGGAGGAGCCCAGTATTATGTTTTTTTTTAATTCATTTTTGTTTATTTATTCAGGATAAGCTTACATACAAAAATGCTTAAAACTAGTTGGAGGAACAATTTTACTATTTCTAACTTACTGGCTCTCGGCGAGCACTCTAAGCTAAACTTAACCTTAAACTATGTCTTTCGACCTAACCTAATAATGAATAAAATATATACTAATATTTAAGGACAAATGTATATTATGAAAAATTTAAAAAACATAATAACTTAACTTTTTTTTATTTAAAAACTACAAACTACCTTACATTCTACCTTAAAATAAACTTAAACTAATCTACATACATATGCATATACATATGTGTATACCCATATACAAATATGTATACGCATATATCCCTATATACATAAATGCATATATATATCTTCTTGTATACATATATGCATATATGTATCTTCTTGTCAATTTTTTTTTTTTTATTTATATACATATATACATATTAAATACTACCTTAAGCCTACCCTATCGACGGAGAATGTTGCTGGCAAGCCGGTAACCTCCTCTCACCCTCCCGAAAAGAAGGACACCTCACCAAGTACTTCAACTGAGGTAGCGAATTCGACACTGGATAGTGCAAAAACGGTCATAACCATAGACCACAATCCAGCGCCGAAAATCCCAAGCAAGCAACGCTCCAATGCGAAAAGGCTCGTTAATAGGTTGAAAGGTCGCGATCCTAATTCCCTCTCAGAGAAGGAAAAGGGCAAACTCGAGAGGGCAGAAGCGACCATTCGATCTACCGCGAACGCATGGTGCAGAACAGGCGATAGTAAGCCAAGGATACCGACCTTGGTGGCTACTAGGAAGGTAGGCCAACACGCCACCTCCTCGAGAGCGGCCAAGAAAGTAGGACCAAAAGTTGCGACGGGCCAGGCCAATGCCGACCCTAAACCAACCCCGAGCTGCTCCGGGCAAGCTAAAGCTAATATAAAAAAGGGCTCAGTAGGCGTGGCATCCCCAAAAAGAGGAACGGCTAACTCCCTGGAAAGGAAGAGCGGACACCTCCGTCAACCAAGGTTGTAGCCGGTAAACCAACGACTGGCGCAGAAAAGGTCCAAGCCTCTGCAGCAAGTCAACAATCTTCAAAACGGGGACGACATGACGAGTCGCTAGCTTCAGACCCAGACTGCTCAAAAAGGTCAAAAAGACCAAAATACGCTGAAGTAGCTAAATACAGGGAAAGAGTCGCAGTGGTTGACTTTGGCAATCCAGAGCGTAAGCTCTCGGACGACCAATGGAAACACGCCGAGCTGAGAATAGTGAGTGATGTGAATGACGCCATCCTGAAGAAGGAGAAAATCATCCCCCTCTTCGGACAGCTGACCACAATCAAGGGTTACAAGGTCCTTCAATGCGACTATAAGGAAACCCTTGAATGGCTTGAACAACTCATTGCCAAGAGGGTTGCCCCATGGCCAAATGCTGACCTACGTGTCGTAGATAAAGGGGCAATATTTAATATGACCAGAGCCAAAGGCCGCATCCACTACCAGGGACCATACGTCCCGAAGGACTGGATAGAGCGTAGCCTACAGAATCTCAACCCAGACCTGCACAGTCAGGACTGGGAAATTATAGAGATGGGTGAACACACCGAGAACGGTATGGACGTGGACATACTGTTAGACCACAAATCGCTGTAACTGTTGCGTTTACAGGACTTCAAAGTCAGAGTGGGTATTACCCGCTGTAAACGGCGAATCCTGGCAACATGCAGCAAGAATGGTAAAGAACCTCCTGGCTGCCATGAAAGTGGTACAAATAAACCTACACCACAGTAAGGCGGCCAGCGCCAATCTAATCTTCCTCCTCTCAACGGGGAAGATGGACATTGCCCTTGTACAAGAACCATGGCTTTCCCGGGGTCGAGTACAGGGGCTGAACAATAAAGGAGTGACCACCTACTTCTCAAACCCAAACGGTAACGTAAGTAGGATAAGAACCTGTATTGTAGCTAGGAAAGAAATTAACCTGTTCCTCCTACCCACTTTCAGTGACGAAGACCAAAGTACGGTTAAATTTGAGCGCCAACATGACTCCCCGCTGCTGATGGCATCAACTTACATGCCTTACGACGCAGCGAATAATCCCCCATGCGAGATAACAAGGAGACTTGTCAGAAAAGCCGGGAAAGAAAGATGGGACCTTATCCGAGGCTGTGATGCAAACTCACATCACACGGTATGGGGTAGCTCGGACTCAAATGACAGAGGTAACGATCTTTTTGATTTCAGCCTTACTAACAACCTTAGCATCGAGAACATTGGTGACGAAACCAGCTTCGTGACCAGCAATAGGCAAGAGGTTATTGACCTGACTCTGAGTATCAAATCCAAGGCTCTCTCAGTTAGCCACTGGAAAGTGTCAGGAGCCCCTTCGTTCTCGGATCACAGAATCATAACCTTCACGGTTAACACTGTAAGACCAAAGCCCAGTAAATTCAGAAACCCCACAGACTGGGTTAGATTTAAGTGTGAAGTCAGGAAACTCACTAAACACCTGTCGCAGAGATCAATAAGGAACGTTGATGACCTAGAGCTCATGGCAAAGGATCTCTCCTCATCCTTTCGAGAATCCTACGAGAAAGCCTGTCCTCTAAGAACATCAACAAATAAGAAATCCCCCTCATGGTGGTGTAAAGTCCTCCTAGTTCTAAGGAGAAAATCAAGAACCTTATTCAATGCAGTTAGAGCCTCCAGGTCAGCTAGTGATTGGACGGCTTAGAAGGATAGCCTCAGGAATTTTAAAAAAGCTGTAGCTTTAGCCAATAGAGGCTCCTGGCGATGATTCTGCAATGAAATTGTAAAAACGGCCAGACTAAGGAAGCTTCTTTCAGAAAGCCCCACGATTCCAGGTTGCATCAAGGACAATGAAGGTAACTGGACTCAGTCATCGTATGACACATTGCGACTTCTTATGGAAACTCATTTTCTGGGCAGCTCGCAAAGTGGACTCTCTACAGCTGTGGAGATACCAGTTAGTGATAGCAACGTTCCGAGCAATATTGTCAGCGCAAGCAGAATCAGATGGGCCGTCGATTCCTTTGATTCGTATAAATCGCCGGGAGTCGATGGAATTATTCCCATCATGCTGCAAACGACAAAAGACATTATTACTCCTATACTGGAAAAACTATTCCACAGTAGCCTGGTCTATGGATATATTCCGGCTGCATGGAGAGAAGTAAAAGTAGTGTTCATTCCCAAAGCCGGCAAGACCAGTCACTGCACGGCGAAGGACTACAGACCTATAAGTCTTACTTCCTTCGTCTAGAAGACGTTCGATATATTCCGATATATTCCGGCTGCATGGAGAGAAGTAAAAGTAGTGTTCATTCCCAAAGCCGGCAAGACCAGTCACTGCACGGCGAAGGGCTACAGACCTATAAGTCTTACTTTCTTCGTCTAGAAGACGTTCGCAAAGCTCCTCAATATCTACATTCGCAGTAGCTTCCCGCAAAATACCATCTCAAGGGCACAGCATGCGTATATGAAGGGCAAAGGCGTAGAAACCGCACTACACGAAGTGGTTAGTGTGATTGAAATGTCCCTACATGCCAAGGAATATGCACTCGCTGCTTTCCTAGATATAGAGGGAGCCTTCAGTAATGTAGAGACCACGGCAATTAAGTCCGCCCTTGAAAAAGCCAAAGTGGAGCAATCACTTACTACAGTGATAGTAAGTCTGCTCAGCAAGAGAATCATTAATGCTACCTTAGGAGACTCCACAATTAAAGTTGCAGCTGCAAGAGGAATTCCTCAAGGAGGGGTTATATTCCCTCTCCTATGGGTACTAGTAATTAATGAAGTACTAGAAGAGCTCAGACTAACGGGAACCAAAGCAATTGCCTATGCTGATGACGTGGTGATTATAGCTCGCGGTAAATTTCTCCCGACTCTTAGCGAGCTAATCGAGAACGCAATGAGAACCCTCCTAATATGGGCGAAATCCTGTTGTCTAGGAATCAACCCTCAAAAAACTGAGTTAGTACTATTCACCAACAAAAGGGCCATTCCACGCTTTAACCCCCCAACAATTGAAGTCACGACCCTCAATCTGGCGGATAGCGCGAAATACCTAGGGATAATCCTAGACAAGAAACTAACCTGGAAACTCAACCTAATGGAAAGTATCAAGAAAGCAGATTGTGCCCTATACCTGAGCAACAGGATATTCGGCAAAAAGTGGGGTCCGAACCCCAAGACAATTCTGTGAATGTACACAGCGATTGTAAGGCCAATCTTGACATACGGCAGCGTGGTATGGTGGCAGGCCGCACTGAAATCCACCAACCTCAGGCTGCTTACTAGAATACAGAGACTAGCATGTCTTGCAGTTACAGGCGCTATTTCCACTACCACTTGACCTTTACATGCAAGCCAACGCTGCTAAAGGTGCCATTAGAAGCATCCAATCAAAATGCTGGCTGTCAAGTACCATTGGTCACGCTAGTATACTGAAAAGACTACAAATAGAACAGTCCGAAAGTGACTATACACTCCCTTTCCCCGACTTTGAAATACCCTTCAGATGCTATTTCCTGACGAGGGAAGAGTGAACCGCAAAAGAACCCATCAAAAATTCGAGCATCCAAGTATACACTGATGGACCGAAGATGGAAAGAGGCACAGGTGCGGGCATTTTCTCCGAACTGTTAAACATACACTGCTCTATCAGGATCCCTGATTATGGCAGCGACTTTCAAGAGGAGGTCCTGGCAGTCAAAGAAGCGGCCAGAATGGTAACAATGTTGGAAATACCACCGGCTGATATTACCATTCTAATTGACAGTCAAGCTGCCATCAAAGCAATTTCGGCGAAAGAAATCAAGTCCAAGCTGTACGCGAGCTGTCGCGAGGAACTCAAAACTCTAAGCGTGCAACACACGATAACTCTATGCTGGGTCCCAGGACACAGGGACATATCCGGCAACGAGGCAGCTGATGAACTTGCCAGAAAAGGGGCCGAAAAAGACCCATCCCAGGCAATCGAATTGATTCAACCACCACCGACAGCCGTCAGAAAGAAGGTGGATGATAAAAGTCTAGATATAGCAAGAAATAGGTGTTTCAACGTTACCACCTGTAAGACTACTAAGATGCTATGGCCCGATATTAATAGAACTAAAACCGACAAACTCCTCCAGTGTGGCAAAAGCCTACTGAGGATGATAGTCGGAGCTCTAACGGGTCATAACCATCTAATATACCATGAAACAAAAATGGGACTATCCCATGACTACATATGCAGAGGATGCGGCAATGTGGAAGAAAGAGAGGACACTCCTCACTATCTCTGCTACTGCAAAAGCCTCAGCCAACTGCGATACAAGACCATGGGAGATGCAATTATATTGGCCATATTCAATAGTGTGTGTTCCGGAACATAAGAAAACAGCTAGCGTGACTGAAAGGTCTGTTGTTTGTACCAATTTATTTTTCATAATTTTCAACAGCCATCCTTTATTTCTGTTTGTCTAACGGTCAAAAGGTAGGATTGTGAATTGTGATCTACAATTATTTCGTGAAACAAACAAAAAAACATACCGTCCGGAATGGGTACAAAAGCTGCAATTTTCATCGTGGCTATCGAAGGCGAAAGATACAAATTGTGCCTCCATTTTTTACGTTTTTGTCTAGCAGGTTTAACAGCTTTTCGTTCTAGCTTTAGCAGGATTGAATAAAATAATCTGGTAACGCTGCCTAGTAGTCTTCTTCCTGTGTCCGCAAGTGCAGTACATGTTCTGAGGTAGTGTAATATTGTTTCCTCTTCTTCTTCATCCATACAGCTTCTGCAGAAGTCGTTATAAGGTGCCCCAAGTGGGCTAACGCCGCACAAAATCCAAAAATATATTCTGGAATTCCATTAGATTCTCAGCAGAATCTGCAAAGACCTTCTTCTGATACTTCTGGTTTCCTTAGGTGTTCCCAGAGTATACAGTGCCCTGTTAAGAAGATTAGGATCGAAGATGTTTTGCTAGTCCCAGCAATCTGCGTCAATTTACTGTCGATAAGTCAATTGACAAGAAAAGATTGTGCAGCTAAGTTTTCTGCAAGCGTTGTAAAATCTACAAAGATGGACAGCATGTTAATTTTAAATGTAAAAGGTAATCACACAAATTGTCACGTGATTAACCGAGACATTTGGCATAAGCGCTTGGGTCATACAAGTGATGAAAACATAAAATGTCTTTCTCAAGACATACCACACGAAGTTAAAATTTCGAAAGAATCAGATCATGCAAAATGCATTCCATGTATTCAAGGAAAACAATTAAGGATGGCATTTCAGAAGTCAAAAAGCCTAACAGCTGAAATACTAGAATTAGTACACACGGATGTATGTGGCCCGATGGAGTAAAAATCGATGGGAGGAGCCCAGTATTATGTTTTTTTTTAATTCATTTTTGTTTATTTATACAGGATAAGCTTACATACAAAAATGCTTAAAACTAGTTGGAGGAACAATTTTACTATTTCTAACTTACTGGCTCTCGGCGAGCACTCTAAGCTAAACTTAACCTTAAACTATGTCTTTCGACCTAACCTAATAATGAATAAAATATATACTAATATTTAAGGACAAATGTATATTATGAAAAATTTAAAAAACATAATAACTTAACTTTTTTTTATTTAAAAACTACAAACTACCTTACATTCTACCTTAAAATAAACTTAAACTAATCTACATACATATGCATATACATATGTGTATACCCATATACAAATATGTATACGCATATATCCCTATATACATAAATGCATATATATATCTTCTTGTATACATATATGCATATATGTATCTTCTTGTCAATTTTTTTTTTTTTATTTATGTACATATATACATATTAAATACTACCTTAAGCCTACCCTACGCTATGGAAGTCGGCCATAGGTTGCAGCTGATGGATTTTGACGTTATCCACTGCAAGACAGTGACCGACTGCGCCCCATAAGGGGATACGCACTACCCTATCTACCCCGGGTCTAAAGAGTTCGACGCTGGAGTTCCCTCGCTCCCCAGCCACCAGAACTTTCGATGTTGCATAGCAACATCCCGCACATCCCGCACATCCCGACTCGATACCGCTGTACTGAACCGGAGGAAACCCTCCTCAGCTCGTTGTGCGACGGAACGGTCGTGGTTGCGTCGCCCATCCACAGTTGAACGGGCGATGTGAAGATGAGCAGTACCGCATTTATATCTTGTAACAGACCGTACATGTCTAAATGGAGAAAAGCTTCTGGGGGGACGAAGCCACTGTGACGTACCCATTCATGGTACTGAGGATTGGGGTAGTAAGCCCCACAGATCAAGTTATTGACTGAGTTCATCGCTCTGGCAGTATGGCCTCGAAACAATTTCAACAGGAAAGTGTCCACTCGTATTTCGGTTCGCCCTGTTGTATAAAACCTCATTGGAGTAGAATTTTCTGTACTAGGACTCTGGTGTTCTGTAAAGGCGAAGGCAAGCCCTAAGACAAGCCCTCTCAAACACCCGAATCTTTTCCATCAAGCTTGCACTCACGTTGAACCACACGGGACAGCCATAGGTGAGCATTGGCCGGATGAGGGCCATGTAGCATACCATACCCTCGCATCGAGTTGGCTGTTGTAAAACAGTCTCTTTGTAAGAGCGAAAGCGCCTCGGACTCGGGCTAGAGCAGCATCCACATGTTTGTTAAAATATAGATATTGATCTAGCCAGATCCCCAGGTATCTGACTACAGTCCTTTGCACCAGTGGTTGTCCGTGAAGCCCAACAATTGAGAACTTTCGCCAATTCTTTTTTGTATCCGCTGAAGCCTTATACAACGGGGTCCTGAACAGTATGGTTTCCGACTTCTGAAAGTTGATATTCAACTTCCAGTCATCGCAACTTCTCATGAATGAGTCGAAGTCACCCTGCGAAGAGAACTTATCAGATCGCTCAAGAAAATGTTGAACAGGATCGCCGAATTAACGGCACCCTGTTGGAGACCATTTTTTACTTCAAATATACCTGCAGAGGTCACATTGCCATTCTTGACGACGAACCTTCTAACCTCCTGTAAGCATGTTACACAGTAGGTACAGCAGTGGCTTACTAATGCCTAGCCCATTGACCTTGTATAAAAGTCCTTCTAACCATACGGTGTCGAAGGCCTTCTCCAGGTCAATCAGGCAGGCACCCGTACATTGTTTCTGACTCTTGTTCCATTGGATATCCGACACCAGTTTCACCAGTTATCCGGAATAATATGCTTGTCCTCTGTCCAGTTGGTCAGAGCTCTATTTATCACCTTCTCAAATACCTTGCTGATGTTCGGAAGGAGACTAATTGACCGGAGGTTGCACGGATTCGAAGAATCTTTTCCTCGCTTGGATATGGGTTGCACAATCGGAGTCTTCCAATGCTCCGGGTAATGTGCATTATTCAGAGCATTGTTAAACAGGATAGTGTACATATTAACCACATCTAGCACAATGTTCGAGATCCCGTCGATTCCAACTGACTTTTTCTTCTTTAGTGATTCGAAAACCGCTTTGAGCTCTGTCTTCGCTATGAACGGGGGGTGAACCCCTTCGTCGGCGATGACATTATCTGCCATGTTATCTTCATTGAACACGACAAAGCCGATGTTCTCAGATCGCCATTGTTGCATGTCTTCTCGAAGTTGCGAGTTGCTAGATTCTACGCGATTCTCCAGGTCGGGGTTTGGGCGAACACTCACATTCACCTTATACACTTCCTGAAAGACCGCGCCTAGTACCTCCATTTTTTCTTGCGGGTCTTCCACCACAAAGAAGTTATCGTCGAGTACCGCGTTATCTGGATCAATACCTGCTGTAGTCAGTATTTGTTCCTTGTCCGTCGTTCTGGGGAGCTTAAGACACGGAAGATCGCTACGCTTACTGCGAAAGAATTTGTTTATTTGCGGGAACATGCTCGGGTTGATCTAACAGCCCGAATCTTATGGTTCCAATGCAAGTTAACAGAAACTCTGTAATTTTGGACAATTAGTGTTTGAAGGTTCTTAATGAGCGATTTCAGTGTCCTAATTTCCTCATCTCGTCTGTCAGTAAATCGTCTATACAAGGTTTTTAATCTTGACAGCAGTCTACTTTTTTGTTGGTGGAGTGCGTCAATTGTCGCATTGCGATATAAGTTTTCGTTATTTGTGCGTGTATACCATGGTATAGTACTGTCCATTGTTCGTTGTATTGTCTCGTCCAATTGTTCAAGATACATGTCAATCTCCTCGTTTGACAAGTTTCTATTAGACGGTGTGTGGAGCGCATTCGAGGAGACTGCTCTCGTTATTTGTCTGGAGAAGCGTGTCCAGCGTGTCCTACTGTAATTGTAGGGATACGTTTGAACAAACTCTCCTAATTCCGCAATATCGTTGGGGATCTTGATTTCGGCACTGAGTCCGCAATGGTCACTGAGATACACGAAAGTGTTCAAACAGTTTACCGTTTGTGAGTTTGTGTCTGTCAGCTTCAGTCTTGCGTCAAACAGCAGGAGAGCCGCTTCTAGGGAAGGACGAGATCTCTGTTGCTTTCAAATCGAGTCTATACTCGACACTGTGCAAGCAATACCAGCTGTAAAGCTGGTCCCCTCTACTATTGGAAACTATGTTTCCCCAATAACAGTGACGGGCATTTAGGTCCCCGGCCAAAATGAAATAGTTCTCCTCCGAGTCCAGTCTAAGACATTTGAAGAGTGAATCAAGCTCTGATATAGTCGTTCTGGAACTAGGGGGGCCGGAGGAGTAGACCGACACCGCATACAGCTTCTTTCCACTGCGGAGAGAAATGCACACGATGCAGGCCTCCAACTCCTGAAACCGTCGTACTTCACTGCTATACACTACTTTGTGTTTAATGTTATTTTTAATGAAGATCGCAACACCGCCTCCACCATTGGAGTTGGGCCGGTCTCTTCTAATAACATTATAATTACTGTGCTCCAATGTGCCTCTCTGAGTTAGCTTGGTTTCGCTAATCAGAAATAGCTCTGGGCTTTGATCGTCCAACAATCTATAGAGCTCGTTTTTTCGCGAGATCCCTATCAATGAATTTGCATTCACTACAAGGATCTTATATGTGCTCTCCGTCTGCGCAGCCATTAAGACTGGTGACGTGCTTGGTTCTGCAGGAGCACCAGAATTTGGGCTACCTGCTCCTCTAACCGATCCATACGCCTTTCAATGGAGAATTTCCAATCGGGCGTTGGATCGTGTGCTCTTGGCACTGAAGGCTGCTGCACTACCTTCGGCAGCTGCTACTCTCCCGCGTTCCTCTGACCAGACGCCATTTGGACATAGGTCACTTGAGGAGTGACGGTTATGGCTGCCCCGAGTGTATTTTTCATGTACTGTACAATATAAAAGGGGAATTTCCGCCCTTCCTTCTTTGCCTTAACTGTGGTGAAGGGCTTGACCCCGACAAACTCAATGCCGTCACACACATGCTCTTTGAGCAGTTGGAGGACCTTCCTCGCTTCGAGCGGCCAAGTAAGCTTCAACAGCCGCGACTGGCATTTTTTCGAGCGTCGACATCTTCAGATATTCCTTCACCACATTGTAATCATCCACTGTCTTGCAGTGGATTGCGTGTTTATCCACGCCTTTATATTTACTAATGAGAAGTTACCTGAACCTATGGCCCCCTTGCACAACTTGGCAGTTTGTTCAACATCCGCCTTGTAGATGTTGATTGGCGGAACTTTATTTTTCTTCTGTGTCTGCTGCTGATGAGTTGCTGGCTGCTGCTGTTGGGTTGCTGACGGCTGTCGCTGTTGTGTTGCTGAAAGTTGTGTTGCTGAACGCTGTGTTGCTGAACGCTGTGTTGTTGCTGGTCGCTGTTGTTGGAGAACTACTGGCAGTTGTTGTGGATGTGCTGCTGGCAGTTTCTTTGTTTCTGGCCGCTGTTGCTGTTGCGTAGCTGGCCTTTGATGTTGCTGAGATGCTAGCAGCTGCTGTTGAAGTTCAGCTGGTGGTGGTTGTTGTTGCTGCACTGTAGCCCTCTTATGTTGCTGCGGCTTCTTTGCCACTTGTTGTTGTTGCTGCTTCTGCTGATCCAGCATTCTCCTCGCAATGGTTCTTGCTTTGAGCTCTCTGATTTCATGCAAGAGTCGCTGAACTTATCCCTTCATATCTTCAGCAAGCGTTTACTTCATATGAAGTACGCGCTCGATTTCATCTTCTGTGTCGGAGGGAAGAGAATCATAGCTGTTGCTGCTAACAGCGAACAGGCCTTCCCCTCCATCGGAGACGTCTCTTCTCCTTCTTCCCCTGACTCAGCTGCTGATGTACTCAACGACGCCGCCTTACTCTGCTCTTCCCCCTGCAGCCCTTCGGGTGAGGCATTGGTATTGCGGCGTTTCGCGATTTTGAGTGACGCTTTCTTCCTCCTCCTCTTCACTGCACCTTCTGTGGGCACCGTTGACTGGTGGCCTGGTTCTACCACCGGTTGTTGCTGGTCAGTGACGGCTTCTACGCGGGCGGACCGCTTGTGGTCATTCATTTTCCGTACTCACACTTATGTGAGTGTGTGAGCCACGGAAAAAAAAGAAGAAAATATCTGCTTGTGTCCCCAATGGGGATCGAACCGGGATCCTGTCGAGTCACCAGCAATGGCTCTACCGAATCGGCTGACTGCTGCTTTTAAAATATTGGCGGTACTTGCACTACTTGATTACTGCTATTAAGGTTTGTTATTTTGTTAAAAGCCGACACACTCGAAACTCACACTTCACTGTTCAGAGGTCTGTGAACGACTGTATTATGTTCTATTTTTAGACGATAATTCCAACAAAGTTTTTGTGTACACAATGAAACACAAATCAGAAGTTCCAGAGGTATTTAAGGATTTCAGTATTATGGTGGAAAATCAAACGGGAAAGAAGATAAAAAAAATCGAGATCAGACAATGGAATGGAAGAGATCTGGAATTTTGCGATACAAAAAAAAGTCTGCAAAAAATGGAATTATTCATCAGAGATCAGTACCATATAGTCCACAACTAAATGCAAAGGCTGAGAGGATGAATAGAAGCCTAGTTGAAAAATCTCTTTCATTATTAGCGGAATTTGTATCTGAAGAAGTTTTATTGGGCGGTAGCCGCAGCATATCTCTTGAACAGAACACCGTGTAAGAAACTAAATAATCAGTTAGAAGAGATATGGACTGGAGTTCGGCAAAATCTAAAACACTTGCGTTTTTTTGGATGTATAGCAATATGGTTCTGCCATCAAAAGTGAAGCGAAGAAAGTGGGATTCCAAGTCGAAAAAATGCATGTAATTGGGTTACTGTGAAAATACAAAAGCGTATCGTCTATATGATCCAAATGAGAGAAAAGTACACATAGAAGTACACATAGGTCGCGATGTAGTATTTATAGAAGACAAGATGCTTTTTGATAAATCGAAAAACAAAGAGTCGAGATTTGATTCCCTTAGATGTACGCTAGATGATAGTGATTTAGTGAGGATTGATATTAGAGAAAATCACAATCATGGTGCATTGAATCGAGAATCGCATAATGATAGTAATGATGATGATTTAAAACTTATTGAAGAGAATATCGATACACTAGATTTAGATAGAACTAGTTTGAATGCTGAAACTGAAAGCATTAATGAGTTTTTGCTGGTTTTGAATCAGGTGAAGAAACAGTCGAAGATAATAATCAATATGAGTAACTACATGATGTCTTTTGCGAATGAAAATGCAAGCGATCCGAAGGATTATATAGAAGCTACAAGTGGTGCGAACAGACAGAAGTGGACAGAAGCTATTGATGAGGAACTAAAATTATTCTAATTGCAGCACCTGATGCAGTTAAAATAACTCAAGGTAAGGTCTTAAGATTAAATAAACCAATTTATGGCCTAAAACAATCATCACGAACGTGGAATATAAAACTGAGTAATGTTTTGTTAAGATTCTGAATGAAAAATCTGAAAATGGATCAGTGTATTTATGTTTCAAATAATAATACTGATAATATTCTAATACTAGTAGTATGCGTCGATGATATGTTGATTTCCTGGCAAAATGAAAAACAGAAACAATCTTAAAAGTGAATCATCTTAAAGAATGTTTTGATATGAAAGAACTGGGAAAAGCTCAATCGTTTTCTGGGTTGCATCTTAGATATGAACACCAAAAGTACATTTCGATTTCGGCTTGGCATGACTTCGTGCAATCCTGTTTCTACTCCAATGGATATAAATGCAAAGTTCAACAAGGTGCAAATCAGTGCAAATCAAATGAGAGGAGAAATTAGAGATGGCTAAATACCCTTATCAGGAATTGATTGGAAGTTTGTTGTTTGCAGCTCAGTTAACGAGGCCTGACATTTGTCTTGCAATAAACATGCTAAGTCGTTTCAATAATAATCCGGGACAACAGCATTGGCAATCAGCGAAGAGAATTCTCAGATAATTAAAGGGAACTATTGACTTTCTTTTTTAACATTCAGTAAACATTCAGTACACAGATAAATTCTAATGTAATTGGATACTGCGATTCTGATTTCGCAAATGACATAGATGACAGAAGCCAGTAGGTGGATATGTATATTTAAAAGGAGGTGGAGCTGTATCATGGGCTTCAAAACGACAAGTAACAGTGGCCTTATCAACATGTGAAGCTGAATATATGGCACTGGGTAATGCAGTTCAAGAAGCGCTGTGGATCAGAGGACTAGAGGAAGAAATTTTCAAAGTCCAATCTAAGGCGACTGAAATGTACTGCGATAACAAAGGAGCAATACATCGGGCTTTGAATGAATCTTATCATATGCGGACAAAGCATATCGATGTACGCCATCATTTTATCTCGGAAGCTGTAGTCAATGACAAAATTAAGCTGGTACCATTAAGCTCGGACAAGATGAATGCTGATACACTGATGAAGCCGCTCTCAAGAACAAAACTAAATTATTTTGTAAAACTAATGGGAGTAGAAATGAAAAAATAAATCTATTGCATTATTATTTGTTTGGCATCACTGTAAATAGTTTTGAATTAGCTGTCAGAATTCTTAGGTTATAATAAAAGCACGCTTAAAGATAGAACGGATCATTCCTCATTTTTTTATTTAAATCGGATGAAATCCAACATTCTTTGTGTTTATATTTCTTATGTTAAGTTTTTCTTTAGTAAAAGAATCATAATCAAATAATCAATTAATTCAGTGAATATTTGGATCAATGTTTCCCTCATCCGGATTATTTTTTTAAAAAAGCGACGGACGACCACGTCATTTTATTTAATTCAAGTTCAAAGTTGTTCCCACTAGACAAAATTGGGTGATTGGGGCAATTTGTTTTAAAATTAGAGTCGAAATTGCCCAATTTCCCATACAACGAATCAATTTCGAAATTGCCTCAAATTCAATGAAATTGTGTATAATGACAGGTTATGCCAGTTTCCATATAGTTGTAACAAATATAACTGTCAGATCTCTCCCTACCCCACACAGATCACACACAATAACTCGCACACCAATTAACATAAATTGTTCTATGAGCGAGTTTTCACCTACATGTACATTTCGCTGTCAGACCAAACTGTTTCAAAATTAGTGTAAGCACTTTGAGCAATTTCGAAATCGCGTCTAGTAGGCACATAATAATAATAATATGCATAGCACTACAGCCCGTAGAGGGCCAGGGCCTAGCCACTCGTGTTGTGCATGCTATTTTTTTATCACGAGTGGAAGGGACCTACAGTTTTATGCCGATTCCGAACGGCCAAGTTTGAGAAGCTTTGTCTAGACACCTATACTCTTTGAGCATTGTCAGTGACTAGAAAGAGGTGGGGCCGTGAAAAGTATTTCTTGTCGTACCAGGAATCGAACCTAGACAGGTAGGTAGGTCCAAGTGCGTAGGAGTCGACGCACATACCCACAACGCCACGGGCTACAATAAGTAGGCACATACGCCCACTAAAAGGCGTTTCTTCGAGAAGCGATCCAGGATAATGCGTAGTTGCGGTGTACCTAGTTCTCGTAGAGCGGATGATGAGGAGGATATGGTTTTTTTATCATTTGCCCGAGTTACGTCCGAACTCTAAACCCCACTTCCCCGCAAACCCACATTCTGCATCCACACAAGATCTTGAATCCAATTGTTAACCCCGCACATAAAGCATAACCATAAAATGTATCACATATGTATGTATGTTTCGCACATGTATATTTGTAATTGCACAGGTGAACTCTTCGTAGAATGCACATAATGCAAACTAAGCGTCTGGCTGATATCCGGCGAATCGGGAAATAATGCAAGTTCAGCGTCTACAGCATTAACGCAAAGTTCACGTTTGCAAACCTAGCATAAAATCGATTCATTTTGTCAACTCACTTTACTTTTGTCATTCAAAGAAACGGTTCGTTCGTCATTAATAAAACTAATGTTAATTGGACCAAAGGGTCATTAAGAAATCAAAAATGTTTTTTTTTAATCGCCCCGATACTGACACCATAACTGGCGCAGTCGGTTGCCGCGGTGAACGGTCCTTGTGAAAGAAAAGTGAAAAATAGAAACTGTGCATAAATTATTGTGTGTCGCGAGTGAAGTTTTATTGAAAAGTTTCCCTCGATATCGAATTGTACGATATTAGTGGCACCACAGTAGTGCAACATTTTCACGATCACGAAAAAGGTTCCGGTGGATTTTAATCCTTCATCATTGCCAACAAGAAGAATCCCGCTTCCAACGAGGAATACTAAAACTACCAACAGTCCCGCCTTGGACGAGAGAAACACTGCAACACCTTAGAGATGATCATCATTTTCTTCGCCTTATTTGGGTGCATGTAAGTGTTTATTTTAGTGTATAAAGCGTGTTCTAATATAACCGGTATCAAAAAATAACCACAATAAAATAATACAACCATAATGAATAAATAAAAACATAGTGTGAAAAAGAAACAATAAGAAAATACATAAAAATATAAAAGTTAGAATAGTCGCTGAATACGACTACCTAACAATTTTTTTTATGATGTACATTAAACATACAAGGGAATACAACAACAAATAAGCGACAAAAGCATATATAAATATATTATTATCATATACACATATATAGAAATACAAAGTTAGAATAGTCGCTGAATACGACCACATAACATTTTTTTTTTATAATATACATTAAACATACAAGAGAATACAACAACAAATAAGCGACAAAAGCATATATAAATATATTATTATCATGTACACATATATAGAAATACAAAATTAGAATAATCGCTGAATACGAGTACCTAACCTTTACTCCTTTAAGAAATTCAAAAAAAAAATTATAAAAACAGACAAAGTAAAAGCATTAAAATACATGTCGAGATCAGAAAAAACAAAATCTACCACTAGATTATTTCCATACAATCTAAGAGGACTTTCGAAAAGCTTACCCTCTGTCCCCGAAACTACCGATTCCGGTGCTCTTCTTGACTGTTCCACTTGCTCAAGTATTTCCCACTCAGAAACAATGAGCAACCCAGAGGAACAAACCTCAAAAGTAAATCAGACAGATATATATAACTCTTTGAGGATCCCGGACGCAATCAAAGATTTACCTAAGTTCGAAGGAAATCCAAGAGTTCTTTACGATTTCCTAAATAATGTGGAGGAAATTCTCCTCCTCATTAGAGGAACGGACAAAACCCCATACGGCCAAATCCTCCTAAGGGCCATACGTAATAAGATCGAAGGACAGAAACGTCCCTTATCTGGGACCTCCATAACCTTAGACAGGTCAATAAAACGATTGAACTCTTTTATGGCCAAATTATAGAAATACAGTCTGCATTATGCAATAACATATTAATACACGAAAAGGAGGGTAACGTCATAAATGCAAAGAAGGATCTGTATTCAGAAATGTGCTTGAACACGTTCCTAAGCGGCCTTAACGAACCTCTCGGTTCTCGTGTTAGAGCCATGCGGCCGAGTTTATTAGCTGAAGCTTTAACTCATTGCATAAAAGAGCAAAATATATCTTATCAAAGAAGCTCGTACAATATAAATCAATATAAAAATATCCAATTCAGACCATATAACCCTCCACCACAAAGAAATAATCTTAGGAACAACAATCAAAGAATATCTTCATTCAGAAAAATCAAACTAATCCCTCCAGCAAAACCAACCCTTTTTCCAAGAGCTATTCAGAAGTACCAAGCAGCTCTACCCGTTTTCAGAAGCAAAACAATTACACTCAGGCCAACTCGAATCAGATTAAATTTAATCCAGAGGTCAAAAGAAATCCAAGCCAACAAACCAGGAATAGTAGATCTGAAAACTCTGAAATTTTTCAACGCATACCTCGAAGAACCGACGGCATACTTAGACCCAAAGAAACATTCCGGCTCCTTACCTTATGTAGACATTTCTTCCCCGTTTGGCAGACCCCTTATATTCCTTTTAGACACAGGTGCCTCGATATCATTTATAAACCTGGAATTTATTCCATTAGACAAGCAATTCAATTGCGAAACCATCACTATTACAACTATTTTCAAAAAATATGAATTAAATAAACAAACCGTTGTCCCTGTTTTTGAAGAATTTAATCAATCAGGTTCATTAAGGTTCCTAATATTCAAATTTCATCAACCTCTTAATGGGGAATCTTATGACCCCAGCCAGTTTGTTGAAGTTAACAACTTCAACAGCGAAATAGAACTTACGGAACAATCAAAAATCAACCTGCACAATGTAATTAGAAGAAATCACTTGTACACAGAAGAACGGAAGGAACTGCTTAAAATGTGCAGAAAATATAGCGAAATCTTGTATAATGAAGGTGAACCACTATCATTTACTAGTAAGATTAAACAGGAAATACACACAACGGATGAAATACCAATACATACGAAATCGTACAGGTACCCCTACGTGCATAAAGTGGAAGTAAAAAATCAAATCTCCAAAATGCTGGAACAGGGTATAAAAAAACACAACTATTTTCCATGGAGCTCTCCAGTATGGATTGTTCCCAAAAAGGAAGACGCTAGTGGACGACGGAAGTGGCGCCTTGTCATTGATTACCGAAAAATCAATGAGAAGACAATTTCCGACCGGTGCCCTATTCCGAACATTTCGGAAATCCTTGATAAGCTAGGCAAATGCTTGTATTTTACGACCTTGGACTTGGCCAGCGGGTTCCATCAAATTGAGATGAATCCAAAGCATGTACAGAAAACAGCGTTTACTGTTGAGGGTGGCCACTTTGAGTTCGTTAGAATGCCATTCGGACTCAAAAACGCCCCGTCAACATTTCGTCGGTAAAACTTGCTTAGTTTACCTTGACGACATTATAATTTATTCAGCGTCCCTACAGGAACATTTGCAAAGCTTAGAGCAAGTATACAAAAAACTGAAGGAAGCAAATTTCAAGATTCAGCTTGACAAATGCGAGTTCTTGAAGAAAGAAATTGCATTCCTGGGGCACGTCATTACTCCGGAGGGTGTTAAACTAAGCCCCGCTAAGATTAGCGCTATCAAAAACTTTCCATTACCACGTACACGTAGAGAAATTAAAGCTTTCCTTTCTAATAGGTTACTATAGGAAATTTATCAAAGACCTAGCGAAGCTAACCAAACCCCTAACCACCTGTTTAAAGAAAAATTCAGAAATCAAAATAGACGGGAAGTACATTGAAGCATTTGAAATTTGCAAAAACCTACTTATTAATGATCCGATACTCCAACACCCGGACTTCGAGAAACCCTTCATATTAACAACTGATGCAAGCAATTGTGCGCTGGGTGCTGTGCTTTCACAGGGCCGAATTGGCTGCGATAAGCCCATCTGCTTCGCTAGTCGCACTCTCTCTGAAAGTGAAACAAATTACTCTACCATTGAAAAAGAGCTTCTAGCCATAGTTTGGGCCACCAAATATTTTAGGCCTTATCTCTTTGGTAGAAAATTTCAGATTATAACCGACCATAGACCTCTGACGTGGCTTATGAGCTTGAAAGAGCCGAACTCTAAACTTGTTCGGTGGAGACTCAAGCTCGAAGAATTTGATTACGAAATAATCTATAAGAAAGGCCGACTCAACACCAAGGCAGATGCCTTAAGTCATGTTAATATAAACAACAATTACCACGAAGTTTTCAATAACGAAGAGGAAACTCTAAGTACAGCACACAGCACGGATGAAAACCTGAATGATAGGATCTTTATCTCGGAGAAACTCTTAAATGAATTCAATATTCAGATAATACTCGAAGAAAGCAGTAAGGGTTCACCAATGACAATAGAAAAAATCTTTAAAAACAAAGAAAGGAAAGTCATTAGAAAGCCGCTATTCGATGAAGAAACAATGATTGACATATTCAAGAAATATTTTCCTCCTAATAAACTAATTGCTATTTTTTCTACAGATGTAGTATTTCGTTCAGTACAATCCACCTTTTCAAAAATTTTCTCTCATAACAAAATATTTCGATTAGTTCGCTGCACAGAAATCCTAAGGGACATTAGAGTCGACGATGATCAAGAAGATCTTATACGAACCTATCATGAGAACTCTAACCACAGGGGAATAATCGAAACCTTGCTTCACCTCAAAAGGACATACTTCTTTCCGAATATGAAAGACAAAATTAACAAAACTATAAATGATTGTGAAAGGTGTAAAATTCTTAAATACAATAGAAACCCTGCTAAACCTCATTTTGAAAAACCTGAAATTCCATTAAAACCACTTCAAATAAACCACATTGATTTGTACACGATAAATAACAATAGCATACTTACTCTGATCGATAAATTCTCTAAGTTCGCTTGTGGGTATACTATAACTTGTAGAAGTAGCCTAACAATCCTAAGACATATTAAAACATTCATCAGCCTCTACGGCATACCAACTAAAATAGTTTGCGATCAGGAGAATTTGTTTCCAATATTTTTAAAGATTTCTGTAGACAGCACGAAATTACATTACACTACACTGCATTTCAACAAACCAGTAGCAATGGTCCTGTAGAGAGGTTACATTCTACTCTAACGGAGATATATAGACTAATACTTGCAAAGCGGAAAGAACAGAAATTAACCACCGAGCATGAAGAAATTCTAACAGAGTGCTTCATTACTTACAATAATGCTGTTCATTCCGCGACAAAATTCACTCCATACGAATTATTCTTTGGTCGACCGTATAAATTTGCCAAAACTCTTAGATTCTGCAGCGAACATGAATATCTCGAAAAGCTGAACGAGTTTCTCAATGAGCTATATCCAACAATCCAAAATAACGTAAAAGAAATAACCTATGTTAGAATAGATAGAACAAATAAAAGAAGAGAAGCGCCGGAAGAGGTAGCAGAGAATGAACCAGTGTATAGGAAAGAAGCCAGGCGTAATAAGCTTACACCAAGATTCTCAAAACATGTAGTACGTAAAAACAAAAAGCTTACAGTTATAACTGACAAAAACAAGAAAATCCATAAGTCCAGGCTAAGGAAAACACAAAAAAAAAGAATAATAATAATCAATAAGAGAACAAAAGAATATGCAGCCAAGCTTCACATTAATATTTTACTCTTATATTAATTTTCAGACTAACCCCTACTAACACACAAAGGATAAAAGTTTTCAACATACCTAAAGAACATAGTTTACTGCCTCTACGATTAGGACCATCAAGATATATTACTAACTTTCAGAACATCATTAACCTTGATGACTACAACAATAACATACGAAATATCGAAAGCTCACTTCATTTATTTCACTTTACTAAACTAAAACTAGAAGAACTCCAAGTAAAACTTCAAACATTGTACCCCTTTAAGAGAAATAAACGCGGCCTAATCAAAGGATTGGGTTCCGCAATTAAACTAATAACCGGTAACATGGACGAACAAGACGCAATTTTAAATTAACAACCAATCAGTGTCATTTGACCTGTCAAGCGGTTTAGATCGTTCGCGTCAAATCATTTGTTCTTATTTTTTTTAATATAAATAAATTAATTAAAATACTCGAAAATGGTGGATAATTGTGGTGAATGTAATACTGGCATTCTGTCTGCAGAATTTATTAGCTGCGGAGGATTTTGCTGCAGAAAGTTTCACACCAAGTGTGTTGAATAGTCTGCGACAGCCCTCCAGCTCATTAAATCAACAGACAGTGTATGCTACAAGTGCAAAATCTGCAATAATGTTCCATTTTTGGGATTGATAAATAAGCTCACTTCTATAACAAAGGAATTGAGCATAATAAAATCGGAAATTCGTGAAATGAAGTGTAATTCTTCACAGAACACGAATGCCAGTGAAACGCCATTGGTAACGGAGGGCTCAGTTGAACCACCCGTTGCCCCAACATCGGGAATTAATGAAAACGCGGAAAAATGGGAGAAGGTTTTGCCGAAAAAACCTCGAAAAAAAACTACACGCGAAAAAAACATAAACAAATCGTAGGCAACGACGCGTCTGCTTCCGATCTTGTCGCGACTACCACGAAAGAGATTCACGCAGCTGGTTTTCATGTTAAAACTAAGGAAACTGCTGTGAAGAATTACATTTCATCCAAATTGAACTCGCCGGACGGTGGCTTTAAATGTATTAAACTTGTTAAGTCAACCGCGGACTTAAACAAATTAAACTTTATTAATTTTAAAATAACTCTGCCCGAAAGTGCATACGCCCGCGAATTAGATCCGTCAAATTGGCCGTCGGGAATTAAAATAAAAAAATTCATTAAAAAAAACGGAGTTGCTTTGCCCGTCGCAAAGATCAAAACATAAACACTGATCAGCTGCGAGGGCAAGGCACCTCCGTTAAAACCTATTCTCTGTATTATCAAAATGTTGGTGGTATGAGAACGAAATTAAAAGAAATTTTCATTTCTCTCTCTGACCACCAATATGATATTGTTGTTTTAACAGAGACTTGGTTATACCCGCACATCTGTTCTGCAGAAATTTTTGATCACTCATACGTTGTTTACCGGAATGATCGCTGCAGATCTAGTGAGGAGAGAGGTGGGGGAGTTTTAATAGCTGTCTCATCTCGTCTACTCAGCCGGCAAGTTATGTTGGTGCATCAAACAATTGATGTAGAGCAGATGTGTGTGTCTATTGATTTTGTTGATGACGTCCGTTATCAGATGTTTATATTCGTCTCCTACGTTCCACCAAAAAGTGTTGCCAATGTGTATCAAAAACACATTGATAACATTAGTAGTGTCGTTACTCGTCTTGAAGCCAATCAATTACCTTGTATATTGGGGGACTTTAATATTGGTGACGTTACTTGGAGGAACGTGGATGGTGATGATAATTTAATCCCATTTAATGTTATTCATGAATGGGAGCGCTTGATAATAGATGGTCTCTTATCTTTGAGCTTATTTCAAGTAAACAATATTCGAAATAGTTTAGATCGAATTTTAGATTTAGTATTCTTAAACAATGAAGTAAACTTTATAATATCAGAAGCCTTGAATGTGATCGATTCGAATAAAATTCATCACAAGGCCTTACTTTTGGAAAATTTTTTTGTTACGGAAATTGTAGTAATAACGATACCGGCTTAACTTATAAATTCGCTAAGACCAATTTTGTTGCACTGAATGAGTACCTAAATCAATTCAATTGGGATGACTTGTTGGATTCCCCCAATTTGAAAGGTAACTATGATATATTCATGAATAAAATTAATTCTGGTGTAGAGTCATTTGTTCCTAAAACGCGTCATAGAAATCGATTTAGAATTCCATGGACAAACAAAAGCTTAGTAAATCTACGAAATGTTAAAAGGAAAGCATATGCAAACTATGTTTCAAATAAAACGAGTTTAAATCGTGAACGATTTTTGAGATTCAGGAAAGAATATGAGTTCTTGAATAGATTTTTATATAAACAATACATCTTGTCCGTAGAAACTTCGGTAAGGAACAATGGTGCATCATTTTGGAATCACGTTAATTCAAAAAGAAATTCCTTGGGCTTGCCCAAGATAATGGAATTTGGTAACGTAACTTCAACAAACTTGGATGAAACCTGTGACCTATTTGCCAACTTTTTTGAGTCTGTCTATAATGGGTCTCCGGTCCAGACAACGATGAACCATTACTCTAATATACCCGAGGTTCTGGATATAGGTGTATTGGAATTTACGGATCAGGATGTAATAAATGCCTTAACTAATCTTAAAGTAAATTACAGCCCAGGCCCCGATGGGGTCCCGGCTGGTATTTTAAAAAAAAGTTGGAATTCGCTTTATCGTCCACTAAGAATTATCTTTAATCAATCCCTAAAAATGGGTGAATTTTAAAATGAATGGAAGTATTCTTTTCTGACGCCTATATATAAAGCGGTTTAAGGCAAAAAGTAGAAAACTATCGACCAATATCCAAGCTTTCATCGATACCAAAGTTATTTGAAAAGAAAAATTATATTTCATGGTAAAAGAAATTATTTGTAATAACCAGCATGGCTTTATGCAAGGCAGGTCTTGTACAACTAATTTATCATTATTTTCAAATTACATTTATACAAATTTAGAAAATCAATTACAAGTTGATGTACTTTACACCGATTTCTCGAAAGCCTTCGATAAAGTACATCACACTTTGCTTTCAAACAAACTAAAGTCTTTGGGATTCCATTCGTCAATGTTAGAGTGGTTTTCCAATTACTTAAAGGACAGGAAGCAATTGGTAATGATCGATAGTTTTAGATCTCGAGTAATAAAAGTTACATCGGGCGTTCCACAAGGTAGCCATATGGGGCCATTACTCTTTCTATTGTTTATAAACGATGTTCACGAAATTTTCAAATATTGTAAAATTCTAACATTCGCAGACGACTTTAAATTGTATTTATCTATTAATAGTTTAACTGATTGTAATAATTTCCAATTGGATATACATGCACTAGTGGAATGGTGCAAGCACAATGGACTAGAGCTGAATATTCAAAAATGTAATATCTTTACGGCATATCGAATTACATCCCCGATTGTCTATGATTATTTCATAAATGATCATAGACTTAGTCGCCTAGAAGAGGTTAAAGATCTGGGTGTAATTTTTGATACTAACTTAAATTTTGCATCACATTATGATTATACAATTGCGAAGTCTAATGCTATGTTAGGTTTTCTGAAAAGAAATAGTAGAGATTTTCGGGATATAACTAGTCTTAAGTCCATCTATTGTTCGTTAGTCAGACCGTATTTAGAATATTCTTCCATCATTTGGGATTCGCCATATGATACACAAGAACTCAGATTCGAAAGAGTACAAAAAAATTTCACGAGATATGCTGTCCGTAAATTGTATTCCTTCGAAGAACTCCCTAAATATGACGATAGATGTAAAATAATAGGCTTGCAAACCTCAAGTTTCAGGCGTAAGGCAGCGTCAGCCATGTTCATCCGCGATATTATTAATTGCCGTGTAAATTCACCAGACTTACTTTTTCTCATGAATATATATGCTCCCCAAAGATCTCTTCGGATGAGAAATTTACTATATGATAAGAGGCATAGAACCAACTATGGTTGTAATGAACCTATTACAAGGTGTATAAACACTTTTAATGAACTTTGCAACGAAATTGATTTTAGCTTGTCTCGATTGGAGTTTAAAAAATTGATCAATGCACTATGCTATAATTAATATTGTTTATTTGATGTAATCTGTGAGATGCAAAATCGGTAGATGATCCTTAGTCGCGCAGCAAAATCTGCTGTGTAAAGCGATACTGAGAGTTAACACTTAGAGAACGTAGTGTACTCTGTGATGGAAAATAAAAAAAAAAAAAAAAAAAAAATTACAAAATATTAGCACAAACATAAACGACATAACCCAATCATTAGCAAACGAGCATTTCCTTAATTCGCAAATGATAGAAAGATTCCAAAATATCACAATTCACATAAATAAGGAACAAAAAGTTATTGAAGATTTTTTTGGATCCACAATTAACAAAATCAAAAGAGAACACGATGCTCTTTTAGAAACTCAATATCTTTACCACCTTAACCTGAACATAGATCTTCTAACAAACCATTTATCGAATATAGGCGAGGCAGTAACTTTAAGTAAACTTAACATCATCCCTAAACTTCTTCTAACCTTTGATGAACTAACACTCATAAAATCTAAACTAACAAAACAAAATGTAAAAATAAACGCATTAGAACAAATCTATGAATTTTTAGGAATTCAAGCTTATTATAATGGAACTAAAATCATTTTTAATTTACAAATACCAATTTTATCTCATAAAATCTAAACTAACAAAACAAAATGTAAAAATAAACGCATTAGAACAAATCTATGAATTTTTAGGAATTCAAGCTTATTATAATGGAACTAAAATCATTTTTGATTTACAAATACCAATTTTATCTGAAGAAAATTATACGTTCTACAACGTTATTCCACTACCAATAAATAAAACAAAAATAATAAACACTGGCTCGTATATAAGCTATAACACAAAACACACGCAGCACTTTAATAAACCTTGCCCCAAAATAGAAGGAATTTACTACTGTTCATCAACCACACTGGAAGAAGACTCAAACCACTCAAGATGCACAGCGAAGCTGATGAAGAATATTGCGGCTAACTGTCCACTTAAAGATGTGAACGAAATACGAGAAATCTCCCACCACAAAATTTAACGATAAATTTTACATGCAGGCCAAAAACCCATCGCATAGAAGGTGCAGTGCTGGTCCATTTTGAAGACTGCAATGTGGAGGCTAACGGAGTCATCTACGAGAACAGGCAGGATATCTTTTGGGACACCATCCATATACTTCCATCATCAGGCAGTGTCTTCAGCGCCAACACAACAACTGAGAAAAACTGCAGACGTACAACATTAACATGAAAGCAAAAATAGTCAGACTGGGAACCAACACAGATGTCCACAACAGTCTACTAGCAACAGCAACAATCATCACTGTAATCGGCATCATCATCCTAGCCGTCTTAATAAAGAAGAATAACATAGTTAACATAACCCACGATGCTGCTCCACATCTGCACGCTCCGGCCCGAGCTACGACATTTAATCAAACTGCAGTTGGTTCAATGACATCACTCTGGTCTTCGCTCTACAATAAGGGGTGAGGAGTTACGTCCGAACTCTAAGCCCCACTTCCCCGCAAACCCACATTCTCCATCCACACAAGACCTTGAATCCAATTGTTAACCCCGCACATATAGCATAACCATAAAATGTATGACATATGTATGTATGTATCGCACATGTATATTTGTAATTGCACAGGTGAACTCTTCGTAGAATGCACATAATGCAAACTAAGCGTCTGACTGATATCCGGCGAATCGGGAAATAATGCAAGTTCAGCGTCTACAGCATTAATGCAAAGTTCACGTTTTGCAAGCCTAGCATAAGATCGATTCATTTTGTCAACTCACTTTACTTTTGTCATTCAAAGAAGACGGTTCGTTCGTCATTGATAAAACTAATGTTAATTAGACCAAAGGGTCATTAAGAAATCAATAGTGTTTTTTTTTAATCGCCCCGATACTGACAACATAACTCCCGCGCTCAAGGTATTGCTAATACCCTTGTCATTCAGCCAACAGAACATCCCTGAAAAAATAATCCCTTATTACTACGCCATCTGTATCTCAAAATAATGTATATATTGTTATAGATAGGTCAAGAGAATTGTTGAGAAAGGGACTTATTTTTTTGAATGTTTACTCTTTATACCGTTGTCTCATAAAAAAACTGTGATAAAATGGATTTTTTTTACTGTGTCATTCATCCGCAAGTAGGAGTATCTTTTATTATTATTATTGTTGAGCTCCCTTCCCATGCAGCTCTTTTCAGAGTCGTATTGAGGGTTATTTACTCCTACTGCGGGGGCGAGATTCTGCGTGAATCAGGGCGGGCAACCTCCAAGACCGCTATACGTGACTCCGTCACACCCTGCACGAGGTGCCCCTGCTGTCTACTAAATATAGCGGATCTAGAGGCGAACAACTCAGTAAAACCCGCAATTGCAGGTGTTAACAACCGTGCCTACGAATGAATGGCATTGCGTTAGTATGTCTTCGAACGGTTAACTCCGGATACCTGAGGCAATCTGGTTTTAATATAAGCCCTCTTCACTGTATACAGGGGGTGAGTACAGTGTGACATCTCCTTCCCCCATATTCGTGGGACCAAAATTGATTCAAAAAAGAAAAAAACTGCAAGGAACGCTGATGCAATCAAGCGACCTCCAAAAAACCGACTCTAACAAAAACGAACAGCCCTTAACGGAAGAGGAGGAAAACATCCTCCTACTATCCCCAGTCAGGAAGACTTCGGGTGCAGCTGGCAGTGAAGCAGTTGAGATCAGCATTGATGACCTCATCATAGTTGATGATGACTCCTGCTCCATTACCAGCTCTTCCAAACACTCAATATCGTCCGTCACTTCCCTGCGCAGTAAAATACCCAACTGCAGACGGACGATCAGTAGCCTCAAGGGAAGGACGGAGCTCAGGGAAGAAGAAAGAACAAGACTTCAAAGAGCATTTGACTTTCTCGAGGAATCCTCTAATGGGACGGATAGGCCATACGCCTTTCGCCCAACGGTGGATCCAAAGAAGGCGTCGGAGATCCAACAGCAACCAGCCGTTTGCTCAATGACCAATCCGCAGAAGGTCAAGAGTGACGAAGCACTGATGGCGGTCTCACTTGTTGGAAGGTCTCCTAAGGAGGATGTCCTCATGGACTTGGCCATGACCCCTAAGCCGACCCCCGAAGATGAAGCTGGCAGGCCAAGCCTTACAGCGGACTCTGAAGGTAAAGCTAGGGACCAGCCAGCCTTGTCGACGGAGAATGTTGCTGGCAAGCCGGTAACCTCCTCTCACCCTCCCGAAAAGAAGGACACCTCACCAAGTACTTCAACTGAGGTAGCGAATTCGACACTGGATAGTGCAAAAACGGTCATAACCATAGACCACAATCCAGCGCCGAAAATCCCAAGCAAGCAACGCTCCAATGCGAAAAGGCTCGTTAATAGGTTGAAAGGTCGCGATCCTAATTCCCTCTCAGAGAAGGAAAAGGGCAAACTCGAGAGGGCAGAAGCGACCATTCGATCTACCGCGAACGCATGGTGCAGAACAGGCGATAGTAAGCCAAGGATACCGACCTTGGTGGCTACTAGGAAGGTAGGCCAACACGCCACCTCCTCGAGAGGACCGAAGGTTGCGACGGGCCAGGCCAATGCCGACCCTGAACCAACCCCGAGCTGCTCCGGGCAAGCTAAAGCTAATATAAAAAGGGGCCCAGTAGGCGTGGCATCCCCAAAAAGAGGAACGGCTAACTCCGTGGAAAGGAAGAGCGGACACTTCCGTCCTACCTCAACCAAGGTTGTAGCCGGTAAACAGAAAGACTGGCGCAGAAAAGGTCCAGGACTCTGCAGCAAGTCAACAATCCTCAAAACGGGGACGACATGACGAGTCGCTAGCTTCAGACCCAGACTGCTCAAAAAGGTCAAAAAGACCAAAATAAGCTGAAGTAGCTAAATACAGGGAAAGAGTCGCAGTGGTTGACTTTGGCAATCCAGAGCGTAAGCTCTCGGACGACCAATGGAAACACGCCGAGCTGAGAATCGTGAGTGGTGTGAATGACGCCATCCTGAAGAAGGAGAAAATCATCCAACTCTTCGGACAGCTGACCACAATCAAGGGTTACAAGGTCCTTCAATGCGACAATCAGGAAACCCTTGAATGGCTTGAACAACTCATTGCCAAGACGGTTGCCCCATGGCCAAATGCTGACCTACGTGTCGTAGATAAAGGGGCAATCCTTAATATGACTAGACCCAAAGGCCGCATCCACTACCAGGGACCATACGTCCCGAAGGACTGGATAGAGCGTAGCCTACAGAATCTTAACCCAGACCTGCACAGTCAGGACTGCGAAAGTATAGAGATGGGTGAACACACCGAGAACGGTATGGACGTGGACATACTGTCAGACCACAAATCGCTGTAACTGTTGCGTTTACATGACTTCAAAGTCAGAGTGGGTATTACCCGCTGTAAACGGCGAATCCTGGCAACATGCAGCAAGAATGGTAAAGAACCTCCTGGCTGCCATGAAAGTGGTACAAATAAACCTACACCACAGTAAGGCGGCCAGCGCCAATCTAATCTTCCTCCTCTCAACGGGGAAGATGGACATTGCCCTTGTACAAGAACCATGGCTTTCCCGGGGTCGAGTACAGGGGCTGAACAATAAAGGAGTGACCACCTACTTCTCAAACCCAAACGGTAACGTAAGTAGGATAAGAACCTGTATTGTAGCTAGGAAAGAAATTAACCTATTCCTCCTACCCACTTTCAGTGACGAAGACCAAAGTACGGTTAAATTTGAGCGCCAACATGACTCCCCGCTGCTGATGGCATCAACTTACATGCCTTACGACGCAGCGAATAATCCCCCATGCGAGATAACAAGGAGACTTGTCAGAAAAGCCGGGAAAGAAAGATGGGACCTTATCCGAGGCTGTGATGCAAACTCACATCACACGGTATGGGGTAGCTCGGACTCAAATGACAGACGTAACGATCTTTTTGATTTCATCGTTACTAACAACCTTAGCATCGAGAACATTGGTGACGAACCCACCTTCGTGACCACCAATAGGCAAGAGGTTATTGACCTGACTCTGAGTAACAAATCCAACACTCTCTCAGTTAGCCACTGAAAAGTGTCAGGAGCCCCTTCGTTCTCGGATCACAGAATCATAACCTTCACGGTTAACACTGTAAGACCAAAGCCCAGTAAATTCAGAAACCCCACAGACTGGGGTAGATTTGAGTGTGAAGTCAGGAAACTCACTAAACACCTATCGCAGAGATCAATAAGGAACGTTGATGACCTAGAGCTCATGGCAAACGATCTCTAATCATCCTTTCGAGAATCCTACGAGAAAGCCTGTCCTCTAAGAACATCAACAAATACGATATCCCCCTCATGGTGGTGTAAAGAGAAAATCAAGAACCTTATTCAATGCAGTTAAAGCCTCCAGGTCAGCTAGTGATTGGACGGCTTATAAGGATAGCCTCAGGAATTTTAACAAAGCTGTAGCTATAACCAAAAGAGGCTCCTGGCGATACTTCTGCAATGAAATTGTAAAAACCTCGAAAACGGCCAGACTAAGGAAGCTTCTTTCAAAAAGCCCCACGATTCCAGGTTACATCAAGGACAATGAAGGTAACTGGACTCAGTCATCGTATGACACATTGCGACTTCTTATGGAAACTCATTTTCCGGGCAGCTCGCAAAGTGGACTCTCGACAGCTGTGGAGATACCAGTTAGTGATAGCAACGTTCCGAGCAATATTGTCAGCGCAAGCTGAATCAGATGGGCCGTCGATTCCCTTGATTCGTATAAATCGCCGGGAGTCGATGGAATTATTCCCATCATGCTGCAAACGACAAAAGACATTATTACTCCTATACTGGAAAAACTATTCCACAGTAGCCTGGTCTATGGATATATTCCGGCTGCATGGAGAGAAGTAAAAGTAGTGTTAATTCCCAAAGCCGGCAAGACCAGTCACTGCACGGCGAAGGACTACAGACCTATAAGTCTTACTTCCTTCGTCTAGAAGACGTTCGAAAAGCTCCTCAATATCTACATCCGCAGTAGCTTCCCGCAAAATACCGTCTCAAGGGCACAGCATGCGTATATGAAGGGCAAAGGCGCAGAAACCGCACTACACGAAGAGTTAGTGTGATTGAAAAGTCCCTACATAACAAGGAATATGCACTCACTGCTTTCCTAGACATAGAGGGAGCCTTCAATAATGTAGAGACCACGGCAATTAAGTCCGCCCTTGAAAAAGCCAAAGTGGAGCAATCACTTACTACAGTGATAGTAAGTCTGCTCAGCAAGAGAATCATTAATGCTACCTTAGGAGACTCCAAAATTAAAGTTGCAGATGCAAGAGGAACTCCTCAAGGAGGGGTTATATTCCCTCTCCTATGGGTACTAGTAATTAATGAAGTACTAGAAGAGCTCAGACTAACGGGAACCAAAGCAATTGCCTATGCTGATGACGTGGTGATTATAGCTCGCGGTAAATTTCTCCCGACTCTTAGCGAGCTAATCGAGAATGCATGAGAACCCTCCTAATATGGGCGAAATCCTGTGGTCTAGGAATCAACCCTCAAAAAACTGAGTTAGTACTATTCACCAACAAAAGGGTCATTCCACGCTTTAACCCCCCAACAATTGAAGGCACGACCCTCAATCTGGCGGATAGCGCGAAATGCCTAGGGATCATCCTAGACAAGAAACTAACCTGGAAACTCAACATAATGGAAAAAGTCAAGAAAGCAGCTTGTGCCCTATACCTGTGCAACAGCATATTCGGCAAAAAGTGGGGTCCGAACCCCAAGACAATTCTGTGGATGTACACAGCGATTGTAAGGCCAATCTTGACATACGGCAGCGTGGTATGGTGGCAGGCCGCACTGAAATCCACCAACCTCAGGCTGCTTACTAGAATACAGGGACTAGCATGTCTTGGAGTTACAGGCGCTATCTCCACTACCCCAACCGCGGGCCTGGAGGTACTACTAAACCTTCTCCCACTTGACCTTTACATGCAAGCTAACGCTGCTAAAAGTGCCATTAGAAGCATTCAATAAAAATGCTGGCTGTCAAGTACCATTGGTCACGCTAGTATACTGAAAAGACTACAAATAGAACAGTCCGAAAGTGACTATACACTCCCTTTTCCCGACTTTGAAATACCCTTCAGATGCTATTTCCCGACGAGGGAAGAGTGGACCGCAAAAGAACCCATCAAAAATTCGAGCATCCAAGTATACACTGATGAATCGAAGATGGAAACAGGCACAGGTGCGGGCATTTTCTCCGAATTGTTAAACATACACTGCTCTATCAGGACCCCTGATTATGGCAGCGACTTTCAAGAGGAGGTCCTGGCAGTCAAAGAAGCGGCCAGAATGATAACAATGTTGGAAATACCACCGGCTGATATTACCATTCTAATTGACAGTCAAGCTGCCATCAAAGCAATTTCGGCGAAAGAAATCAAGTCCAAGCTGTACGCGAGCTGTCGCGAGGAACTCAAAACTCTAAGCGTGCAACACACGATAACTCTATGCTGGGTCCCAGGACACAGGGACATATCCGGCAACGAGGCAGCTGATGAACTTGCCAGAAAAGGGGCCGAAAAAAAACCCATCCCAGGCAATCGAATTGATTCAACCACCACCGACAGCCGTCAGAAAGAAGGTGGATGATAAAATTCTAGAAATAGCAAGAAATAGGTGTTTCAACCTTACCACCTCTAAGACTACTAAGATGCTATGGCCCGATATTAATAGAACTAAAACCGACAAACTCCTCCAGTGTGGCAAAAGCCTACTGTGGATGGTAGTCGGAGCTCTAACGGGTCATAACCATCTGAAATACCATGAAACAAAAATGGGACTATCCCATGACTACATATGCAGAGGATGCGACGATGTGGAAGAAAGAGAGGACACTCCTCACTATCTCTCCTACTGCAAAAGCCTCTGCCAACTGCGATACAAGACCATGGGATATGCAATTATATTGGCCATATTCAATAGTGTGTGTTCCGGAACATAAGAAAACAGCTAGCGTGACTGAAAGGTCTGTTGTTTGTACCAATTTATTTTTCATAATTTTCAACAGCCATCCTTTATTTCTGTTTGTCTAACGGTCAAAAGGAAGGATTGTGAATTGTGATCTAAAATTATTTCGTGAAACAAACAAAAAAAACATACCGTCCGGAATGGGAACAAAAGCTGCAATTTTCATCGTGGCTATCGAAGGCGAAAGATACAAATTGTGCCTCCATTTTTTACGTTTTTGTCTAGCAGGTTTAACAGCTTTTCGTTCTAGCTTTAGCAGGATTGAATAAAATAATCTGGTAACGCTGTCTAGTAGTCTTCTTCCTGTGTCCGCAAGTGCAGTACATGTTCTGAGGTAGTGTAATATTGTTTCCTCTTCTTCTTCATCCATACAGCTTCTGCAGAAGTCGTTATAAGGTGCCCCATGTATTCCGGCATGGATGTCTATAAGACCAGTTAGCACCCCTATCACTCTACTAATAACCTTCCTGTCTAGCTTAGTATTCTCCTTAAGAAAGTTTTCTTTAGGAATCTGAGAATAAGAGCTGGTTCCAGTGACTTTAATTCTTCATCTGATTTTGCCCCAGATATCTTTGTCTTTTGTGGGCTAACGCCGCACAAAATCCAAGTTGTGGAATTCCATTAGATTCTCAGCAGAATCTGCAAAGACCTTCTTCTGATACTTCTGGTTTCCTTAGGTGTTCCCAGAGTATACAGTGCCCTGTTAAGAAGATTAGGATCGAAGATGTTTTGCTAGTCCCAGCAATCTGCGTCAATTTACTGTCGATAAGTCAATTGACAAGAAAAGATTGTACACCTAAGTTTTCTGCAAGCGTTGTAAAATCTACAAAGATGGACAGCATGTTAATTTTAAATGCAACAGGTAATCACACAAATTGTCACGTGATTAACCGAGACATTTGGCATAAGCGCTTGGGTCATACAAATGATGAAGACATAAAATGTCTTTCTCAAGACATATCACACGAAGTTAAAATTTCGAAGGAATCAGATCATGCAAAATGCATTCCATGTATTCAAGGAAAACAATCAAGGATGGCATTTCAGAAGTCAAAAAGCCTAACAGCTGAAATACTAGAATTAGTACACATGTATGTGTATGTGGCCCGATGGAGTAAAAATCGATGGGAGGAGCCCAGTATTATGTTCTATTTTTTTTTTTTTTTTAGTTCATTTTTGTTTATTAATTCAGGATAAGCTTACATACTAGACAAAAATGCTTAAAGCTAGTTGGAGGAACAATTTTACTATTTCTAACTTACTGGCTCTCGGCGAGCACTCTAAGCTAAACTTAGCCTTAAACTATGTCTTTCGACCTAACCTAATAATGAATAAAATATATACTAATATTTAAGGACAAATGTATATTATGAAAAATTTAAAAAACATAATAACTTAACTTTTTGTTATTTAAAAACTACAAACTACCTTACATTCTACTTTAAAATAAACTTAAACAACTAACTTAAACTAATCTACATACATATGCATATACATATGTGTATACCCATATATAAATATATGTATCTTCTTGTATACATATATGCATACATGTATCTTCTTGTCAATTTTTTTTTTTTTTATTTATGTACATATATACATATTAAATACTACCTTAAACCTACCCTACGCTATGGAAGTCGGCCATAGGTTGCAGCTGATGGATTTTGACGTTATCCACTACAAGACAGTGACCGACTGCGCCCCATAAGGGGATACGCACTACCCTATCTACCCCGGGTCTAAAGGGTTCAACGCTAGAGTTCCCTCGCTCCCCAGCCACCAGAACTTTCGATGTTGCATAGCCACATCCCGCATATCCCGACTCGATACCGCTGTACTGAACCGGAGGAGACCCTCCTCAGCTCGTTGTGCAACGGAACGGTCGTGGTTGCGTCGCCCATCCACAGTTGAACGGGCGATGTGAAGATGAGCGGTACCGCATTTATGTCTTGTAACAGACCGTACATGTCTAAATGGAGAAAAGCTTCTGGGGGGACGAAGCCACTGTGACGTACCCTTTCATGGTACTGAGGATTGGGGTAGTAAGCCCCACAGATCAAGTTATTGACTGAGTTCATCGCTCTGGCAGTATGGCCTCGAATCAATTTCAACAGGAAAGTGTCCACTCGTATTTCGGTTCGCCCTGTTGTATAAAACCTCATTGGAGTAGAATTTTCTGTACTGGGACTCTGGTGTTCTGTAAAGGCGAAGGCAAGCCCTAAGACAAGCCCTCTCAAACACCCGAATCTTTCCCATCAAGCTTGCACTCACGTTGAACCACACGGGACAGCCATAGGTGAGCATTGGCCGGATGAGGGCCATGTAGCATACCAAACCCTCGCATCGAGTTGGCTGTTGTAAAACAGTCTCTTTGTAAGAGCGAAAGCGCCTCGGACTCGGGCTAGAGCAGCATCTACATGTTTGTTAAAATATAGATATTGATCTAGCCAGATCCCCAGGTATCTGACTACAGTCCTTTGCACCAGTGGTTGCCCGTGAAGCCCAACAATTGAGAACTTTCGCCAATTCTTTTTTGTATCCGCTGAAGCCTTATACAACGGGGTCCTGAACAGTATGGTTTCCGACTTCTGAAAGTTGATATTCAACTTCCAGTCATCGCAACTTCTCATGAATGAGTCGAAGTCACCCTGCGCGAGAGTAGTGATGTCCTCTATCTTTTTGCCTGATCTGTCCACAGTCAAGTCGTCGGCGTACGCAATTACGTGAGGAAGAGAACTTATCAGATCGCTAAAGAAAATGTTGAACAGGATCGGCGAATTAACGGCACCCTGTTGGAGACCATTTCTTACTTCAAATATACCTGCAGAGGTCACATTGCCATTCTTGACGACAAACCTTCTACCAGTAAGCATGTTACACAGTAGGTACAGCAGTGGTTTACTAATGCCTAGCCCATTGAGCTTGTAAAAAAGTCCTTCTAACCATACGGTGTCGAAGGCCTTCTCCAGGTCAATCAGGCAGGCACCCGTACATTGTTTCTGGCTCTTGTTCCATTGGATATCCGACACCAGTTTCGACGCGGCATGAATAGTGTCATGCCCCGCTTTGAAACCGAATTGGTTATCCTTAATTATATGTTTGTCCTCTGTCCAGGTGATCAGAGCTCTATTTATCACCTTCTCAAATACCTTGCTGATGTTCGGAAGGAGACTAATTGACCGGAGGTTGCACGGATTCGAAGAATCTTTTCCTCGCTTGGATATGGGTTGCACAATCGGAGTCTTCCAATGCTCCGGGTAATGTGCATTATTCAGAGCATTGTTAAACAGGATAGTGTACATATTAACCACATCTAGGGGGAGATGTCTTAGCACAATGTTCGAGATCCCGTCGATTCCAACTGACTTTTTCTTCTTTAGTGATTCGAAGACCGCTTTGAGCTCTGTCTTCGCTATGAACGGGGGGTGAACCCCTTCGTCGGCGATGACATTATCTGCCATGTTATCTTCATTGAACACGACAAAGCCGATGTTCTCAGATCGTATTGTTGCATGTCTTCTCGAAGTTGCGAGTTGCTAGATTGTACGCGATTCTCCAGGTCGGGGTTTGGGCGAACACTCACATTCACCTTATACACTTCCTGAGAGACCGCGCCTAGTACCTCCATTTTTTCTTGCGGGTCTTCCACCACAATGAAGTTATCGTCGAGTACCGCGTTATCTGGATCAATACCTGCTGTAGTCAGTATTTGTTCATTGTCCGTCGTTCTGCGGAGCTTAAGACACGGAAGATCGCTACGCTTACTGCGAAAGAATTTGTTTATTTGCGGGAACATGCTCGGGTTGTTGGATCTAACAGCCCGAATCTTATGGTTCCAATGCAAGTTAACAGAAACTCTGTAATTTTGGACAATTAGTGTTTGAAGGTTCTTAATGAGCGATTTCAGTGTCCTAATTTCCTCATCTCGTCTGTCAGTAAACCGTCTATACAAGGTTTTTAATATTGACAGCAGTCTACTTGTTTGTTGGTGGAGTGCGTCTATTGTCGCATTGCGATATAAGTTTTCGTTATTTGTGCGTGTATACCGTGGTATAGTACTGTCCATTGTTCGTTGTATTGTCTCGTCCAATTGTTTAAGATACATGTCAATCTCCTCGTTTGACAAGTTTCTATTGGACGGTATATGGAGCGCATTCGAGGAGACTGCTCTCGTTATTTGTCTGGAGAAGCGTGTCCAGCGTGTTCTACTGTAATTGAAGGCATACGTTTGAACAAACTCTCCTAATTCCGCAATATCGTTGGGGATCTTGATTTCGGCACTGAGTCCGCAATGGTCACTGAGATACACGAATGTGTTCAAACAGTTTACCGTTTGTGAGTTTGTGTCTGTCAGCTTCAGTCTTGCGTCAAACAGCAGGAGAGCCGCTTCTAGGGAAGGACGAGATCTCTGTTGCTTTCAAATCGAGTCTATACTCGACACTGTGCAAGCAATACCAGCTGTAAAGCTGGTCCCCTCTACTATTGGAAACTATGTTTCCCCAATAACAGTGACGGGCATTTAGGTCCCCGGCCAAAATGAAATAGTTCTCCTCCGAGTCCAGTGTAAAACATCGGAAGAGTGAACCAAGCTCTGATATAGGCGTTCTGGAAATAGGGGGGCCGGAGGAGTAGACCGACACCGCATACAGTTTCTTTCCACTGCGGAGAGAAATGCACACGATGCAGGCCTCCAACTCCTGAAACCGTCGTACTTCACTGCTATACACTACTTTGTGTTTAATGTTATTTTTAATGAAGATCGCAACACCGCCTCCACCATTGGAGTTGGGCCGGTCTCTTCTAATAACATTATAATTACTGTGCTCCAATGTGCCTCTCTGAGTTAGCTTGGTTTCGCTAATCAGAAATAGCTCTGGGCTTTGATCGTCCAATAATCTATAGAGCTCATTTTTTCGCGGGATCCCTATCAATGAATTTGCATTCACTGCAAGGATCTTATATGTGCTCTCCGTCTGCGCAGCCATTAAGACTGGTGACGTGCTTGGTTCTGCAGGAGCACCAGAATTTGGGCTACCAGCTCTTCTAACCGATCCATACGCCTTTCAATGGAGGATTTCCAATCGGGCGTTGGATCGTGTGCTCTTGGCACTGAAGGCTGCTGCACTACCTTCGGCAGCTGCTGCTCTCCCGCGTTCCTCTGACCAGACGCCATTTGGGCATAAGTCACTTGAGGAGTGACGGTTATGTAATATTATATATAAAAGGGCAATTTCCGCCCTTCCTTCTTTGCCTTAACTGTGGTGAAGGACTTGACCCCGACGAACTCAATGCCGTCACACACATGCTCTTTGAGCAGTTGGAGGACCTTGTTCGCTTCGAGCGGCCAAGTAAGCTTCAACAGCCGCGACTGGCATTTTTTCGAGCGTCGACATCTTCAGATATTCCTTCACCACATTGTAATCATCCACTGTCTTGCAGTGGATTGCGTGTTTATCCACGCCTTTATATTTACTAATGAGAAAGTTACCTGAACCTATGGCCTCCTGTTGTTGCTGGTCGCTGTTGTTGGAGAACTACTGGCAGTTGTTGTGGATGTGCTGCTGGCAGTTTCTTTGTTTCTGACCGCTGTTGCGTAGCTGGCCTTTGATGTTGCTGAGATGCTAGCAGCTGCTGTTCAAGTTCAGCTGGTGGTGGTCGGTGTTGCTGCACTGTAGCCCTCTTATGTTGCTGCGGCTTCTTTGCCACTTGTTGTTGTTGCTGCTTCTGCTGATCCAGCATTCTCCTCGCAATGGTTCTTGCTTTGAGCTCTCTGATTTCATGCAAGAGTCGCTGAACTTATCCCTTCATTTTAATTTATTTTTCATAATTTTCAACAGCCATCCTTTATTTCTGTTTGTCTAACGGTCAAAAGGAAGGATTGTGAATTGTGATCTACAATTATTTCGTGAAACAAACAAAAAAAACATACCGTCCGGAATGGGAACAAAAGCTGCAATTTTCACGTGGCTATCGAAGGCTAAAGATACAAATTGTGCCTCCATTTTTTACGTTTTTGTCTAGCAGGTTTAGCAGCTATTCGTTCTAGCTTTAGCAGGATTGAATAAAATAATCTGGTAACGCTGCCTAGTAGTCTTCTTCCTGTGTCCGCAAGTGCAGTACATGTTCTGAGGTAGTGTAATATTGTTTCCTCTTCTTCTTCATCCATACAGCTTCCTCAGAAGTCGTTATAAGTCGTTATAAGGTGCCCCAAGTATTCCGGCATGGATGCCTATAAGACCAGTTAGCACCCCTATCACTCTACTAATAACCTTCCTGTCTAGCTTAGTATTCTCCTTAAGCCAGTTTTCTTTAGGAATCTGAGAATAAGAGCTGGTTCCAGTGACTTCAATTCTTCCTCTGATTTTGCCCCAGATATCTTTGTCTTTTGTGGGCTAACGCCGCACAAAATCCAAGTTGTGGAATTCCATTAGATTCTCAGCAGAATCTGCAAAGACCTTCTTCTGATACTTCTGGTTTCCTTAGGTGTTCCCAGAGTATACAGTGCCCTGTTAAGAAGATTAGGATCGAAGATGTTTTGCTAGTCCCAGCAATCTGCGTCAATTTACTGTCGATAAGTCAATTGACAAGAAAAGATTGTACACCTAAGTTTTCTGCAAGCGTTGTAAAATCTACAAAGATGGACAGCATGTTAATTTTAAATGCAACAGGTAATCACACAAATTGTCACGTGATTAACCGAGACATTTGGCATAAGCGCTTGGGTCATACAAATGATGAAGACATAAAATGTCTTTCTCAATACATATCACACGAAGTTAAAATTTCGAAGGAATCAGATCATGCAAAATGCATTCCATGTATTCAAGGAAAACAATCAAGGATGGCATTTCAGAAGTCAAAAAGCCTAACAGCTGAAATACTAGAATTAGTACACATGTATGTGTATGTGGCCCGATGGAGTAAAAATCGATGGGAGGAGCCCAGTATTATGTTCTATTTTTTTTTTTTTTTAGTTCATTTTTGTTTATTAATTCAGGATAAGCTTACATACTAGACAAAAATGCTTAAAGCTAGTTGGAGGAACAATTTTACTATTTCTAACTTACTGGCTCTCGGCGAGCACTCTAAGCTAAACTTAACCTTAAACTATGTATTTCGACCTAACCTAATAATGAATAAAATATATACTAATATTTAAGGACAAATGTATATTATGAAAAATTTAAAAAACATAATAACTTAACTTTTTGTTATTTAAAAACTACAAACTACCTTACATTCTACCTTAAAGTAAACTTAAACAACTAACTTAAACTAATCTACATACATATGCATATACAAATATGTATACGCATATATCCCTATATACATAAATGCATATATGTATCTTCTTGTATACATATATGCATATATGTATCTTCTTGTCAATTTTTTTTTTTTATTTATGTACGTATATACATCTTAAATACTACCTTAAACCTACCCTACGCTATGGAAGTCGGCCATAGGTTGCAGCTGATGGATTTTGAAGTTATCCGTCGTTGTGCGACGGAACGGTCGTGGTTGCGTCGCCCATCCACAGTTGAACGGGCGATGTGAAAGATGAGCGATACCGCATTTATGTCTTGTAACAGACCGTACATGTCTAAATGGAGAAAAGCTTCTGGGGGGACGAAGCCACTGTGACGTACCCTTTCATGGTACTGAGGATTGGGGTAGTAAGCCCCACAGATCAAGTTATTGACTGAGTTCATCGCTCTGGCAGTATGGCCTCGAATCAATTTCAACAGGAAAGTGTCCACTCGTATTTCGGTTCGCCCTGTTGTATAAAACCTCATTGGAGTAGAATTTTCTGTACTGGGACTCTGGTGAAGGCAAGCCCTAAGACAAGCCCTCTCAAACACCCGAATCTTTTCCATCAAGCTTGCACTCACGTTGAACCACACGGGACAGCCATAGGTAAGCATTGGCCGGATGAGGGCCATGTAGCAGATTACCTTCACCCTCGCATCGAGTTGGCTGTTGTAAAACAGTCTCTTTGTAATAGCGAAAGCGCCTCGGACTCGGGCTAGAGCAGCATCTACATGTTTGTTAAAATATAGATATTGATCTAGCCAGATCCCCAGGTATCTGACTACAGTCCTTTGCACCAGTGGTTGCCCGTGAAGCCCAACAATTGAGAACTTTCGCCAATTATTTTTTGTATCCGCTGAAGCCTTATACAACGGGGTCCTGAACAGTATGGTTTCCGACTTCTGAAAGTTGATATTCAACTTCCAGTCATCGCAACTTCTCATGAATGAGTCGAAGTCACCCTGCGCGAGAGTAGTGATGTCCTCGATCTTTTTGCCTGATCTGTCCACAGTCAAGTCGTCGGCGTACGCAATTACGTGAGGAAGAGAACTTATCAGATCGCTAAAGAAAATGTTGAACAGGATCGGCGAATTAACGGCACCCTGTTGGAGACCATTTTTTACTTCAAATATACCTGCAGAGGTCACATTGCCATTCTTGACGACGAACCTTCTAACCTCCTGTAAGCATGTTACACAGTAGGTACAGCAGTGGCTTACTAATGCCTAGCCCATTCAGCTTGTAAAAGCCTTCTCCAGGTCAATCAGGCAGGCACCCGTACATTGTTTCTGGCTCTTGTTCCATTGGATATCCGACACCAGTTTCACCAGTTATCCGGAATAATATGCTTGTTATCTGTCCAGTTGGTCAGAGCTCTATTTATCACCTTCTCAAATACCTTGCTGATGTTCGGAAGGAGACTAATTGACCGAAGGTTGCACGGATTCGAAGAATCTTTTCCTCGCTTGGATATGGGTTGCACAATCGGAGTCTTCCAATGCTCCGGGTAATGTGCATTATTCAGAGCATTGTTAAACAGGATAGTGTACATATTAACGACATCTAGGGGGAGGTGTCTTAGCACAATGTTTGAGATCCCGTCGATTCCAACTGACTTTTTCTTCTTTAGTGATTCGAAGACCGCTTTGAGCTCTGTCTTCGCTATGAACGGGGGGTGAACCCCTTCGTCGGCGATGACATTATCTGCCATGTTATCTTCATTGAACACGACAAAGCCGGTGTACTCAGATCGCCATTGTTGCATGTCTTCTCGAAGTTGCGAGTTGCTAGATTGTACGCGATTCTCCAGGTCGGGGTTTGGGCGAACACTCACATTCACCTTATACACTTCCTGAAAGACCGCGCCTAGTACCTCCATTTTTTCTTGCGGGTCTACCACCACAATGAAGTTATCGTCGAGTACCGCGTTATCTGGATCAATACCTGCTGTAGTCAGTATTTGTTCGTTGTCCGTCGTTCTGCGGAGCTTAAGACACGGAAGATCGCTACGCTTACTGCGAAAGAATTTGTTTATTTGCGGGAACATGCTCGGGTTGTTGGATCTAACAGCCCGAATCTTATGGTTCCAATGCAAGTTAACAGAAACTCCGTAATTTTGGACAATTAGTGTTTGAAGGTTCTTAATGAGCGATTTCAGTGTCCTAATTTCCTCATCTCGTCTGTCAGTAAACCGTCTATACAAGGTTTTTAATCTTGACAGCAGTCTACTTGTTTGTTGGTGGAGTGCGTCTATTGTCGCATTGCGATATAAGTTTTCGTTATTTGTGCGTGTATACCGTGGTATAGTACTGTCCGTTGTTCGTTGTATTGTCTCGTCCAATTGTTTAAGATACATGTCAATCTCCTCGTTTGACAAGTTTCTATTGGACGGTATGTGGAGCGCATTCGAGGAGACTGCTCTCGTTATTTGTCTAGAGAAGCGTGTCCAGCGTGTTCTACTGTAATTGTAGGGATACGTTTGAACAAACTCTCCTAATTCCGCAATATCGTTGGGGATCTTGATTTCGGCACTGAGTCCGCAATGGTCACTGAGATACACGAAAGTGTTCAAACAGTTTACCGTTTGTGAGTTTGTGTCTGTCAGCTTCAGTCTTGCGTCAAACAGCAGGAGAGCCGCTTCTAGGGAAGGACGAGATCTCTGTTGCTTTCAAATCGAGTCTATACTCGACACTGTGTAAGCAATACCAGTTGTAAAGCTGGTCCCCTCTATAATTGGAAACTATGTTTCCCCAATATCCATGTCGGGCATTTAAGTCCCCGGCCAAAATAAAATAGTTCTCCTGTGAATCGAGCTCTGATATAGTCGTTCTGGAACTAGGGCAGCCGGAGGAGTAGACCGACACCGCATACAGTTTCTTTCCACTGCGGAGAGAAATGCACACGATGCAGGCCTCCAACTCCTGAAACCGTCGTACTTCACTGCTATACACTACTTTGTGTTTAATGTTATTTTTAATGAAGATCGCAACACCGCCTCCACCATTGGAGTTGGGCCGGTCTCTTCTAATAACATTATAATTACTGTGCTCCAATGTGCCTCTCTGGGTTAGCTTGGTTTCGCTAATCAGAAATAGCTCTGGGCTTTGATCGTCCAACAATCTATAGAGCTCGTTTTTTCGCGGGATCCCTATCAATGAATTTGCATTCACTGCAAGGATCTTATATGTGCTCTCCGTCTGCGCAGCCATTAAGACTGGTGACGTGCTTGGTTCTGCAGGAGCACCAGAATTTGGGCTACCAGCTCCTCTAACCGATCCATACGCCTTTCAATGGAGGATTTCCAATCGGGCGTTGGATCGTGTGCTCTTGGCACTGAAGGCTGCTGCACTACCTTCGGCAGCTGCTCCCAGACACCATTTGGGCATAGGTCACTTGAGGAGTGACGGTTATGGCTGCCCGAGTGGATTTTTCATGTACTGTACAATATAAAAGGGCAATTTCCGCCCTTCCTTCTTTGCCTTAACTGTGGTGAAGGACTTGACCCCGACGAACTCAATGCCGTCACACACATGCTCTTTGAGCAGTTGGAGGACCTTCTTCGCTTCGAGCGGCCAAGTAAGCTTCAACAGCCGCGACTGGCATTTTTTCGAGCGTCGACATCTTCAGATATTCCTTCACCACATTGTAATCATCCACTGTCTTGCAGTGGATTGCGTGTTTATCCACGCCTTTATACTTACTAATGAGAAAGTAACCTGAACCTATGGCCTCCTTGCACAACTTGGCAGTTTGTTCAACATCCGCCTTGTAGATGTTAATTGGCGGAACTTTATTTTTCTTCTGTGTCTGCTGCTGATGATGCTGTGTTGCTGAACGCTGTGTTGCTGAACGCTGTGTTGTTGCTGGTCGCTGTTGTTGGAGAACTACTGGCAGTTGTTGTGGATGTGCTGCTGGCAGTTTCTTTGTTTCTGGCCGCTGTTGCTGTTGCGTAGCTGGCCTTTGATGTTGCTGAGATGCTAGCAGCTGCTGTTGAAGTTCAGCTGGTGGTGGTTGTTGTTGCTGCACTGTAGCCCTCTTATGTTGCTGCGGCTTCTTTGCCACTTGTTGTTGTTGCTGCTTCTGCTGATCCAGCATTCTCCTCGCAATGGTTCTTGCTTTGAGCTCTCTGATTTCATGCAAGAGTCGCTGAACTTATCCCTTCATATCTTCAGCAAGCGTTTACTTCATATGAAGTACGCGCTCGATTTCATCTTCTGTGTCGGAGGGAAGAGAATCATAGCTGTTGCTGCTTACAGCGAACAGGCCTTCCCCTCCATCGGAGACGTCTCTTCTCCTTCTTCCCCTGACTCAGCTGCTGATGTACTCAACGACGCCGCCTTACTCTGCTCTTCCCCCTGCAGCCCTTCGGGTGAGGCATTGGTATTGCGGCGTTTCGCGATTTTGAGTGACGCTTTCTTCCTCCTCCTCTTCACTGCACCTTCTGTGGGCACCGTTGACTGGTGGCCTGGTTCTACCACCGGTTGTTGCTGGTCAGTGACGGCTTCTACGCGGGCGGACCGCTTGTGGTCATTCATTTTCCGTACTCACACTTATGTGAGTGTGTGAGCCACGGAAAAAAAAGAAGAAAATATCTGCTTGTGTCCCCAATGGGGATCGAACCGGGATCCTGTCGAGTCACCAGCAATAGCTCTTTTTTTTTTCCATGTAATTTTGTTTTATTTAATGAAATATACTTACTTGCTAGACAAAAGTACTTAAAACTAGCTTAACTAACTTAAGAATATACAATATAATTCTTAATACTAACCTACTGATACTGATACTGATACTACTACTACTGGTACTCTAAGCTAATCTAATCTACATTATAATTGTGCCTTTCGGCTTAATCTATGATTTTTTTTTTTTTTTATAGTCTTTAAGACAATCTTTTAATCAAATTTTTTTATTTGCCAAGAAAATTTTCAAAAAACTTGGCTAAACTAAACTTACTTAACTACTTAAACTACCTTATACTAACTTACCCTAACATAAAACTTAAGACTATCTTAACTATGTCCGTAACAGTACGGACACGTGCACCAGGGCGTATATTTTATGTATATGCCTAACATATATATTTTATACGCCGTGGTGCACCTTTTTTTTTTTTTTCTTTTCTTATTAGTTTTATAATTTTTTTTTTGGATTTTTTGTTTTTATTAATTTTTTTGGATTTTTTGTTTTTTTTTAATGTTTTTGGATTTTTTTTTTTTCCTACTTTCTACCTTAAACCTATGTAAGTTGGCCACCATGGTCAACTATCTGGTCATCTAGAAAAGCCAGCGGTGGCGGAGACTGGTTTTGGTGTAACCACCAGTAAAATTGCCGTTCTTTGGCAGACTCTTTCCTGTCACGAGCGGGGATCGCTCTACTGAACCGAAGAAGATCCTCGTGGGTGCGAGCGACATCCGGTTCGTATTGGAGTCGCCTGTCCACTGTTCGGCGTACGACATGGAAGATAACAGGGCATCCGTCTGTATCCTGTATTAGGCCAATCGTGTCTAAATAAAGGAATGCCTCGGGAGGAATAAAGCCGTTAAGGCGCACCCTTTCATGGTACATGATATTGGGGTAATAAGCCCCAAAGATCAGACTGTTGGAAGAAGTCATAGCCCGTGCAATGTGCCTTCTGATCAGCTTAATAATAAAATTATCTATCCTGTTCAAGTTTGCCTCGTTGTACAGGACCTCGTTAGGATAGTACTTCTTGTACTCAGACTCGGGTGTGCGATACAAACGGAGACAGCTCCGGAGACACTGTCTCTCGAACAACCTCATCTTTTCCATCTGGGAAGGACTCACGTTGAACCACAGGGGACAACCGTACGCCATAATTGGCCGTACTAGGGCCATGTAGCAGATTACCTTCACCCTGGTATCAAGTTGGCTGCTGAAAAACAACCTCCTTGCCGCAGCAAAGGCTTTTCTTGCTTTCGTCAGAGCAATATCTATATGTTTGTCAAAATACAGATATTGATCCAGCCAAATGCCAAGATATCTAACTACACTTTTCACAGCTAACGGCCGTCCCTGCGGGTCAACTATGCCGAACTTGCGCCAGTTTTGGCGCGTATCCCGCGGTGCCGTGTACAACGGGGTCCTGAAAAGGGTAGTTTCACACTTCAGGAAGTTGATCATCAACTTCCAGTCGTCGCAAAATCGCTGAATTTTTTCGAAGTCACGCTGCAACAAGATATTTATTACTTCGACCTTCGGACCTGATCTGTACGCTACTAGATCGTCGGCGTACGCAATTAAGTGCGGCATGGAACCTATAAGATCCGCAGTGAATATTGAGAACAAGATCGGCGAACCAACAGCCCCTTGTTGAAGACCATTTTTAATGTCAAAGACCGTGGTAGAAGTTACGCCGTTACTTTTCACGACGAACTTTCTACCTGTTATCATGGCATAGATCGTATATAGCAATGGTTTACTTATGCCGAGCCTGACCAGCTTGAGGAAGAGACCCTCCAACCAAACGGTGTCGAACGCCTTCTCCAAGTCACTCAGACAGGCACCCGTGCACTGATTTTTGCTTTTATTCCATTGAATGTCGGATACCAGCTTTGACGCGGCATGTATGGTATCATGCCCCGCCCTAAATCCGAACTGGTTGTCCGGTATTATTTTATTTTCATCAGCCCATTGTTTCAGAACTCCTATGACTATCTTTTCAAAAACCTTGCTTATGCAGGGAAGAAGACTGATCGACCGAAGATTTGTCGGGATGGATTTGTCTTTGTCCCGTTTAGGGATCGGTTGCACTACAGCTGTTTTCCAATGCGCCGGGTAATGTGCATTACTCAGCGCGTTGTTGAACAATGTTGTGTAAATTTGGACCGCTTCGGGGGGAAGATGGCGAAGCACAATATTCGGTATTCCATCGATTCCCACTGACTTTTTCTTTTTCAGCGAGTTGAAGATACCCTGAAGATCTTCTTGGGAAATCAAGATGTGATTTACATCGTAGGCGACGGCACTATGTGACATATTATCGTCACTGAACCTGGTGAAACCTGGATTCTCGGATCGCCATTGACTTATCTCGTTGCGGAGATAGAAGTGGTTTAGCAAGGCTCTGTTCTCCAGATCGTGATTCGGCCTACTAACCTCGTTGACCGTATACACTCGCTGGAACACAGCACCAATAGCTTTAACCTTCTCCTGGGGATCTTCAACCACGAAGAAGTCATTGTCTAGCACTGCCTCACCTGGATCGATGCCAATTGAAATCAGTAATTGTTCGTTGGGTGTCGTCCTGGGAAGTCTAACGACCTGAATGTCATTTTGATCTTTCCTCCGAAATATTTTATTTACTTGCGGGAACATACCCGGGTTGTTGGATTGTACAGCCCGGATTTTATTGCCCCAGTGCAAGCTTATAGCCAAACTGTAATTTATTCGAATTAACTGTTGGAGGTTCTTGATCTCAGACTTCAGTGCCCTGACTTCCGCGTTTTGTGGATCTGTAAACCGTCTGTGCAAGAGTTTGAGTCTTGACAGCAGTCTACTTTTGTGCACGTGAAGTGCATCGATGGTAGCATTTCGATAAACATCGCTGTCATCGATTTGTACTACCTTCGGAATGGTTTTCTCCATGGTTCGTTTTATTACGTCGTCCATTTGTATGAGGTACCTGTCAACCTCTTCGTTCGTCAGGTTTCTGTTTGTCGGAGGATTGATCCCACTCGAACGTAGTTCTGTGGATAAAGTCCTGGAGAAACGTGGCCAGCGGACCTTATTGTAATTATAAGGGTGCCTCTGGACATATTCCTCCAGTTCTTCCACCTCGTTCGGGAGCTGAATAGCCGCGAAGAGTCCGCAGTGGTCACTCTCGTACTCAACCGCAGTTAAACAGTTCCGTGTGCGTCTTTCCACGTCCAGTATAGTCAGTCGTTTGTCTATCAGCATCAGATCCAGATAGGACCCGCTTCTGGGAAAGGATGGCCTATCGGTTGCAAGCAAATCTAGCTTGAACTCAATATTGTGCTCTACCAACCAGTTATACAATGAGGTCCCCCTGGCGTTATGCACCACGTTGCCCCAATCCATATGCCTCGAGTTCAAATCCCCGGCTATGACATAGTAGTTCTCTTCCGAGCTCAGTCGAAGGCTAGTAAATAGAGTATCGAGCTCTGAAATGAAATGGGGATTGATACGTGCCTTGTCAGACGCATAGATCGCGATCACATATAACCGCTTACCACCCCGAAGGGGGATGCGTGCGATACACGCTTCTATCGCCTCGAATTTTCGCACTTCACCGCTATACACGACCTTATGACAAAGGCCTTTTTTGATTAAGAGAGCGACCCCACCAGCTAGGTAGGCTCGGTCTCTTCGAATGATATGGTAATTCTTGTACCTGAGGGTATGCGTCTGGTTTAGCCTAGTTTCGCTAACCATCAACACGTCAGGATTATGGATTTGCAACAAGTTACCGAAGTTTAGTTGACGTTCAGGCCTGATCTGTGAATTCACATTCACTGCTAGGATTTTAAGGTTACGGGCTGCCTGCGCAGCCATTAAACCGATGTTGCGTTTGGCTCTTCGAACAGCGTCGAGTAGATGAGGTCTACTCGCGCTGCTTGCTCAAGGAACTGCTTTTGAAGCTGAGCGATCTGCCCCTGGATGGAGAGCAGGACCGTCTTCAGATCCAGATCGGCTTCAGGCTGCCTGGCCACTGGGACCGGGGCCACCTTCGGCACTGTCTGTTGAACCGGTCGCCTACCCGATGCCATTTGGGCATAGGAGACTGCCGGAGTAACAGTGGTAGCTGGAGCACGGGGCACTGGCCTCGCTTCTACCATTTTTCCTTTCCTTTTGGCCTCTATAATTTTTCTGATTTCTTGGACCTTAGGGCATCCCCGATAGTTGGCAGGGTGCCCGCTGGTCTTACAGAGTACACATTTTAGTTTGCTCCTATCCTCAACTTTCTCCGTCCCTAAGGGGCATTCCCCTCGATTGTGGGTTCCTGCGCATTTGACGCAGCGAGACTGCATGTTGCAATTCGCCGCGGCATGCCCAAACCTCTGACAACGAGCACACTGGAGTGTGTGTTTTGTCTTCTTTAATGTATCCCATTTGACATCAATAAAGCCTAGACGATGTATTCGTTTTAGACTATCTAATTTGCTGTCTGGGGTGACCTGGACTAGGAAGAACGGAAGTTTTCTGTTCTCCCTTTTCGAAACCGCAGTGATGAAGGGCTTAACCCCAACGACCTGGACATCGCCGCTCTGCGCTTGGCGCAGCTTAGCGAGAATCTCCTCCGGATCAGTGTCAGGATCCACGTCCTTAAGGAGCATGGTCTGCACTTTTTCCCCTTTTGGGGTATAAGAAAAAAACTCGGCCTCCGACACCGCTAGCCTGTCTTTAACAACTTGATAGTCTGCCATTGATAAGCAATGGACAGATACTCGCAATGGACCCTTATACTTAATATAATAAGAATCTTTGGTGGCCAACTTACATAAGGTGTCGACGTCCTACGTCTCCAGTCCGAAGACGTTGATTGGAGGGCATCTCTCCTTTTTGGCTGGCTGCTGCTGTTGTTGCTTCCGCTGTTGTTGTTGTTGCTGCTTCTGCTGCTGCGGCTGCTTCTTCTGCTGCTGCTGTTTCTGTTGTTGTTGCTGCTGCTTTGGCTGATGTAGTTGTTGTTGCTGCTGCTGTTGCTTCTTGGCAGCTGTTGATCGTTGTCCCTTTGGCAACTGATGGGACTGTTCTTGTTGTTGCTGCTCTTTTGGCTGCTGTTTGTGTTGAGCAGCCTCTTTGGCCGCTCTCCTGGCCCTTAGTTTGATTTGGAGGGCTTGGATATGGGCATCCAGCTCCTCCCTCTCCCTCTGGCTCTTTATTAGTTGCTCCCGGTCCTCTTCCTCTTCGTCCTCGGATTCGGACGACGTTAGAGCATTGAAGGGATTCTCCCTACCGCTGTAGGAGGATCTCCCCTCGCCATCTGTCGACTCGTATTCCACGTCGTCGACCAATGTTTGCTGCATTCTGGATGCTGCTGCTGTAGTTGTGGCTACAGTTGTTGTTGTTGTTGCTGCTGCTCTTGTAATTGCGGCTATTGCCGCAATTTTCGCATCGGCTGATCCAAGGCTGGAACGGCGCTTCACCAGGTTTGGCTGTGGCTGAAGCTTCTTTCTCCTTTTCTTCCTCTCCTCTTCATGTGTTGACTGGTGGTCTGATGTCCCAGCCACCGGTAAAACATCACCCGATTTTCGGAGCTCGGGTCGCTCAGCTGGCTTCATTGCACTCACACTTAGTGTCTTTATTTATTTTAATTGAAAAAAAAAGGATTTCAATTTTTCTACGGGATTCGAACCCGGCACCACGAAGTCACCGGCGATCACTCTACCGTGAAGCTACCGATTGTCTTTTTATTTCGGCGATATTTTCCGCACTTGTTAATTTATTATTTCCGCACTAAGTCGAAACACGTCTGCACTGGGTGGAGGTCTGTGAACGACTGGCCAGCAATGGCTCTACCGAATCGGCTGACTGCTGCTTTAAAAATACTCGCGGTACTTGCACTACTTGATTATTGCTATTAACGTTTGTTATTTTGTTAAAAGCCGACACACTCGAAACTCACACTTCACTGTTCAGAGATCTGTGAACGACAGTATTATGTTCTATTTTTAGACGATTATTCCAACAAAGTTTTTGTGTACCCAATGAAACACAAATCAGAAGTTCCAGAGGTATTTAATGATTTCAGAATTATGGTGGAAAATCAAACGGGCAAGAAGATAAAAAAATCGAGATCAGACAATGGTCTGGAATTTTGCAATGCAAAAAATGGAATTATTCATCAGACATCAGTACCATATAGTCCACAACAAAATGCAAAGGCTGAGAGGATGAATAGAAGCCTAGTTGAAAAATCTCGTTCATTATTAGCGGAATTTGTATCTAAAGAAGTTTTTTTGGGCGGTAGCCGCCGCATATCTCTTGAACAGAACACCGTGTAAGAAACTAAATAATCAGTTAGAAGAGATATGGACTGGAGTTCGTATCTGATTATGGCAGCGACTTTCAAGAGGAGGTCCTGGCAGTCAAAGAAGCGGCCAGAATGATAACAATGTTGGAAATACCACCGGCTGATATTACCATTCTAATTGACAGTCAAGCGGCCATCAAAGCAATTTCGGCGAAAGAAATCAAGTCCAAGCTGGTCGCCAGCTGCCGCGATGAACTCAAAACTCTATGCGTGCAACACACGGTAACTCTATGCTGGGTCCCAGGACACAGGGACATATCCGGCAACGAGGCAGCTGATGCAGCTGGCGCCGAAAAAGACCCATCCCAGGCAATCGAATTGATTCAACCACCACCGACAGACGTCAGAAAGAAGGTGGATGATAAAATTCTAGAAATAGCAAGAAATAGGTGTTTCAATCTTACCACCTGTTAGACTACTAAGATGCTATGGCCCGATATTAATAGAACTAAAACCGACAAACTCCTCCAGTGTGGTGAAAGCCTACTATGGATGGTAGTCGGAGCTCTAACGGGTCATAACCATCAAACAAAAACAAAAATCTGACTATCCCATGACTACATATGCAGAGGATGCGGGGATGTGGAAGAAAGAGAGGACACTCCTCACTATCTCTGCTACTGCAAAAGCCTCTACCAACTGCGATACAAGACCATGGGAGATGCAATTATATTGGCCATATTCAATAGTGTGTGTTCCGGAACATAAGAAAACAGCTAGCGTGACTGAAAGGTCTGTTGTTTGTACCAATTCATTTTTCATAATTTTCAACAGCCATCCTTTATTTCTGTTTGTCTAACGGTCAAAAGGAAGGATTGTGAATTGTGATCTACAATTATTTCGTGAAACAAACAAAAAAAACATACCGTCCGGAATGGGAACAAAAGCTGCAATTTTCATCGTGGCTATCGAAGGCGAAAGATACAAATTGTGCCTCCATTTTTTACGTTTTTGTCTAGCAGGTTTAGCAGCTATTCGTTCTAGCTTTAGCAGGATTGAATAAAATAATCTGGTAACGCTGCCTAGTAGTCTTCTTCCTGTGTCCGCAAGTGCAGTACATGTTCTGAGGTAGTGTAATATTGTTTCCTCTTCTTCTTCATCCATACAGCTTCTGCAGAAGTCGTTATAAGGTGCCCCAAGTATTCCGGCATGGATGCCTATAAGACCAGTTAGCACCCCTATCACTCTACTAATAACCTTCCTGTCTAGCTTAGTATTCTCCTTAAGCCAGTTTTCTTTAGGAATCTGAGAATAAGAGCTGGTTCCAGTGACTTCAATTCTTCTTCTGATTTTGCCCCACATATCTTTGTCTTTTGTGGGCTAATGCCGCACAAAATCCAAGTTCTGGAATTCCATTAGATTCTCAGCAGAATCTGCAAAGACCTTCTTCTGATACTTCTGGTTTCCTTAGGTGTTCCCAGAGTATACAGTGCCCTGTTAAGAAGATTAGGATCGAAGATGTTTTGCTAGTCCCAGCAATCTGCGTCAATTTACTGTCGATAAGTCAATTGACAAGAAAAGATTGTACACCTAAGTTTTCTGCAAGCGTTGTAAAATCTACAAAGATGGACAGCATGTTAATTTTAAATGTAACAGGTAATCACACAAATTGTCACGTGATTAACCGAGACATTTGGCATAAGCGCTTGGGTCATACAAATGATGAAGACATAAAATGTCTTTCTCAAGACATATCACACGAAGTTAAAATTTCGAAGGAATCAGATCATGCAAAATGCATTCCATGTATTCAAGGAAAACAATCAAGGATGGCATTTCAGAAGTCAAAAAGCCTAACAGCTGAAATACTAGAATTAGTACACATGTATGTGTATGTGGCCCGATGGAGTAAAAATCGATGGGAGGAGCCCAGTATTATGTTCTATTTTTTTTTTTTTTTTTAGTTCATTTTTGTTTATTAATTCAGGATAAGCTTACATACTAGACAAAAATGCTTAAAGCTAGTTGGAGGCACAATTTTACTATTTCTAACTTACTGGCTCTCGGCGAGCACTCTAAGCTAAACTTAGCCTTAAACTATGTCTTTCGACCTAACCTAATAATGAATAAAATATATACTAATATTTAAGGACAAATGTATATTATGAAAAATTTAAAAAACATAATAACTTAACTTTTTGTTATTTAAAAACTACAAACTACCTTACATTCTACCTTAAAGTAAACTTAAACAACTAACTTAAACTAATCTACATACATATGCATATACATATGTGCATACCCATATACAAATATGTATACGCATATATCCCTATATATATAAATGCATATATGTATCTTCTTGTATACATATATGCATATATGTATCTTCTTGTCAATTTTTTTTTTGTATTTATGTACGTATATACATCTTAAATACTACCTTAAACCTACCCTACGCTATGGAAGTCGGCCATAGGTTGCAGCTGATGGATTTTTAAGTTATCCGTCGTTGTGCGACGGAACGGTCGTGGTTGCGTCGCCCATCCAAAGTTGAACGGGCGATGTGAAAGATGAGCGATACCGCATTTATGTCTTGTAACAGACCGTACATGTCTAAATGGAGAAAAGCTTCTGGGGGGACGAAGCCACTGTGACGTACCCTTTCATGGTACTGAGGATTGGGGTAGTAAGCCCCACAGATCAAGTTATTGACTGAGTTCATCGCTCTGGCAGTATGGCCTCGAATCAATTTCAACAGGAAAGTGTCCACTCGTATCAGGTTCGCCCTGTTGTATAAAACCTCATTGGAGTAGAATTTTCTGTACTGGGACTCTGGTGAAGGCAAGCCCTAAGACAAGCCCTCTCAAACACCCGAATCTTTTCCATCAAGCTTGCACTCACGTTGAACCACACGGGACAGCCATAGGTGAGCATTGGCCGGATGAGGGCCATGTAGCAGATTACCTTCACCCTCGCATCGAGTTGGCTGTTGTAAAACAGTCTCTTTGTAATAGCGAAAGCGCCTCGGACTCGGGCTAGAGCAGCATCTACATGTTTGTTAAAATATAGATATTGATCTAGCCAGATCCCCAGGTATCTGACTACAGTCCTTTGCACCAGTGGTTGCCCGTGAAGCTCAACAATTGAGAACTTTTGCCAATTCTTTTTTGTATCCGCTGAAGCCTTATACAACGGGTTGATAGTTGTTGATATTCAACTTCCAGTCATCGCAACTTCTCATGAATGAGTCGAAGTCACCCTGCGCGAGAGTAGTGATGTCCTCGATCTTTTTGCCTGATCTGTACACGATCAAGTCGTCGGCGTACGCAGTTACGTGAGGAAGAGAACTTATCAGATCGCTAAAGAAAATGTTGAACAGGATCGGCGAATTAACGGCACCCTGTTGGAGACCATTTCTTACTTCAAATATACCTGCAGAGGTCACATTGCCATTCTTGACGACAAACCTTCTACCAGTAAGCATGTTACACAGTAGGTACAGCAGTGGTTTACTAATGCCTAGCCCATTGAGCTTGTAAAAAAGTTCTTCTAACCATACGGTGTCGAAGGCCTTCTCCAGGTCAATCGGGCAGGCACCCGTACATTGTTTCTGGCTCTTGTTCCATTGGATATCCGACACCAGTTTCACCAGTTATCCGGAATAATTTGCTTGTCCTCTGTCCAGTTGGTCAGAGCTCTATTTATCACCTTCTCAAATACCTTGTTGATGTTCGGAAGGAGACTAATTGACCGGAGGTTGCACGGATTCGAAGAATCTTTTCCTCGCTTGGATATGGGTTGCACAATCGGAGTCTTCCAATGCTCCGGGTAATGTGCATTATTCAGAGCATTGTTAAACAGGATAGTGTACATATTAACCACATCTAGGGGGAGATGTCTTAGCACAATGTTCGAGATCCCGTCGATTCCAACTGACTTTTTCTTCTTTAGTGATTCGAAGACCGCTTTGAGCTCTGTCTTCGCTATGAGCGGGAATTGAACCCATTATCATTATCGTCGCGTACCGTGTTATCTGGATCAATACCTGCTGTAGTCAGTATTTGTTCATTGTCCGTCGTTCTGGAGAGCTTAAAACACGGAAGATCGCTATGCTTACTACGAAAAATTTTATTTATCAGCGGAAATATGCCTGGGGTGTTGGATCTTACAGCCCGAATCTTATTGTTCCAATGCAAGTTAACAGAAATTCTGTAATTCTGGACAATTAATGTTTGTATGTTTTTGATGAGCGATTTCAGTGTCCTAATTTCCTCATCTCGTCTGTCAGTAAACCGCCTGTACAAGGTTTTTAATCTTGACAGGAGTCTACTTTTTCGTTGATGTAGTGCGTCAATAGTCGAATTGCAGACCAAGTTTTCGTTATTTGTTCGTGTATACCTTTGTATCGTACTGTCCATTGTTCGTTTTTTTGTCTCGTCCAATTATATAAGATACATGTCAATCTTCTCCTTTGACAGGTTTATATTGGACGGTATGTGGAGCACATTTGAGGAAACTGCTCTCGTTATTTGTCTGGAGAAGCGAGTCCAGCGTGTCCTACTGTAATTGTAGGGATACGTTTAAACAAACTCTCCTAATTCCGCAATATCGTTGGGGATCTTGATTTCGGCACTGAGTCCGCAATGGTCACTGAGATACACGAATGTGTTCAAACAGTTTACCGTTTGTGAGTTTGTGTCTGTCAGCTGCAGTCTTGCGTCAAACAGCAGGATATCCAAGTAAGAACCGCTTCTGGGATAGGACGAGATCTCTGTAGCTATAATTTTATGATAACCTTTATTGAGAATTTGTTGAGAACCTAGCTGCAGATCTGAAATGTATCTATAAGGAAGTCATTATGAATCTAAAACCGATGATTCAAGTAACACAGGAGAATTACATCCATCCAACTGCCGTATGTGCAAGCATAGTTTTAACCAAACAGAAGTAAGGGTAAGAGATCACTGTCACTTCACTGGTGCATATAGAGGACCAGCACATTCAAAGTGCAATTTAGAGTTTAGAGTACCAAATTTTTTTCCAATTTTTTTACATAATTTTTTGTCATCTGTTTGTGAAAAGTTTAAGACTATTAATGGCACAGTAAATATAATTCCATTCAATAAGGAAAATTATATTTCACTATCTAAGAGAGTGTATATAAATGAAAATAACACCTTTGAAATGCGATTTTTAGATTCATTTCGATTTTTACCCTCTAGTCTCGTTAGCGAAAAATTTGTCAGAAGATGATTTTATAGCGACCAAGAGATTTTTCAAAAATGAAGACTCATTCAAATTAATGATTAGGAAAGGTGTATTTCCTTATGATTATCTTGATTCATGGGATCGATTAGATGATTGTTCTCTTCCGCCAATTGCTCAATTTTATAATAAGCTAACAGACAAAGATTGCATAGATAAAGATTATGATCATGTTCTAAAAGTATAAGTACATTTCAATTGTAAATCCGCTTTTATATTTACAGAGCGATGTTTTGTTGTTAGCTGATATATATGAAAATGTTCGTAAGGTTTGTCGATCCATGTCACTACTATACATCTCCCGGTTTATCTTGGGATGCTATGTTGAAAGTAACAGAAATTAATCTAGAACTTTTTACAGACATTAGCATGTACAATTTCTTTAAGAAAGGTATCGGAGGTGGTTTAAGTCAGTGTAGTCATAGACATGCCATCGCTAATAATAAGTACATGGATAAATTCGACAAAAATAAATCAAGTGAATTTCTCATGTTTCTTGATGCAAATAATTTATACGGGTGGGCAATGTCTCAACCCCTTCCCGATGGGAATTTTCAGTGGCAAGATCCAGAGATCTACACTACACAATACATTTTAAACTGGAACAACAATAAAGTTGGTTGTGTATTAGAAGTAAATTTAGACCACTCAGCAGATCTTCATGATTACCATAATGATCTTCCGTTTTGTCCAGAGAATATGATAACTCCAGGTAGTAATATTCCTAAGCTAATAGCTAGTTTAAGTTCAAAGACTCATTATGTAATTCATCTCAAGAACTTACAACAGTGTCTGAAAAATGGATTAACTCTAACAAAAGTACACAGTGTTTTTTTTTTTCTTATAATTTGCGCGCGCTCAAGGGATTGCTAATACCCTTAAGTGTCCGGGGTCAAGACACAGCACGGGCCGAAGGTATAGAGGGAGAAAGGGAGAGGAGGTACCTGTGCACATTGGTCTTAAATATCTGCGGGTTGTAGTCTGTGGGAAACATAGGGCTGGGAAGAGCATTCCAAATTCGCGTAGTACGGCTGAAGAACGAGTCTCTAAATTTAACTGTGCGTCCGAAAGTAGGCTTAAGGGTAAACTGATGAGCATTCCTGGCGAGACGAGTATAGCGGGTGAATTCATGGAGAGGAGGAATGCAGTTGGCTAGCTCACTTGAGCATCGTTTGTTAAAATAGCCATAAAATATGGACAAGGAAGATTCGGTATGTCGATGTTCGAGCGAGTCTAATGACTGCGGTATTGTTGTCTCCTATAAGTTTTATCGCTCGTTTTTGGATTTTATCTAGTAGGTGCAAGGCGGTCTTCGGGGTACTAGATCAGATAAGAGCGTATTACTCAAGTTTGGGCGGATATGCGCCTTAAAAATGAAAGCCAAATCAGAGGATTCAAAAAACATTTCGCAACATTTTTGGCGACCTCAAGTATGTGATCGTTCCAACTAAGTGTTGTGTTGATACACATACCAAGGATGGAAAGCTTTCCGGTTTCATCGACACAAGCGCCGTTCATGGATAATGGCTGATTAACGAAGGTTCGCTTGAGTGACAGCAGACACCATTGAGTTTTTGAAGCATTGAATTCCACTCTGTTGTTGCTTCCCCAGCTAATTATGTTGTGATCGGAAATCAATGTGCTTAACATACGCTGCCGTTCCAATTCTACGGCCGAAGGGCAGGGTCGTGAGTCTCGGAACGAATATGAAAAGCTGAGGGTGCTGTCATCAGCGAAGGAATGGATTGGATTAGAAGTAGCAGACAAGAGATCATTAATAAAAATGAGAAAGAGTGTCGGAGAAAGAACAGAGCCTTGGGGTACATCAGCATTTATTTGGTGGATATCAGACTTGAACCCATCCAAAACAACTTGAATTGAACGGTTCGAAAGGTATTTTCTAATCCATAGAAGAAGAGATTCATCGATACCATATGCACGCATTTTCGACAAAAGAGCTTGATGCCAAACTCTGTCAAATGCCTTAGAAATATCAAGTGCAACGATCTTGTTTTCGCCTGCATTATACAAAGATGTGTTCCACTTTTCGGTGAGATAAGCTATCAGTTGCTACGGAAACCGTACTGCCGGTCATTAAGAAGCTTCCGCGATTCAAGATATTTCATAAGCTGACTATTTATCACCGTTTCCATGACCTTAGGAAGAAGGGACGTAAATGCTATGGTTCGGTATGAGGTGGGTGACGAAGATTCGCCCTTTTTAGGGACGGGCTGGACAAATGCTGTTTTCCATCTGCTCGGAAAGAGACCTAAAGAGTAGGATAGATGAAAAAGCTTACGCAATGGTTTTGCCAGCGCAGAAGAACACCTCTTCAGAAGTATAGGGGAATACCATCCGGGCCAGCGGATTTGTGCACGTCGAGATCTTTAAATACTCTTGCAACTGTACGAGTGCAGAAGTGGATTTGTCCCATGGTGAAATCAACGCTCTCAAGTACAGGTGGAGATATATTGGAATCTGGCAGTGTTGAGCTGGCTGCAAAATGCGCCGCAAGCAGATTGGCCTTGTCTAAAGAGCTGACAGCTGGAATGTCATTGTAAATGAGCGTAGGAATTGAAGACGAGGCGGAATTACTTATGTTTTTTACAAATGATTGCTATCCAAGTTTGATTTTTTTTTTTTTTTTTTCTTCGTTTTTGTTTTATTTTATAATTCATTTTTCTTACATGCTAGACAAAAATAACTAAAACTAGCTTAACTAACTTAACAATCGTTCTTACATCTAACCTACTGACCCTATACGGGTACTCTAAGCTATTCTGAACTAAATTTAATTGTGCCTTTCGGCTTAAACTATGGTTTTTTTTTTTTTTATTTTGTCTGAATGTACTTTCTGATTAGTTTGGCCAAGAAAACTGGTAAAAAAACTTGACATTATATATCTATCTTAACCTATCTTAAACTTACTTAACATAATATAAAAACTTATAAGCTAACTTAACTATGTCCGTAACAGTACGGCACGTGCACCAGGGCGTATATGTTATGTATATGCCTAACATATAAAATGTATACGCCGTGGTGCACCTTTTTTTTTTTTTTTTTTTTTTTTTTTTTTTTTTTTTTTTTTTTTTTTTTTTTTTTTTTTTTTTTTTTTTTTCCTACGCTACCCTAAGATCTATGTAAGTTGGCCACTCTGGTCAACTACCGCGTCATTTTGAAAATCCAGCGGCGGCGGGGGCTGGTTTTGGTGTAACCACCAGTAAAATTGCCGTTCTTTGGCAGACTCTCTCCTGTCTCGAGCAGAGATCGCTCTACTGAACCGGAGGAGATCCTCGTGCATGCGAGCGACATCCTGTTCGTATTGGAGTCGCCTGTCCACTGTTCGGCGTACGACGTGGAAGATGACAGGACATCCTTGTGGATCCTGTATTAGGCCAATTGTGTCGAGATAGAGGAACGCTTCAGGAGGAATAAAGCCGGTGAGGCGCACTCTCTCATGGTACATAACATTGGGGTAGTAAGCCCCAAAGATCAGACTGTTGGAAGAAGTCATAGCTCGTGCAATATGCCTTCTGATCAGTTTAATAATAAAATTATCTATCCTGTTCAAGTTTGCCTCGTTGTACAGGACCTCGTTAGGATAGAACTTCTTGTACTCAGACTCGGGTGTACGATACAACCGGAGACAAGTGCGAAGACACTGTCTCTCGAACAACCTCATCTTTTCCATCTGGGAAGGACTCACATTGAACCACAGTGGACAACCGTAGGCCATAACTGGCCGGATGAGGGCCATGTAGCAGATTACCTTTACTCTGGTGTCAAGTTGGCTGCTGTAAAACAACCCCCTTGCCACAGCAAAGGCCTTTTTAGCTTTCGCCAGAGCAGTATCTATATGTTTGTCAAAATACAGATATTGGTCCAACCAAATGCCTAGATACCTTACTACACTTTTCACATCTAACGGCCGTCCCTGCGGGTCAACTATGCCGAACTTGCGCCAGTTTTGGCGCGTATCCCGCGGTGCCGTGTACAACGGGGTCCTGAAAAGGGTAGTTTCACACTTCAGGAAGTTGATCATCAACTTCCAGTCGTCGCAAAATCGCTGAATTTGTTCGAAGTCACATTGCAACAAGTTATTTATTACTTCGACCTTCGGAGCTGATCTGTACGCTACTAGATCGTCGGCGTACGCAATTAAGTGCGGCATGGAACCTATAAGATCTGCAGTGAATATTGAGAACAAGATCGGCGAACCAACAGCTCCCTGTTGCAGACCATTTTTGATGTCAAAGACCATGGTAGAAGTTACGTCGCCACTTTTCACGACGAACTTTCTGCCTATTATCATGTCATAGATCGTGTATAGCAATGGTTTACTTATGCCGAGCCTGACCAGCTTGAGGAAGAGACCCTCTAACCAAACGGTGTCGAACGCTTTCTCCAAGTCAATCAGACATGCACCCGTGCATTGTTTTTTATCTTTGTTCCACTGAATGTCGGATACCAGTTTGGACGCGGCATGTATAGTTTCATGCCCCGCCCTGAATCCGAACTGGTTGTCCGGTATGATTTTATTTTCCTCAACCCATTGTTTCAGAACTCGAATGACTATCTTTTCAAAAACCTTGCTTATGCAAGGTAGAAGACTGATCGACCGAAGATTTGTCGGGATAGATTTGTCTTTGTCCCGTTTAGGGATTGGTTGCACTACAGCTGTTTTCCAGTGTGCCGGGTAATAAGCATTACTCAGCGCATTATTGAACAGTGTTGTGTAAATCTGCACGGCTTCGGGAGGAAGATAGCGAAGCACAATATTTGGTATACCATCGATTCCCGCCGACTTTTTCTTCTTCAGCGAGTTAAAGATACCCTGAAGATCTTCTTGAGAGATCAATATGTGATTTCCATCATTGGCGACGGCATTATTTGCCATGTTATCGTCACTGAACCTGGTAAAACCAGGATTCTCAGATCGCCATTGACTTATCTCGTTTCGAAGCTCGAAGTGGTTTTGCGAGGCGCTATGCTCCAGGTCATGATTCGGCCTACGAACCTCGTTGACCGTATACACTCGCTGAAACACAGCACCAATTGCTTTCACCTTCTTCTGGGGATCTTCAACCACGAAGAAGTCGTTGTCTAGCACTGCCCCATCTGGATCGATGCCAACTGAAGTCAGTAGTTGTTGGTTATTTGTCGTCCTGGGAAGTCTAACGGCCTGAATGTCGTTTTGATCTTTCCTCCGAAATATTTTATTTACTTGTGGGAACATACCCGGGTTGTTAGAACGTACAGCCCGGATCTTATTGCCCCAGTGCAAGCTTATGGCCAAACTATAATTGATACGTATTAACTGTTGGAGGTTCTTGATCTCCGATTTCAATGCCCTAACTTCCGCGTTTTGTGGGTCTGTAAACCGCCTGTGCAAGAGTTTGAGTCTTGACAGCAGCCTACTTTTGTGCACGTGAAGTGCATCGATGGTAGCATTTCGATAAACATCGCTGTCATCGATTTGTACCACCTTCGGAATAGTCTTGTCCATGGTACGTTTAATTACGTCGTCCATTTGTATGAGGTACCTGTCAACCTCTTCGTTCGTTAGGTTTCTGTTTGATGGAGGATTGATCCCACTCGAACGTATTTCTGTGGATAACGTCCTGGAGAAGCGAGGCCAGCGGGTCTTATTGTAATTATAAGGATTCCTCTGGACATACTCCTCCAGTTCTTCCACCTCGTTCGGGAGCTGAATAGCCGCGAAGAGTCCGCAGTGATCACTCTCGTACTCAACCGCAGTTAAACAGTTCCGCGTGCGTCTCTCCACGTCTAGTATCGTCAGTCGTCTGTCGGTCAGCAACAGATCCAGATAGGACCCGGATCTGGGGTACGATGGCCTATCAGTTGCAAGCAAATCTAGCTTGAACTCAATATTGTGCTCTGCCAACCAGTTATACAGTGGGGTCCCCCTGTCGTTGTGCACTCTATTGCCCCATTCTCTATGCTTGGAGTTCAAATCCCCAGCAATTATATAATAGTTTTCCTCCGAGCTCAGTCGAAGGCTAGTGAAAAGAGTATCGAGCTCTGAAATAAAGTTGCGATTGAGTGCTGGATTGTCAGCTGCGTAGATCGCGATCACATATAACCGCTTTCCACCCTGGAGAGGAATGCGTGCAATACACGTTTCTAGCACTTGAAATCTTCGCACTTCACTGCTATACATGACCTTATGACAAAGGCCTTTTTTGATTAAGAGAGCGACCCCGCCCCCTCGCAAGGATTGGGGCCGGTCTCTTCGAACTACGTGGTAATTCTTGTACCAGAGTGTGCGCGTCTGGTTCAGCTTAGTTTCGCTGGCCATCAGCACGTCTGGATTGTGAGTTTGCATAAGGTTGCCGAGCGTTAATTTGCGTTCTGTCCTAATCAGTGAATTCACATTCACTGCTAGGATCTTAAGGTTACTAGCTGCGTGCGCAGCCATTAGACCGATGATGCGTTCGGCACGGCAAACACCGTCGAGTAGATTAATTCTACTCGCGCTGCTTGCTCTTGGAACTGTTTCTCGAGCTGAGCGATCTGCCCCTGGATAGAGAGCAGTACCGCCATCATATCCAGATTCGCTTCAGGTTGCCTGGCCACTGGGACCGGGGTTACCTTCGGCACTGTCTGTTGTACCGGTTGCCTTCCTGATGCCATTTGGGCGTAGGAGACGGCCGGCGTAACAGTGGTAGCTGGAACACGGGGCACTGGCCTCGATTCTACCATTTTGAGTTGTTTCTTTGCCTCTACACTCTTTCTGATTTCCTGGACTTTAGGACATCCCCGATAATTTGCAGGGTGCCCATTGGTCTTACAGAGTACGCATGTGAGCATAGCCCTGTCCTCGACTTTTTCCTTCCCTAAACGGCATTCCCCTGGATTGTGGGTTTCTGCGCATTTGACGCAGCGAGACTCCATGTTGCAGTTCGCCGCGGCATGCCCAAACCTCTGACAGCGAGCACATTGGAGTATGTGCTTCGTCTTTATTAATGTGTCCCATTTCACAGACAAGGAGCCTAAACGAGTCATTCGCTTTAGGCTCTCTATTCTACTGTCTGGGGTGACCTGAACAAGGAAGAACGGAAGTTTCCTGTTCTCCTTTCTCGTTACCGCAGTGATGAAGGGCTTAACCCCAACGAACGTGACATCGTCGCTCTGCGCCTGGCGCAGCACAGCGAGGATATCCTCGGGATCAGTAGCGGGATCCACATTCTTGAGGAGCATTGTCTTAACTTTTTCCCCTTTTGGGGTATACGAGAAAAACTCGGCCCCCGCCGCCGCTAGCTTTTCTTTTATGATGCGGAAATCTGCCACCTCGGAGCAGTGGACCGAAAGCCTTAAGGGCCCTTTATACCTTAAATAATAAGAATTTTTTGTGGCCAACTTACATAATTTGTCCACCTCTTTCGTCTCCAGTCCGAAGACGTTGATGGGCGGACACCTCTCCTTCTTGGCTGCTGCTGCTGGTTGCTGCTGCGTCTGCTTCTGAGGAAGTCGTTGTTGTTGTTGTTGCTGCTGCTTCTGCTTCATTGGTTGTTGTTTCTGTCGCGTGGCAGGTGTGGAACGTTGCCCCTTTGCCAGCTGTTGGAAGCGTTCATGTTGCTGCTGCTGCTGTTGCTGCTGCTGCTGCTGGTCTTGCTGCTGCTGCTGCTGTTGCTGCTGCTGCTGCTGCTGCTGTTGCTGCTGCTGCTGCTGCTGCTGTTGTTGTTGCTGCTTTTGTTGTTGCTGCTGTTGTTGTTGCTGCTGCTGTTGTTGCTGCTTTTCTTTTTGCTGTTGTTGTTGTCGCTGCTGTTGCGTTTCCTTGGCCGCTTTCCTTGCCTTGAGCTTAGTTTGAAGTGCCAGGATGTGGGCGTCTAGTTCCTCTCTCTCCCTCTGCTTCCTCACCAGCTCTTCGCGTTCATCCTCCTCTTCATCATCAGATTCGGATGATGTAAGGTCACGGTAGGGGTTCCCGCTACCGCCGTACGAGAATCTCCCCTCACCCTCTGCCGATTCGTACTGGACGTTGTCCAGAGGTTTTTTGCGTAGCGCAGCTGAAGCTGCGATTAAGGCTGTTTCTGCTGCTGCAGCAGCTTTTGTCGTTGTTATAGCTGCTGCTGTTGTTGTTGCTTCTTCTTCCGCAACTTTCGTATCGCCTGAGGCGACAGTGGAACGGCGCTTTACCACATTAGGTTGTGGGTGAAGCTTCTTCCTCCGTTTCTTCCTCTCCTCCGGCTGCGATGGCTGGTGGCCTGATGTGCCAGCCTGGTGGTCTGATGTATCAGGCACCGCTTCTTCACATTTGCCCGCTTTTAAGAGAGCGGACCGCTCTTTCGATGACATTCGTTTTCTTTTATTTTACTATTTACTTTAAAAAAAAAAAAAAAACGACGACTGCGTTTCTGGTTTTCGAACCCACACCGCGGGGTTCACTAACTCCGCGGTCTAGCACCACTTCCTCTGAGCCACACTATTGGCTTGCAACTCGCTGTGTTTTTATATATAGTAAGTACTTGCCGAATTCGCACTAAGTCGAAACACGTCTGTCTCGGTTGAAGGTCTGTGAACGACTGCCAAGTTTGATACTCTTCACTCTATGCGGAATGACGGATCTCATGCCCAGGAGAAGAATATTTGTGATCATATCAGCAGCGGCATCCACGTCACTATCGAGGAAGCATAGTGACCAGTTAAAGTTCCTAAAGAAATTGTTGAGTCCGCTCCAATCGGCTTTCTCGTACAGAAATACTGTTCTTTTAGGAATTTGTTCTCTAACTGTGTGTGGTGGTAACGAGAAATTAGCTGATATGACACAATGGTCAGACGAGCCTAGTGGCGACAGTATGTTAACAGAATATTTATCAGGGTGAGAGGTGAGAAACAGGTCCAGGGTGTTAGCGGAATGATCTGCGATGTCCGGTATTCGTGTGGGCTCATTTACTAGCTGAGTCAGATTGTTTAGCTCAGCAAAGATTTCGACATACCTTCCTTCGGGTGTTGTCTGGCCTGAATGACGAAGCCAATTAGAATTGTGTACATTGAAATCGCCCGCAATGGCAATTTCAGTGCGAGGATACAGGGATACAATTCTTGAGATGGAATCGGATAGCGCATCAAATTCGTTAAAAGTTGAATTGCTATCCAAGTTTGGACTTCTATAAATAAAGCAGTAGTGGATTAAATGCTTACGGACATGAAGTTTTAACCACAGAAAATTAAATTCCGGATTGGAACAGTGGCCATATTGTGGTTGAAGTTGGTAAGCTACATCACTACGCACGTAGATGGTGAGACCGCGATGAAAAAAGAAAAGCGGCACCAAGCTATATCCGGGCAGGGTGAAATCCGATAATTCGGTATTCTCGCCTACCTGTGTTTCACTTAGTGCCAAGACAGCTGGTTTATATAAAAACAGTGGACAGTGGACATACACAGCGAAGAGATTCACTCTTAGCCCACGAACATTGCACATATCAACCCTAAAGTTTTCCATAGAAAACAAGACGGAGATATAAAATTACCAAACTCCGACTGCGTGTGGTAAGGCAGAATTGAGAAGTGTAAATTCCGTAATAGCTTCCCAACAACAATCGACGTAGGTGGTATGCCCATACATCGATTGGAGTTGGTCCACCAACAAATTCACACTTCTAAAATCCGCTACGTCAGATGCTACGCACTCTCAGTCATTGCATCAACCCGCTTGATGAAATCAACAGAACTGTTATCTTTCACTCAATCTGAATGGTTACAGAAATATATAAACCTTAATACTGAGTATAGGAAAAGGGCTAGCAATCAATTTGAAAAAGACTGATGAACACCAGTGTCTACGGTAAAACTATGGAAAATGTAGAAAAGCGACGAGTTGTGAAAATTGTGACTGAATGGTATGGTGCACGAAATTCGTTTAGCGCTAGAAAGCTAATTGCAAATCCTAATTTCCATGGTCGATCTATATTTACATCAGAGATGTGTGCTATTGAAATGACAAAGGGTCGAGTGGTATATGATAAACCTATCTATTTAGGTTTTGTTGTATTAGAGCTATCAAAATGGCTTATGTACGATTTTCATTATGAGTATATGAAAAAAAAAAGTTTGTCGACAGAGTTCGATTAAACTTTATGGATACAGACTCCTTTATTTATTCAATAATAACAGAAGATTTTTATTCAAACATATATGATGACGTCATTGATCGCAGGAAATCAAGATTTGATACCTAATCATATCCTAAAGACAATGTACATAATTTTCCTCAAACAAATGATAAAGTTCTTGGTAAATTTAAAGATGAAAATAATTCCCTAAAAATGTTAGAATTTATAGGATTAAGAGCCAAAATGTATTCCTTTACGAGTACTACTACAATTGCCTACCCTGGTGTGGCTGGGCCCCATTTGGAGCCAGGCCTGAATGGTGGCAGCATGCGAGCATCTGGTGGCCGGCCTGTACCGCTCGGCAGCCGGTCGGGCTCAACCCGAACGAATTACGAGCAACCCATCAGTGGCCTCGTGAGCCGCTATGGGGGTGGGGAGGAAGTCACGCCATGCACTAACCAGTGCGTGCGATTGACAAAAATTGACAAAAGGCAACGGCAACTTCCTGTCGGGAGTTGCACCTCAAATGTCTGCACAGGCGGGAGTGGGGATACTGACAAGTCCCAGGCTGGCAGGCAGGGTTTTGGAGTGGATACCATTAGGAGGGAAAGTCGCGATCTTAAAGCTCAGGCTTGAAAGGTCAACTTTGGCTCTAGTGCAGGTGTTAGCACCGAATTTAGAGTCAGAGTAGGCGGCTTTCCTGGATGAAGTTAATGCTGCCCTTGATAGGATAGTGGAGATGGATTCGTATATACTGATGGATGATTTCAAAGCTCATGTGGGTGTGGACGTAACGACCTGGGGGAGTGTGATTGGGAGGAACGGTGATCCTCATCAGAACGCAAACGGAGAGAAGTTGTTGGACTTTTGCTGTGCAAATGGCATGTCCATAATGAACACCTTCTTTCCACTCAAAGGCATCCATGAATACACGTGGTACCGTCAGAGTCTTCAACAGAAATCGTTGATAGATCTCTTTGTGGTACCGTTGTGTGTGAAACGGATGGTTTGTGATGTTCGTGTGATGAGAGGGGCTGAACTGTCAACTGATCATCACCTGGTGTTGTGTACGCTGTACCTCACTGATAAAGTACATTTTCTGCCAAGGCGGAAACCAAGAGTGGTTACACGCATACGGTGGGAGAAACTACAGAACAGTGAGTTGGAGCTAAATTTTGCACGGCACATATCTGAGAGGTTTGAGCGACTTCAAACTGTTCCATCGCATGTAGAGGAAGAATGGCGACTGTTTTCAGCAGCAGTCATTGCCTCTGCACGGGATGTTTGTGGAGTGAAGCGGTTTGGAGTGGCGGCTGGTGGTGAGAAAATAACTGCGTGGTTTAAAGCACCCGGAGTTCAAGAAGCCATCAGAGAGAAGAAGAAGGCCTACAGAGACTGGATTCTCTTGGGGATCTCTGCTTCTCGTGACCGGTACACTGAGGCGCGAAGAACTAGCAAATTAGCTGTGCGAGCAGGTAAAGAGCAGTCTTGGAAGGAGTTCGACGAGAAGCTCGAAAGCGACCATAGATCTGCGAAAAAAGTGTTCGGGCAAACCATTCACCGACTCAGAGGTAGGAAATTCAACATCATCGAAGGAGTCAAATCCAAAGATGGGGTGTTGCTTTCCAATGAGGCGGACATCTTGGGCAGATGGAGCTAGCACTTTTCGGAGCTGCTCAATCCCGAACAGAGGATGACAGACCCGTAGTCTTGAGTGGGGCGGAGAATAGTCCTACGGTGGAGGAAGTCATTTTGGCTATTGAATCGCTAAAAATTGGCAAGGCCGCCGGTGTGGATGAAATCCGGCCAGAAATGCTTAAGGCAATGGGTAAAGAGGGAGTTTTATGGCTTTTTCAAAGAGGTAATTATTTAGATATCGTGTTTTCATCAGTTCATATTCATAGAATCCACCCTCAATTATATTTCCCTAATAATCTGTTCTCCAATTTGGTGTATACCCTTTCTCAAAAGTATGTTTATATATACTGATTCGCACATGGTCACCAACAAGAAATTTCGGTTTGTCATATGTTTTCATGTTGTTGTATTTTGAGTTTAATATCTGCTGTTCATTCAAAGAATTCACATCACTTGGCACATTCCAATAGTCCTATTCTTTTTGATATTGTATTTCACTATCAAGTCTTTGTACATCTATACCCACCTATATGATCCTGTATAACTAAATTCCTTCCACATTAAAGTCTTTAGGGTTCTCTTGAATCGTTCGATTATTGATGCCTTTACGAGAATACGTAGAATAATGATTAACATCATACTTTGTCATTCGATTAAAAAACTCTTTTCCGTCATCGGTTTGTAAATTTCTCGGCGATCGTTTATCATTAACAAATATATTTTTCATAGCTTTTGTGACATCAGAAGCAGTTTTAGTCTTAAGTGGTACAACCCAAGCGAATTTGGAAAAAGTATCTATGATTGTTAGAAGAAAACGATGCCCTCTATTGAAAGCCATTTCAACCAGATCTACTTGCCAAAGATCATCTATTCATTTTGTTATAACTCGTCGTCTTTTGAAATTTCGTTTTTTTATTTGTTTATCAAGACGATGATTATGCGTTGAATTACCAAACTTGTCAACATTCATTTTTATACTGATTAAACGTAAATTTAAACCTATGCAATTATATTGCTTTCTCTCAATTCTTCAATGATAGATATAATTTCATTGTTATGTTCCGTATGACCAGCTGATTGTGATTGTGGAAATCAAAAGTCTTAATTGGTCGACTAGTTCATTAGGATTATCCCAGTATATATAATTTGTTTTTTGAGGATTTACTGTCATTAAGCCAGATCCTTTTTTATTCTCATTCTGGAATAAAGTTTTTATAATCTTTTTGTACTTGATTGCTCTAGTTTCTTTAATCTGTTCGTTTTTATTATGACTGTGCTTATGAGCATTTGTTTCGATTAAAATTTGCTTATATTCTTGTAAGTCATGATCGCTATAGTGCTTAGGTATTTTGTGAAACAGCAATTCAACGAGACCTGGTGTAATAAACCAGGTGTTACCATTTATGGTAATCTCATTTGTTCCTCATTTCAAATCAGCGTTACCTAATTTCCATTTATCATTTAAATCTTTACATGGACCATATAATTTATCTAATTTATTATTCCTTTACAACTGTGTTAAATCCTTTGACAATGCATAATTGCTTGAACCATCGCTCTCTTCATCTGATTGTGTATAGTAAGTGTATTCGTTACTCGTATCAGGTGTATCTGATTTCTTTTTAATACTTTTTAAGGGGGTGCTTGTATTCACTTTCCCTTTCAGAAATTCATCATCGAAGGGCATATTAATTTCATCGTTATTTTGCTTAATACCTTCGACCTGTTTCTTGAGAGGCTGTTGAACTTTTTCCTCAACTCTCACCTGGTATTCATAACATCCTTTAATGTTCGTTCTTTCTTACTCATTATCAGTTATTAATTAGACCAGGTCAGATATAGCAACTTATTGATTAGATCAGATTATATCAGGTCGGATATATCAGCTTTGGTGATCATCAGTTAACAGGCCAGATAAATTCAGCTTGAAAAGTAAGTTTAGAAATCTAGAAATCTGGAGAGTTCCTCATTTATAGTCGAAAAAAAACATCAAATCCTTTTCTAGAGCGCCCACCATCTATAGGATCATCTTTGCTGATAACAAGAAATCCATAATTATCTTTCCAACATTCACTACACATATATAAAAAAATCTTTGAAATTCATATCCGCACCCACATGATCATCGTACACATGTTTTGTATTCATCTCATCTTGCTTGAACATTATAATCATATTTGCATTGTCTCGTATCAAATGTTTTGGAATTCGTGTGTAACACTGACAGATAAAAAGCATCAATGTTTTTATGACGTCCCATACAAAAATATAACCTTATATTATTTTGCTTTTCGCAAGCCACACTATCGAAAATTATAATAGAATTTGGTTTTGCTGTATCTGGTGCTAGGACTTCTTCTCTTTCAGAGAATGTATAATACCCTATACCCTTTATGGGTTGTATTAATTCTTGCAAATACTTGTATTTGGGTTGATACAATGATTTTGAATAAATATTGAACCTTAATCCATTTGGACTCTCTATTGAGCTCAACATAGCGTTTGTTTTACCACAAAAGTAAAAGAGAACTATGCCTCCTCGTGCTGCTATTACTACTAGTCAAATCAATATTTCGCACCACCAGTTTCACGAAACGCATATTTCGAACGACTAATTAAAACATATTACATTACATGACATATATTTAAGTGTATGCTTATAATTCGAAATTTTTGTTCAGTCTGTATCATACTTTTGTGATACAAAATGGCTATGGTTTATAGAAAATCAATCAGTCGTAATAGAATCGCTGTCGGAAGAGGATTGTAAGATAAAATAATCAATTCGCTACCAATAGAACTTCATCTACCAGGATATCAATTTTGTGGACCAGGTACTAAACTTAAAGAACGTTTAGATAGAGGCGATAAAGGAATTAATCCAGTAGACGCTGCATGTAAACAACACGACATTGTTTATTCTCAATCAAAGGACTTAAATAAGCTACACGAAGCTGATCAAATATTAGCGAACAACACGTGGACAAGAGTCAAGTCGAAAGACAGTAGTTTAGCGGAACGTGCAAACGCATGGTTTGTGACTAATGCAAAGAAGGCTAAAGTAAAATTCGGTATGGGTAATACTATAAGCAAGCTTAATAAAACTAGAACAACAAAAAGTAAATTTATAAAGAATATCTTCAATCAAGCTACACGAAAAGCTACAAGGACTTTACATAAACACAAACCTAAGGACATTCCAGAGGCAATACAAATTGCTCGAAAGACAATAGGAAATACATTTAAGAGAAAGAAATCATCAGTGCAAATTCCACGTGTAATACCGATTCCTAAAATTGTAGTTTTTTTTCTCTAGTGCCCATTCTATCACTGCTTGGAGCATTGGGGGCTCTATTTTTAAGGCGATAAACGAAACTAAATCTGCTAGAAAACAACTTGATGAATCAAATCGTCACAATAAAACTATGGAAGCCATTGCTATGTGTAAAGGATTATATCTTAAACCATAGAAAAAGAGATATGGTTTATTTTATAGTCCTGAGGCAAAAAACTGTTAAGGAACCTATTCAGACGGGCCCTTACCGATAGAGATTTAATAAAATACGCCAAGTTCTTACCACATTTCAGAGGAGTCTTCATGCCTGATAATCCACCGAAACGATCAACGATCACATCAAAGGGAATGTGGCATCGTTAATTTGGATTCCTCTCATGGTTCCGGCACACATTGGGTAGCATATAACAAGAACAAAAATCACAAAGAATATTTCGATAGCTTTGGTAACCTACAACCACCAAGATCATCAAATATTTGGGTGGAAAAAAAACCTTCAATACAACTATAGTCAATATCAAAACTATAATTCTTTTAACTGCGGACATCTGTGTCTAAAATTTCTGTACAACTTAAATTAATTAAAAACATCATTATTCTACAATAAATTTATGTTAATTACTTATTTCTTTTCTATTTTGTCGTATTCTTTACAATTTGTATGTTTGTCTATTTGCCACGAGGTTCTATATACGTTAACGTATACCCCTTTTCATTTATCGCTTCTATTGTTTCCTTTGACATAACGTTGTACCTTGATGGGAGGTAAGCCTGTGTGAAGAAAAATGTTTAATATGATTTTTTTTATTTTTCATATACGTATATCTATTCTACTTCACGATATTCAAAACAACTTATATTTAATGAACTTATTATATAATTACTGTTACGAGTACATCTAATATTTAAAAACAAAGCGTCATATTCTAATCGAAAGTGCCTGTAAAATTTATTTTCACTTTCAATTATTCCAGCTATATTTCTTTCTTTGAGAATCAAATCGTGCCTAAATGCTTCTATAGCTTCTTCAACAGTAAAATATTTAACATCAGATTTTTCTGTTGTTGTTGTTGTCGATGATAATTGTGTTTCTGCATCGCTTTGAGGTTTATGATTATCAACATCTAAAGATTTCAGGCTGTCATTATTTGGTAGTAGGACGCTAAACTGCGAGTTTCCTTTATTATTATAACCTAGAGTCGATAAATTGATTGGTATTGGACTAGCTTTTAAATAGCCCACAGCCAATGCACAAATTAAGATTACTATGTAACAATTTTTCATCATCATTTTTTCTCAATACTTAGTTAATTTGCAAGAGCAACTCGCTGCATGAAGATTCAAATTTAACTGATCAAGACTTATTGAAAGCAATGCTTGTTATTTATTTATAGATACGTTCACATTAAATTCTGTGTGCGTTTTATAATTATTTCAATCATAAAACACGCAGAAGTATCTATTTTATCCCCAATGCTATCATCTAGTGCGTTGGCGTCCATTTATATATGTAGTGATGAAAATGTTTTTGTATTGACTTAGTTTCGATGAACATGTTGTAATCTGCTCTAAATGTTCCTCCAAAATATTTTCCTTGTGTTTAATTAAGAACGTTTGAATTTGTTTCAAAAATTCTAAGCAATTTATGTATGTCATGCTTTTTTTATATCTTTTTATCACTCATCACCAATAGCTTATCTAAAAGGTCTATGGCTTCTTCATCGTCATCACTTGGTACAAATTTATTTAAATCATCAATATCATTAAATGCACATAATTCTTGAAAACGATAAATATTCTTTATATGTTTAACACCATCATAAGAAACACCTAATAGAGTTATTGATCCACCGTTTACTGCGATTTTCACATGGTCATTAACATTATATTCAAACTGTACTGATGACAAAAAATTGGGCTGTGATTCCCCTCTACGCTGGCTTAGCAACAGAGATTCATATCCATTTTCTACTGTGACATGTACTGTTAAAGATAATCCAATCACATCCACTCTAATTATTCGAAAATATCTCCATGATGATTGGCAAACACAATGTTTATCTCCTGATCTTATCGTTTGAATCCAAAACATACTCTACTATACACATACAGAAGACACCGTTTAGCGCATTTACAATTTCCATTGTACAACTTTATTATTGCAATCCTAAACATACTGAACATCAACCGATCTTTTCCCACCTATTTATATTGATTTGCACATATCCTGATGTACCCATCTCTTTCACACAAAACAATAAACCATTGGTCTATCTCATTCATATAATTTCAAAATGCATTTACAATCATGTCTGTTCATGTTAATTGATTTTTGTTTACACAAAGATCGCTGACCGCACAACAGCCGACAACTAACTCGCAACCTCATATTAAATGTGTCCAAAAATAGTAATATCAAATCAGACCAACCACCTCAAGGTCAATGATAAAACAATGCTCAAATTCCTTATCAACCACAAAGCACACTCCGACTGAAATCACACAACACACATACTCTTCATGCTAATTGGAAACTACTGATAAGAAAAACCACAACGACCACAACCTTTAAGTGAGCCAGAACCATCCAAATATACCTACTTGTATATTTGAAAGCAGGTGGAGCTGTATCATGGGGTTCAAAACGACATGTAACAGTGGCCTTATCAACATGTGAAGCTGAATAAATGGCACTGGGTAATGCAGTTCAAGAAGCGCTGTGGATCAGAGGACTAGTGGAAGAAATTTTCAAAGTTCAATCTAAGGCGACTGAAATTTACTGCGATAAGAAAGGAGCAATACATCTGGCTTTGAATGAATCGCCATCATTTTATTAGGGAAGTTGTAGTCAATGACAAAATTAAGCTGGTACCATTAAGCTCGGACAAGATGATTGCTGATACACTGACGAAGCCGCTCTCAAGAACAAAACAAAATTATTTTGTAAAACTAATACGAGTTAGTTAGAAATTTTATTTTTAGTGAGGATATTGAAATGAAAAAATAAATCTATTGAATTGTTATTTGTTTGGCATCACTGTAAATATTTGTATTTGAAGTTTCAAGTTTCGAATTAGCTGGCAGAATATGTAGGTTAGAATAAAAGCACGCTTAAAGATAGAACGGATCGTTCCTCATTCTTTTATTTAAATCGGATAAAATCCAACATTCTTTGTGTTTATATTTCTTATGTTAAGTTTTTCTTTAGTAAAAAAATCATAATCAAATAATCAATTAATTCAGTGAATATTTGGATTAATGTTTCCCTAATCCGGATTATTTTTTAAAAAAAGCGACGGACTACCACGTCATTTTATTTAATTCAAGTTAAAAGTTGTTCAACGCAATTTCCCTTGAAATTAGGGTCGAAATTGCCCAATTTCCCATAAAACGAACCAATTTCGAAATTGCCTCAATTTCAATGAAATTGAGAACGAAATTGTGTATAATGACAGGTTATGCCAGTTTCCGTATAGTTGTAACAAATATAACTGTCAGATCTCTCCCTACCCCACACAGATCACACACAATATCGCAAGCCAATTAACATAAATTTTTCTATGAGAAAGTTTTCACCTACATGTACATTTCGTTGTCAAACCAAATTGTTTCAAATTTAGTCTAAACACTTTGAGCAATTTCGAAATCGCGTCTAGTAGGCACATAATAATAATGATATGGGTGGCACTACAGCCCGTAGAGGGCCAGGGCCTAGCTTCTCAGCAACCACTCGTGTTGTGCATGCTATTGTTCTATCACGAGTGGAAGGGACCTACAGTTTTATGCTGACCCCGAACGGCCAAGTTTGAGAAGCTTTTTCTAGACACCTATACTCTTTGAGCATTGTCAGTGACTAGAAAGAGGTGGGGCCGTGAAAAGTATTTCTTGTCGTACCAGGAATCGAACCTAGACAGGTAGGTAGGTCCAAGTGCGTAGGAGTCGACGCACATACCCACAACGCCACGGGCTACCACAAGTAGGCACTTACGCCCACTATAAGGCGTATCTTCGAGAAGCGATCCAGGATAATGCGTAGTTGCGGTGTACCTAGTTCTCGTAGAGCGGATGATGAGGAGGATATGGTTTTTTCTTATCATTTGCCCGCGCTCAAGGTATTGCTAATACCCTTGTCATTCAGCCAACTACGCCATCCGTATCTCAAAATAATGTATATATTGTTATAGATAGGTCAAGAGAATTTTTGAGAAAGGGACTTATTTTTTTGAATGTTTACTTTCTATACCGTTGTCTCATAAAAAAACTGTGATAATATTGAATTAGTTTACTGTGTCATTCGTCCGCAAGTAGGAGTATCTTTTATTATTATTGTTGTTGAGCTCCCTTCCCATGCAGCTCTTTTCAGAGTCGTATTGAGGGTTATTTACTCATACTGCGCGAAGGTGGAAGAGATTTTTTCTAGAGTATTCTCTCTAGCCAGGTAGGTAGGTAGGTAGGTGAATGATTTGGAAGTCGTGCTCACTTAGACCATCCGGTCCATTTTGCTGTCACGTTCGGCTTTATGTCCAAGACCCATTTACCCTTTGACCTTGTAGTTATTCCCTCTTGGGATTTTTGTATTCTTCTTGGGATTTGTTGGCCATGTGTGATTTTCTTCTGGCCTCTTTTATAGCCATTTAGAGGCTGTAAGAAATTGTAGTCAGTCCCTTGGATCAATGTTACTCAGATCCTCAAAGTTGTTGAAGTAGTACTCGCCTAGTAGCAGCGTTACCAGATTAAGCAGGATTTGATCATAAAAACAACAAGCAGCAGATTTTTTTACAATTTTCTAAAAATTCAGCAGTTTTTGAAAAAGAGAATATAAATTATAAGACTTTTTGAAATTGTCAATTTAGTACATTCTGCACCATTTCATTACTGGCAGCATTAATGAGAAATTGGTAGCATTCACAATTTCTATGCAATTATATTGGCCATATTCAATAGTGTGTGTTCCGGAACATAAGAAAACAGCTAGCGTGACTGAAAGGTCTGTTGTTTGTACCAATTCATTTTTCATAATTTTCAACAGCCATACTATATTTCTGTGTGCCTAAGGTCAAAGGGAAGGATTGTGAATTGTGATCTACATTTATTTCGTGAAACAAACAAAAAAACATACCGTCCGGAATGGGAACAAAAGCTGCAATTTTCATCGTGGCTATCGAAGGCGAAAGATACAAATGGTGCCTCCATTTTTTACGTTTTTGTCTAGCAGGTTTAACAGCTTTTCGTTCTAGCTTTAGCAGGATTGAATAAAATAATCTGGTAACGCTGCCTAGTAGTCTTCTTCCTGTGTCCGCAAGTGCAGTACATGTTCTAAGGTAGCGTAATATTGTTTCCTCTTCTTCTTCATCCACACAGCTTCTGCCGAAGTCGTTATAAGGTGCCCCAAGTCTTCTGACATGGATGCCTATAAGACCAGTTAGCACCCCTATCACTCTACTAATAACCTGTCTAGCTTAGTATTCTCTCTAAGCCAGTTTTCTTTAGGAATCTGAGAATAGGAGCTGGTTCTAGTGACTTCAATTCTTCCTCTGATATTGGGTTTTAGGATACTAGGCTAACGCCGCACAAAATCCCAATATATGTTCTGGAGTTCCATTAGATTCTCAGCAGAATCTGCAAAGACCTTCTTCTGATACTTCTGGTTTCCTTAGGTGCTGCTAGTGTATACAGTGCCCTGTTAAGAAGCCTGTTAGAATACGGAGGTTGTTTTCTCTCATTCTGATACATGCTTCAAACCTCTTGCGGTTATGTGGACCCAAGAGTTTCTTGGCCTGCTACATACTATGAGCGTTGTTCCATGTATCTGCCCGGTCCCTTTTTTCCAGTTCCCTGAACTTTTCCCTGAGGACGTGATCTCCTACAGCGCAGAATCGTTCGGGGCCTATAAAATGTTCCGATGCTTCTTTCCTAGCCTAGAGTCTTACTCTGTTACTCCTACACAGCTTTTGTAGACGTACAAGCCAAGACAACGGCACTACTCTCCGACATTATTGCTATGTCACAGTTGGTATAGTTCCTGTCAAGTTTGACCTGAGCGCATCTGTCTATAGCATAGACTTCCATCCAAATACTTCTGCTCCTGTTCCTTCATTAGTTCTTGATCCATCCGTATACCATCATTTTGTTGTGTTGACTTTTATTATACCTTCTGAAGTATGGGTCTTAGCTGTTTTTGTGCTCAGAAGTTCATACATCCATTTCGATACTGTTCGGTTTACTTTCTTCTTGTCCAGAGCTTTAACATTCGCGATGTGGTGTTAATGCTCCTCCAATATCCAAGAAAGCACATATAACTATTTCGTTGGCTTCAAGAACGCTTTCGATAGTTTCTGTCAGTTGGTATAGCGTAGTCTCTGTTGATCTGCCTGCTCTGTACGCGTGTTGACAGTGATGAAGAGGAGATATAGTTAGTACTCCGTGTCCTATGTACTCGTCTACAAATTTATCCATCATTTTCAGCAGAAATGTAAGGCTGATCGGTCTGTAAAACTTAGGTAGGCTTGGCTCTTTCTTCCCCATCTTTGAAATAAACACTACCCTTGCCCTTCTCCGCTGGTCTTTTTTTATTCCATCACAGAGTACACAAAACATCAAGACACACAAAACACTACGTTCTCTAAGTGTTAACTCTCAGTATCGCTTTACACAGCAGATGTTGCTGCGCGACTAAGGATCATCTACCGATTTTGCATCTCACAGATTACATCAAATAAACAGTATTAATTATAGCATAGTGCATGGATCAATTTTTTAAACTCCAATCGAGACAAGCTAAAATCAATTTCGTTGCAAAGTTCATTAAAAGTGTTTATACACCTTGTAATAGGTTCATTACAACCATAGTTGGTTCTATGCCTCTTATCATATAGTAAATTTCTCATCCGAAGAGATCTTTGGGGAGCATATATATTCATGAGAAAAAGTAAGTCTGGTGAAGTTACACGGCAATTAATAATATCGCGGATGAACATGGCTGACGCTGCCTTACGCCTGAAACTTAAGATTTGCAAGCCTATTATTTTACATCTATAGTCATATTTAGGGAGTTCTTCGAAGGAATACAATTTACGGACAGCATATCTCGTGAAATTTTTTTGTACTCTTTCGAATCTGAGTTCTTGTGTATCATATGGGGAATCCCAAATGATGGAAGAATATTCTAAATACTGACTAACGAAGAATAGATGGACTTACGACTAGTTATATCCCGAAAATCTCTACTATTTCTTTTCAGAAAACCTAACATAGCATTAGACTTCGCAATTGTATAATCATAATGTGATGCAAAATTTAAGTTTGTATCAAAAATTACACCCAGATCTTTAACCTCTTCTAGGCGACTAAGTCTATGATCATTTATGAAATAATCATAGACAATCGGGGATGTAATTCGATATGCCGTAAAGATATTACATTTTTGAATATTCAGCTCTAGTCCATTGTGCTTGCACCATTCCACTAGAGCATGGATATACAATTGCAAATTATTACAATCAGGTAACTATTTATAGATAAATACAATTTAAAGTCGTCTGCGAATGTTAGGATTTTACAATATTTGAAAATTTCGTGAACATCGTTTATAAACAATAGAAAGAGTAATGGCCCCATATGGCTACCTTGTGGAACGCCCGATGTAACTTTTATTACTCGAGATCTAAAACTATCGATCATTACCAATTGCTTCCTGTCCTTTAAGTAATTGGAAAACCACTCTAACATTGACGAATGGAATCCCAAAGACTTTAGTTTGTTTAAAAGCAAAGTGTGATGTACTTTATCGAAGGCTTTCGAGAAATCGGTGTAAAGTACATCAACTTGTAATTGATTTTCTAAATTTGTATAAATGTAATTTGCAAATAATGATAAAATAGTTGTACAAGACCTGCCTTGCATAAAGCCATGCTGGTTATTAGAAATAATTTCTTTTACCATGAAATATAATTTTTCTTTCACAATACTTTCAAATAACTTTGGTATCGATGAAAGCTTGGATATTGGTTGATAGTTTTCTACTTTTTGCCTTAAACCGCTTTTATATATAGGCGTCAGAAAAGAATACTTCCATTCATTTAAAAATTCACCCATTTTTAGGGATTGATTAAAGATAATTCTTAGTGGACGATAAAGCGAATTCCAACTTTTTTTTAAAATATCAGCCGTAATTTACTTTAAGATTAGTTAAGGCATTTATTACATCCTGATCCGTAAATTCCAATACACCTATATCCAGAACCTCGGGTATATTGGAGTAATTTGTCATCGTTGTCTGGACCGGAGACCCATTATAGACAGACTCAAAAAAGTTGGTAAATGGGTCACAGGTTTCATTCAAGTTTGTTGAAGTTACGTTACCAAATTCCATTATCTTGGGCAAGCCCAAGGAATTTCTTTTTGAATTAACGTAATTCCAAAATGATGCACCATTTTTCCTTACCGAAGTTTCTACGGACAAGATGTATTGCTTATATAAAAATCTATTCAAGAACTCATATTCTTTCCCGAATCTCAAAAACCGTTCACGATTTAAACTAGTTTTATTTGAAACATAGTTTGAATATGCTTTCCTTTTAATATTTCGTAGATTTACTAAGCTTTTGCTTGTCCATGGAATTCTAAATCGATTTCGATGACGCGTTTTAGGAACAAATGACTCCAAACCAGAATTAATTTTATTCATGAATATATCATAGTTACCTTTCAAATTGGGGGAATCCAACAAGTCATCCCATTTGAATTGATTTAGGTACTCATTCAGTGCAACAAAATTGGTCTTAGCGAATTTATATGTTAAGCCGGTATTGTTATTACTACAATTTCCGTAACAAAAAAATTTTAAATCCAAAAGTAAGGCCTTGTGATGAATTTTATTCGAATCGATCACATTCAAGGCTTCTGATATTATAAAGTTTACTTCATTGTTTAAAAATACTAAATCTAAAATTCGATCTAAACTATTTCGAATTTTGTTTACTTGAAATAAGCTCAAAGATAAGAGACCATCTATTATCAAGCGCTCCCATTCATGAATAACATTAAATGGGATTAAATTATCATCACCATCCACGTTCCTCCAAGTAACGTCACCAATATTAAAGTCCCCCAATATACAAGGTAATTGATTGGCTTCAAGACGAGTAACGACACTACTAATGTTATCAATTTGTTTTTGTTACACCTTGGCAACACTTTTTGGTGGAACGTAGGAGACGAAAATAAACATCTGATATCGGACGTCATCAACAAAATCAATAGACACACACATCTGCTCTGCATCAATCGTTTGATGCACCAACATAACTTGACGGCTGAGTAGACGAGATGAGACAGCTATTAAAACTCCCCCACCTCTCTCCTCACTAGATCTGCAGCTATCATTCCGGTAAACAACGTATGAGTGATCAAAAATTTCTGCAGAACAGATATGCGGGTATAACCAAGTCTCTGTTAAAACAACAATATCATATTGGTGGTCAGAGAGAGAAATGAAAATTTCTTTTGATTTCGTTCTCATACCACCAACATTTTGATAATACAGAGAACAGGTTTTAACGGAGGTGCCTTGCCCTCGCAGCTGATCAGTGTTTATGTTTTGATCTTTGCGACGGGCAAAGCAACTCCGTTTGTTTTTAATGAATTTTTTTATTTTAATTCCCGACGGCCAATTTGACGGATCTAATGCGCGGGCATATGCACTTTCGGGCAGAGTTATTTTAAAATTAATAACGCTTAATTTGTTTAAGTCCGCGGTTGACTTAACAAGTTTAATACATTTAATGCCACCGTCCGGCGAGTTCAACTTGAATGAAATGTAATTCTTCACAGCAGTTTCCGTAGTTTTAACATGAAAACCAGCTGCGTGAATCTCTTTCGTGGTAGTCGCGACAAGATCGGAAGCAGGCGCGTCGTTGCCTACGATTTGTTTATGTTTTTTTTCGCGTTTAGATTTTTTTCGAGGTTTTTTCGGCAAAACCTTCTCCCATTTTTCCGCGATTTCACTAATTCTTGATGTTGGGGCAACGGGTGGTTCAACTGAGCCGTCCGTTACCAATGGCGTTTCACTGGCATTCGTGTTCTCTGAAGAATTACACTTCATTTCACGAATTTCCGATCTTATTATGCTCAATTCCTTTGTCATAGAAGTTGCAGATTTTGCACTTATAACATACACTGTCTGTTGATTTAATAAGCTGGAGGGCTGTCGCAGACAATTCAACACACTTGGTGTGAAACTTTCTGCAGCAAAATCCTCCGCAGCTAATAAATTCTGCAGACAGAATGCCAGTATTATATTCACCACAATTATCCACCATTTTAGAGTATTTTAATTAATTTATTTATATTAAAAAAATAAGAACAACTGATTTGATGTGAACGATCTAAACCGCTTGACAGGTCAAATGACACTGTTTGATATATATCTCAGCGCTAGACAAGTTCTAGTTATTATTCTGAGGTATGGAAGTTTGCATTTTCCTTTTTGTAGTTGAGTTGGCATATTTTCATCAACCCCTGCAGATTTGAATAGCTGAAAAGAGCTTATTGTCCATTCCAGGCGTCCTTTGGAGAATATCTCTCTTGCAACTCTCCAGTCCACAACTCTTGTCTTCGCAAATTGGTTTCAGACCCGTCAGTATTTTGGTGACTGCCCGGAAAGAGTGTTTTCAGTAGGAGTCTTGCCCTCTGTTCCTCATTTTCAATGTAGCTGCCATCACGTTTGTTTAGAGACATTTTAATCTCCCCTGTTGTAGTCTAGCTGCTGCATGGGTATTTGTTATTGTCTCGCAGAAACTTCTAAAGATGTCTCTCTTAGCTTGCCTTATTTCAATATTATAGGAGGTTAGTTCCATTTTGTAACTATCCTAGTCTCCAGTTCGTTTAGCCACATTAAACAGCTTGCGTGGTTTGGCCCGCAGAAATGGACCCAAATACAATTAAAATTAGTATTTATAGCCTTGTGCTGTGTTCCACCAGTCGTTGTACAGATGTTGCCATATTGTTTTTTACTAGAATGGGCACACGGTCCCTTGTAGCATACTCTGCAAGAAGAACATAATTAATGTTATTATTGATAAGAATGCAGACCTGGTGTCCCAAATTACCTTTGCATTCCTGCATGCCAGTCCTTGGACTGTCCCCTTAAGGATGTATGGCTCCTGAATCAAAACGCAGCCCAGATTTTCTGTGGTGAACAGCCTTGCTATAACAGCAGATGTCCCAATGTGCATGATTGTTCACCTGGGCCGCTTTAAAGATGGTTGCGGGGAGCATTGAGCTATTGCTCATTCGAGGCTAATGCCCGCTTCTTTCCTCAAGGAGTAGACTCTCCTCTTCCATATTCACAACCTTTTCATGCTCTCCATCGGACAGTGAGTCTTCAGAGAGAGCCATGAATTCCTCTTCTATCTCTCCCTCAGCTGCTTGCTCAGCAGAGGCAGCACGGGTAGAGAAATTAAGCTATTGCTCCTTTTTGCTGAGGTGGAAGGTTTCGAGCTAGCCTGGGCTTTATGCTCGTCTGCCTTTTTCCTCGCTTCTTCAGGCACTAGGCCCTTCTCCAGATAGCGAAGATACCACCTGACTGCAGCACCACTGAGCCACTTCCTGAGTGGATCATTCATTCAATCCACCGGTCACACACAGTGTGACGAATCGCTGATTTTGCTGCCTCGGCTAGAGGTAGGGAAGCTAGAGCATTACTACCGCTTGTACCATCGGCAGTTTGCGTGCCCTTGCCTATCGGCTTATCCATGTCCAATCTTGACTTCAATGGAACTGAAGAGTGAATATGGAAATAATGGAAGCAATTTTTAAACGTGTAATAAAGATGATATAGTTTACTGTCGTAACTATTTAAAACAATTACTAAATTTATCGAAAGTTGTGACAGTTTTTTATAAACATAAAATAATTTTTATATTAGCTTATATTCTAATAAATTACATACTTATGTCTTCAAGAAATGGATGCGTTGGTCCACCCGGATCTCTGGAATTTGATTCCCCAACATGTGGGAAATATAGCCTGCAATGTTCTCCAGACTGTCTTGTCCTATCGAATCCATTTAGATGATGTTTAGATTAAATTCGGCGGTCAGGGTGATCGTGAAATCCGCCTTTTCTGCGAATTACACCAAAGAAATTCTCCAAGACATCTTGGTTGAGCCGATATGTTAAAACATAGACAAAACCAAAGCGATACTTTATTTCGCCCAGAAGCATTTTAACTATATTAATCATGCCGGTTATAGAAAACGGCGGAATGATTGCGGATCGGATTCATCGTATCCGAATCCGCACTTCCCCCCTATTATAGAACCTGACGGATGAACCACATTATCGCTCCGCAAAACCTCTTTACCGATACTTTTTCAAATAGCAGTCTTCTTTCAATTTTGATGTTTTTTCATGTTTCAATTGTTCTGAAGAATTTTTATCGAAAGTGCACAATTTTTAAATATTATGGATGTGATTGGCTTTTTTATGGAGTTAGAAGAAGCACAATATGATTCCCGAGAAATTCGTTGGAGAGTAAGAACTGGGGCAATAGCAAAGGTCGTACAATCGTAGAAAGAACTACCGGTGCTTGGAAAAGTTGGTGCCGGTTTTGCCTCTGCACTGCTTAACACACGCATTCATTGTGAGTTTATGATGTGAATGAAGACTTACAAATACCAGAGGAAATAAATCAAGCTAAAGAGAGTTTTTCGGAATTTCCCCAGTTCTACATATCAGAAGCAAATCAAATCTTAAAGGATTGCTACAAAATTTCGTATGAATCAAAATAATTTTAAGCCTTCATGGAAAATATGTTAATTGCTCTTACTTTTCTACTGATGCCAAGTATTCTTGGTAATTACTACACAACTGTGTTGTTTGTTTTCTAAAAATAAAAGTAAATTCTTTTTCTTCATTTCAACTCATATTTTTCCTTTGAAATCCGCAACCAATTCTATTCGGATTGAAAACGTTACAAAATGTATTGAGTCCGGATGAGTTACATGTTCCATAATAGCATTTTTCGTAAGCTACTGTACCGACATCAGCTCAATTTCTCAATTGCGTTTTCAATAATAGGAAAACAAATGGATGCGAAAATATTCCCTCCGCAGTCAATCCGCCGTTTTCTATAATCGGCGAGAATATATGGACGACGATATCTCGTACCTTTTTGGAAAGGTAACAAGTTGTTTCTTTCATATAACCCTCATTTTTAGCATGAGCTCAGTCATGCCATTTAAAATAGAATTTTGGATATCCAAAGCTAAACCCTATCCATGAGTCCGCTTTCTGGAATCTGGATATGGCTATCTGATTATCATAACATCGAACCAGTCATTGATCGTAGTAAAAAGTTAAGTGTTTCAATTTTATAAGCAAATATTCTTAATAAATATATCAGTCTTAAATAATTTGGAGCATTTTTCACAATTGTGATCACACAAGTGGCCTAAAGTTGGAGCGCTTATTAACGCTTGTGCAATTGTGTGACAGAATAGTTTTGTTGAAATTTTAACTTTTTGCTTTTCGGCTCCAACAACATTTTTTGTTTTTTTGTGAGTTATTGAAAGTTCTGCTGAAGTTAAGGAAAGGAGTGCTAAAATTATTTCCTTCCTTAACCTTCCTGTCTAGCTTAGTATTCTCTCTAAGCCAGTTTTCTTTAAGAATCTGAGAATAAGAGCTGGTTCTAGTGACTTCAATTCTTCCTCTGATATTAGGTTTTGACCCCGATTTCTTTGTCTTTTGTGGGCTAACGCCGCACAAAATCCCAATATATGTTCTGGAGTTCCATTAGATTCTCAGCAGAATTTGCAAAGACCTTCTTCTGATACCTCTGGTCTCCTTAAGTGCTCCCAGTGAATACAGTGCCCTGTTAAGAATACGGGGGTAGCTTTCGCTCATTCTGATACATGCTTCAAACCTCTTGCGGTTATATTGACCCAAGAGTTTCTTGGCCTGCTACATACTATGAGCGTTGTTCCACGTATCTGCCCGGTTCCTTTTTTCCAGTTCCCTGAATTTTTCCCTGAGGATGTGATCTCCTACAGCGCAGAATGGTTCGGGGCCTATGAAATGTTTCGATGCTCCTTTCCTAGCCCGGGAGTTGGCCATTTCATTGCCTTCTATCCCTGTATCTAACAGAGTCTTACTCTGTTACTCCTACACAGCTTTTGTAGACATTCCCATACAAGCCTGGATTTGATGATATAGAGTCTAGTGCAGCGGCACTAATCTCCGACATTATTGACATTGCTATGTCACAGTTGCTATAGTTCCTGTCAAGATTGACCTGAGCGCATCTGTCTATAACATAGTCTTCCATCCAAATACTTCTGCTCCTGTTCCTTCATTAGTTCTTGATCCCTCCGTATACCATCATTTTGTTGTGTTGACTTTTATTATACCTTCTGATGTATGGGTCTCAGCTGTTTTTGTGCTCAGAAGTTCATACATCCATTTCGATACTGTTCGGTTTACTTTCTTCTTGTCCAGAGCTTTAACATTCGCGATGTGGTGTTAATGCTCCTCCAATATCCAAGAAAGCACATATAACTATTTCGTTGGCTTCAAGGACGCTTTCGATAGTTTCTGTCAGTTGGTATAGCGTAGTCTCTGTTGATCTGCCTGCTCTGTACGCGTGTTGACAGTGATGAAGAGGAGATGTAGTTAGTACTCCGTGTCTTATGTACTTGTCTACAACTTTCTCTATCATTTTCAGCAGAAATGATGTAAGGCTGATCGGTCTGTAAAACTTAGGTAGGCTTGGCTCTTTCTTCCCCATCTTTGAAATAAACATTACCTTTGCCCTTCTCCGCTGGTTTGGTATATATCTCAGCGCTAGACAACTTCTAGTTATTATTCTGAGGTATGGAAGTTTGCATTTACCTTTTTGTAGTTGAGTTGGCATATTTTCATCAACCCCTGCAGATTTGAATAGCTGAAATGAGCTTTTTGTCCATTCCAGGCGTCCTTTGGAGAATATCTCTCTCGCAACTCTCCAGTCCATAACACATAAAATTGGTATTTATAGCCTTGTGCAGTGTTCCACCAGTCGTTGTACAGATGTTGCCATATTGTTTTTTACTAGAATGGGCACAAGGTCGCTTGTTGCATACTCTGCAACAAGAACATAATTAATGTTATTATTAATAAGAATGCAAGCTCTTCGGTCACCCTGGTGTCCAAAATTACCTTTGCATTCCTGCATGCCAGTCCTTGGACTGTCCCCTTAAGGATGTATGGCTCCTGAATCAAAACGCAGCCCAGATTTTCTGTGGTGAACAGCCTTGCTATAACAGCAGATGTCCCAATGTGCATGATTGTTCACCTGGGCCGCTTTAAAGATGGTTGCGGGGAGCATTGAGCTATTGCTCATTCGAGGCTAATGCCCGCTTCTTTCCTCAAGGAGTAGACTCTCCTCTTCCATATTCACAACCTTTTCATGCTCTCCATCGGACAGTGAGTCTTCAGAGAGAGCCATGAATTCCTCTTCTATCTCTCCCTCAGCTGCTTGCTCAGCAGAGGCAGCACGGGTAGAGAAATTAAGCTATTGCTCCTTTTTGCTGAGGTGGAAGGTTTCGAGCTAGCCTGGGCTTTATGCTCGTCTGCCTTTTTCCTCGCTTCTTCAGGCACTAGGCCCTTCTCCAGATAGCGAAGATACCACCTGACTGCAGCACCACTGAGCCACTTCCTGAGTGGATCATTCATTCAATCCACCGGTCACACACAGTGTGACGAATCGCTGATTTTGCTGCCTCGGCTAGAGGTAGGGAAGCTAGAGCATTACTACCGCTTGTACCATCGGCAGTTTGCGTGCCCTTGCCTATCGGCTTATCCATGTCCAATCTTGACTTCAATGGAACTGAAGAGTGAATATGGAAATAATGGAAGCAATTTTTAAACGTGTAATAAAGATGATATAGTTTACTGTCGTAACTATTTAAAACAATTACTAAATTTATCGAAAGTTGTGACAGTTTTTTATAAACATAAAATAATTTTTATATTAGCTTATATTCTAATAAATTACATACTTATGTCTTCAAGAAATGGATGCGTTGGTCCACCCGGATCTCTGGAATTTGATTCCCCAACTTGTGGGAAATATAGCCTGCAATGTTCTTCAGACCGTCTTGTCCTATCGAATCCATTTAGATAATGTTTTAGATTAGATTCTTAGAAATGTTTTTAAGAATTGTACCTAATAGGAGAAGAAATATTAATATTTACTTAAATATTAGCAAATGAAAGTAGTAAATACCTTTGAGAATACAATCTAATCCTAGATCGGGTATGACATCCTCAGGAACATTTACATTATCAGACAGAACTCCTTCGTTGTACCCGAGAATATACGAGCTCAGCCTGTACTTAAATTCGGCGGTCAGGATGATCGTGAAATCCGCCTTTTCTGCGAATTACACCAAAGAAATTCTCCAAGACATCTTGGTTGAGCCGATATGTTAAAACATAGACAAAACCAAAGCGATACTTTATTTCGCCCAGAAGCATTTTAACTATATTAATCATGCCGGTTATCAAAATAATTTTAAGCCTTCATGGAAAATATGTTAATTGTTCTTACTTTTCTACTGATGCCAAGTATTCTTGGTAATTACTACACAACTGTGTTGTTTGTTTTCTAAAAATAAAAGTAAATTCTCTTTGTTCAACTCATATTTTTCCTTTGAAATCCGCAACCAATTCTATTCGGATTAAAAACGTTACAAAATGTATTGAGTCCGGATGAGTTACATGTTCCATAATAGCATTTTTCGTAAACTACTGTACCGACATCCGCTCAATTTCTCAATTGCGTTTTCAATAATAGGAAAACAAATGGATGCGAAAATATTCCCTCCGCAGTCAATCCGCCGTTTTCTATAATCGGCAAGAATATATGGATGACGATATCTCGTACCTTTTTGGAAAGGTAACAAGTTGTTTTTTTCATATGACCCTCATTTTTAGCATGAGCTCAGTCATGCCATTTAAAATAGAATTTTGGATATCCATGAGTCCGCTTTCGGGAATCTGGATATGGCTATCTGATTATCATAACATCGAACCAGTCATTGATCGTAGTAAAAAGTTAAGTGTTTCAATTTTATAAGCAAATATTCTTAATAAATATATCAGTTTTAAATAATTTGGAGCATTTTTCACAATTGTGATCACACAAGTGGCCTAAAGTTGGGGCGCTTATTAACGCTTGTGCAATTGTGTGACAGAATAGTTTTGTTGAAATTTTAACTTTTTGCTTTTCGGCTCCAACAACATTTTTTTGTTTTTTTGTGAGTTATTGAAAGTTCTCCTGAAGTTAAGGAAACTAGTGCTAAAATTATTTCCTTCCTTAACCTTCCTGTCTAGCTTAGTATTCTCTCTAAGCCAGTTTTCTTTAAGAATCTGAGAATAAGAGCTGGTTCTAGTGACTTCAATTCTTCCTCTGATATTAGGTTTTGCCCCAGTGGGCCAACGCCGCACAAAATACCAATATATGTTCTGGAGTTCCATAAGATTCTCAGCAGAATTTGTAAAGACCTTCTTCTGATACCTCTGGTTTCCTTAGGTGCTCCCAGTGAATACAGTGTCCTGTTAAGAATACGGGGGTAGCTTTCGCTCATTCTGATACATGCTTCAAACCTCTTGCGGTTATGTTGACCCAAGAGTTTCTTGGTCTGCTACATACTATGAGCGTTGTTCCACGTATCTGCCCGGTTCCTTTTTTCCAGTTCCCTGAATTTTTCCCTGAGGATGTGATCTCCTACAGCGCAGAATGGTTCGGGGCCTATGAAATGTTTCGATGCTCCTTTCCTAGCCCGGGAGTCGGCCATTTCATTGCCTTCTATCCCTGTATCTAACAGAGTCTTACTCTGTTACTCCTACACAGCTTTTGTAGACATTCGCATACAAGCCTGGATTTTATGATATAGAGTCTAGTGCAGCGGCACTAATCTCCGACATTATTGACATTGCTATGTCACAGTTGCTATAGTTCCTGTCAAGATTGACCTGAGCGCATCTGTCTATAGCATAGTCTTCCATCCAAATACTTCTGCTCCTGTTCCTTCATTAGTTCTTGATCCCTCCGTATACCATCATTTTGTTGTGTTGACTTTTATTATACCTTCTGATGTATGGGTCTCAGCTGCTTTTGTGCTCAGAAGTTCATACATCCATTTCGATACTGTTCGGTTTACTTTCTTCTTGTCCAGAGCTTTAACATTCGCGATGTGGTGTTAATGCTCCTCCAATATCCAAGAACGCACATATAACTATTTCGTTGGCTTCAAGGACGCTTTCGATAGTTTCTGTCAGTTGGTATAGCGTAGTCTCTGTTGATCTGCCTGCTCTGTACGCGTGTTGACAGTGATGAAGAGGAGATGTAGTTAGTACTCCGTATCTTATGTACTTGTCTACAACTTTCTCCATCATTTTCAGCAGAAATGATGTAAGGCTGATCGGTCTGTAAAACTTAGGTAGGCTTGGCTCTTTCTTCCCCATCTTTGAAATAAACATCACCTTTGCCCTTCTCAGCTGGTTTGGTATATATCTCAGAGCTATACAACTTCTAGTTATTATTCTGAGGTATGGAAGTTTGCATTTACCTTTTTGTAGTTGAGTTGGCATTTATAGCCTTGTGCAGTGTTCCACCAGTCGTTGTACAGATGTTGCCATATTGTTTTTTACTAGAATGGGCAAAAGGTCGCTTGTTGCATACTCTGCAAGAAGAACATAATTAATGTTATTATTAATAAGAATGCAAGCTCTTCGGTCACCCTGGTGTCCCAAATTACCTTTGCATTCCTGCATGCCAGTCCTTTGACTGTCCCCTTAAGGATGTTTGGCTCCTGAATCAAAACGCAGCCCAGATTTTCTGTGGTGAACAGCTTTGCTATAACAGCAGACGTCCCAATGTGCATGATTGTTCACCTGGGCCGCTTTAAAGATGGTTGCGGGGAGCATTGAGCTATTGCTCATTCGAGGCTAATGCCCGCTTCTTTCCTCAAGGAGTAGACTCTCCTCTTCCATATTCACAACCTTTTCATGCTCTCCATCGGACAGTGAGTCTTCAGAGAGAGACATGAATTCCTCTTCTATCTCTCCCTCAGCTGCTTGCTCAGCAGAGGCAGCACGGGTAGAGAAATTAAGCAATTGCTCCTTTTTGCTGAGGTGGAAGGTTCCGAGCTAGCCTGGGCTCTATGCTCGTCTGCCTTTTTCCTCGCTTCTTCAGGCACTAGGCCCTTCTCCAGGTAGCGAAGATACCACCTGACTGCAGCACCACTGAGCCACTTCCTCCCTTCACACACAGTGTGACGAATCGCTGATTTAGCGGGATTTAATTAAAAATATTACATGCAGAAAAGTCAACAAAAATTAGTTTCTCTCACAGCTACATCGTACGTAATAACTGCGCACTTTTTATTGTTAGAGTATAGTGCAACAACAAAAAAAAATGATCGCAAAGTTCAAACTGTATGTAATTCTTTGGTATGAAAGTCAGTCGTGTTTATTTCCTTTTTTAAGTGAGTCGCGTGGATTCTATTGAACGTGTTTTTTTTAAGTTGCCTAGATATGTGAATTAATAGATAAAATATGTGTTCTTGATTTTCATCAGACGAAAAGTATACGAGTATACAAGAGTATGCAAAAGTATACAAGAACAAGTTTTTCGACTTCTTTGATGCTTTCTTCTGTACAAGCAGTAGCCGGGGCGCCGGACAGGGGGTCATCTTTAATGCTCTCTCTGCCTCTCTTGAACTCACTTGACCACTTTTGCACAGTTGATAATGAAGGTACGGAACCCCGGTCAACAGCCACCATCTCTTCATAAATAGTTTTTTGACTTTTTCCTTGCTTAGTGAGAAATTTAATTACAGCGCGATGATCAATTTTCACCATCATCGTCTCAATTGAAATTATGATTCTGTGCACCTAGAGGTAAAACGCGAATTAAGAATCACATTTATATAAAATTTTACGTGAATGCACTAAAATAATAGTATTACTTGATATATAAGTCAATTTATATATACAACCACAGATTCAGTGTTGTTCAGGTTGGAGACTGTGTTTGTTATGGAACCTTGTATAAGTATAGTTAAACTACGCTTAACATTTTGCGCACAGGTGCGACACCCATACTAAATTTTTCGTTTTTTAGGATGTCGACCAAAATTACGAAAAAGCAAATTATTGATATTTGGGTCTGTAAAGTTAAAATTAAGTGCTGATATACTGTTTTTTTCTTTTGTTACGGGTTGCTTTAGTAATGTTTCATCTTCCGAGCCAGCAACAAAGTCAGAAATAAGTGAGTAATGCCCGTTTCACAATGCTGCGTTGGTGCGTCGCCTCATTTTTCAAACCACATAATACAATAGTCCCATGCCATTTATTTCGTCGTGCTACGTTTTAACTTTTGTCAGGAAAATTAGTGTGGTGAGAACAACGTAATCTCACGTAATCGACGTATTCTCTCACCGATTCGTGAATTTGTCACGATCATGTAGCATTATTCGGAGGGTGTTCAGAAGATAACTCATATTTTTATGAGGACATATATTTGTAATACGGACTTGCGTGAATAAAAATGTTACGTAATGCTACGCTCTATTTACAGGAATACTTTGCATCAATTTAATTCTTCAGAGTAAAATATAGCCTGTATTTATTTATATGCCGTGACTGGCAAATGAAATTAGTTTTATATCCTTCATTCATGAATTTTGGAAACTTTTGCAATTAAATTATATAATTTGTTAAGAAGAATGGCTACAACTATACCTAACTCAAACAAATTTGCAATTAACTTTCATTCCTATTTCTGTAAAACAAGTAAAGCAAAGAAACTGTTAATTTTAAGTGATACAAGCAAATGTTTCAATAATCTTGTTATTATTAGTTACCAGTACATATCTTTCGTGTGATTGCATATTTTCTGTATTATGCATATGCAAAAATACATACACTACTTCATGTGTATTCATTAATAATTAATGCATAAATAATTAATGTAAATAATGAGAAAATTATTTAGTCCTAGTAACTCAGACTAAAACGCGCAGAAAGCTACTTCATGAACATGTGCTTTGTTAGTTTGCTTACTCCTCCCTACTGTGTTGAAAAATCAACATCGGAATTTGAAAAAAGTTCAAGTAATGAGCGAATTTTTAAATAAGAACTCTAAGTCACCCCAATACTATGGTTGGAGAAGGGTATCAGCTGCTGACCAGCTGTTCGCAAGAGCTCACACGTATTCACAGACAGGGTAAGAGAGGAAGAAGTTGAATATCTCTCTATTCATTTATTTCTGAATAAACTCAATTAAATCAACCTTACAAACACTGTTTGAGATTTGACGAAAGCATAGCGAGCGCTTCGGAAATACAAATACCATGTGGCTAAATGAAACCATAACATTACCACAACATGTTTTATGCGAAATACCTTCATCATCTCATTCAACTAGAGTAAGAAGCCTGAGAAAAAGCTTTATGAGTGCTGTGTAAAAAGCAAGAAGAGAAAAGTACAAACCATTTTAGATGATTTTAGTGCTGATGAAATTGCAACAGCTCGCGAAATAATACTTAGAAAAGGCGAAAAAAGGCATTGTTGAATGTATACTTCACATAGCGTTTAGACTAGATATAAAAGGGTGGCTGGTTAGAGATCAAGAAATTGATGAAATGTCAGAGCCAGACAAGATTTTATCCAAGATAGATTTAGAAGTCAAATTGGGTTATTGGTTGATATGCCAACGCATCAGTCTGAAAATACTATTGATGGAAACACGGCTATAAGATTAGAGATGAAAATTAAACTTCCCAAATTACAGGAATATATAAAAAGATCATCAAAAAGTTTCATATCATCTTAGAAGCACTTGTGTCTGAGTTCCCAATTGATATGATGCTTTTCAGAGTTATGCAAAAGAAACATGCCTTAAAAGTCTATTATAAAATGGTATTATATGCCAAAAAAATAATTTCTTCTTGCATACTTCCAATCGGACAATCGCCGAAAGAAGTCCAAGAAGCAAGAAATAAGAAAATAGAAAGTTTACGGAATTATTTACCAGGAAAATGTCGCGTGTAAGTATGAACACTGATCGGACAAATTTTTAGCAAGTTTACCGCTAAATCAGTGATTCGTCAGACTGTGCGTTGGTAGACAATTGCGCCTCATTCTCTTTGCGTCGGCTTTAGAGGATTGAGGGTCGCAGGGAAGCTAGAGCATTACTACCGCTTGTACCATCGGCAGTTTGCGTGCCCTTGCCTATCGGTTTATCCATGTCCAATCTTGACTTCAATGGAACTGAAGAGTGAATATGGAAATAATGGAAGCAATTTTTAAACGTGTAATAAAGATGATATAGTTTACTGTCGTAACTATTTAAAACAATTACTAAATTTATCGAAAGTTGTGACAGTTTTTTATAAACATAAAATCATTTTTATATTAGCTTATATTCTAATAAATTACATACTTATGTCTTCAAGAAGTGGATGCGTTGGTCCACCCGGATCTCTGGAATTTGATTCCCCAACTTGTGGGAAATATAGCCTGCAATGTTCTCCAGACCGTCTTGTCCTATCGAATCCATTTAGATGATGTTTTAGATTAGATTCTTAGAAATGTTTTTAAGAATTGTATCTAATAGGAGAAGAAATATTAATATTTACTTAAATATTAGCAAATGAAAGTAGTAAATACCTGTGAGAATACAATCTAATCCCAGATCGGGTATGACATCCTCAGGAACATTTACATTATCAGACAGAACTCCTTCGTTGTACCCGAGAATATACGACCTCAGCCTGTACTTAAATTCGGCGGTCAGGGTGATCGTGAAATCCGCCTTTTCTGCGAATTGCACCAAAGAAATTCTCCAAGACATCTTGGTTGAGCCAATATGTTAAAACATAGTCAAAACCAAAGCGATACTTTATTTCGCCCAGAAGCATTTTAACTATATTAATCATGCCGGTTATAGAAAACGGCGGAATGATTGCGGATGGGATTCATCGTATCCGCACTTCCCCCCCTATTATAGAACCTGACGGATAAACCACATTTTCGCTCCGCAAAACCTCTTTACCGATACTTTTTCAAATAGCAGTCTTCTTTCAATTTTGATGTTTTTTCATGTTTCAATTGTTCTGAAGAATTTTTATCGAAAGTGTACAATTTTTACATTTTACGTATGTATAATATGGATGTAATTGGCTTTTTTATGGATTTAGACGAAGCACAATATGATTCCCGAGAAATTCGTTGGAGAGTAAGAACTGGGTCATTAGCAAAGGTCGTACAATCGTAGAAAGAACTATCGGTGCTTGGAAAAGTTGGTGCCGGTGTTGCCTCTGCACTGCTTAACATACGCATTCATTGTGAAAAAAAACAAATACCAGAGAAAATAAATCAAGCTAAAGAGAGTTTTTCGGAATTTCCCCAGTTCTACACATCAGAAGCAAATCAAATCTTAAAGGATTGCTACAAAATTTCGTATGAATCAAAATAATTTTAAGCCTTCATGGAAAATATGTTAATTGTTCTTACTTTTCTACTGATGCCAAGTATTCTTGGTAATTACTACACAACTGTGTTGTTTGTTTTCTAAAAATAAAAGTAAATTCTCTTTGTTCAACTCATATTTTTCCTTTGAAATCCGCAACCAATTCTATTCGGATTAAAAACGTTACAAAATGTATTGAGTCCGGATGAGTTACATGTTCCATAATAGCATTTTTCGTAAACTACTGTACCGACATCGGCTCAATTTCTTAATTGCGTTTTCAATAATAGGAAAACAAATGGATGCGAAAATATTCCCTCCGCAGTCAATCCGCCGTTTTCTATAATCGGCAAGAATATATGGATGACGATATCTCGTACCTTTTTGGAAAGGTAACAAGTTGTTTTTTTCATATGACCCTCATTTTTAGCATGAGCTCAGTCATGCCATTTAAAATAGAATTTTGGATATCCAAAGCTAAACCCTATCCATGAGTCCGCTTTCTGGAATCTGGATATGGCTATCTGATTATCATAACATCGAACCAGTCATTGATCGTAGTAAAAAGTTTAGTGTTTCAATTTTATAAGCAAATATTCTTAATAAATATATCAGTCTTAAGTAATTTGGAGCCTAAAGGCCTAAAGTTGCAACGCTTGTGCAATTGTGTGACAGAATAGTTTTGTTGAAATTTTAACTTTTTGCTTTTCGGCTCCAACAACATTTTTTTGTTTTTTTGTGAGTTATTGAAAGTTCTCCTGAAGTTAAGGAAAAGAGTGCTAAAATTATTTCCTTTCTTAACCTTCCTGTCTAGCTTAGTATTCTCTCTAAGCCAGTTTTCTTTAAGAATCTGAGAATAAGAGCTGGTTCTAGTGACTTCAATTCTTCCTCTGATATTAGGTTTTGCCCCAGATATCTTTGTCTTTTGTGGGCTAACGCCGCACAAAATCCCAATATATGTTCTGGAGTTCCATTAGATTCTCAGTAGAATTTGCAAAGACCTTCTTCTGATACCTCTGGTTTCCTTAGGTGCTCCCAGTGAATACAGTGCCCTGTTAAGAATACGGGGGTAGCTTTCGCTCATTCTGATACATGCTTTAAACCTCTTGCGGTTATGTTGACCCAAGAGTTTCTTGGCCTGCTACATACTATGAGCGTTGTTCCACGTATCTGCCCGGTTCCTTTTTTCCAGTTCCCTGAATTTTTCCCTGAGGACGTGATCTCCTACAGCGCAGAATGGTTCGGGGCCTATGAAATGTTTCGATGCTCCTTTCCTAGCCCGGGAGTCGGCCATTTCATTGCCTTCTATCATTGTATCTAACAGAGTCTTACTCTGTTACTCCTACACAGCTTTTGTAGACATTCCCATACAAGCCTGGATTTGATGATATAGAGTCTAGTGCAGCGGCACTAATCTCCGACATTATTGACATTGCTATGTCACAGTTGCTATAGTTCCTGTCAAGATTGACCTGAGCGCATCTGTCTATAGCATAGTCTTCCATCCAAATACTTCTGCTCCTGTTCCTTCATTAGTTCTTGATCCCTCCGTATACCATCATTTTGTTGTGCTGACTTTTATTATACCTTCTGATGTATGGGTCTCAGCTGTTTTTGTGCTCAGAAGTTCATACATCCATTTCGATACTGTTCGGTTTACTTTCTTCTTGTCCAGAGCTTTAACATTCGCGATGTGGTGTTAATGCTCCTCCAATATCCAAGAACGCACATATAACTATTTCGTTGGCTTCAAGGACGCTTTCGATAGTTTCTGTCAGTTGGTATAGCGTAGTCTCTGTTGATCTGCCTGCTCTGTACGCGTGTTGACAGTGATGAAGAGGAGATGTAGTTAGAACTCGTGTCTTATGTACTTGTCTACAACTTTCTCCATCATTTTCAGCAGAAATGATGTAAGGCTGATCGGTCTGTAAAACTTAGGTAGACTTGGCTCTTTCTTCCCCATCTTTGAAATAAACATTACATTTGCCCTTCTCCGCTGGTTTGGTATATATCTCAGAGCTATACAACTTCTAGTTATTATTCTGAGGTATGAAAGTTTGCATTTACCTTTTTGTAGTTGAGTTGGCATATTTTCATCAACCCCTGCAGATTTGAATAGCTGAAATGAGCTTTTTGTCCATTCCAGGCGTCCTTTGGAGAATATCTCTCTCGCAACTCTGCAGTCCATAACACATAAAATTGGTATTTATAGCCTTGTGCAGTGTTCCACCAGTCGTTGTACAGATGTTGCCATATTGTTTTTTACTAGAATGGGCACAAGGTCGCTTGTTGCATACTCTGCAAGAAGAACATAATTAATGTTATTATTAATAAGAATGCAAGCTCTTCGGTCACCCTGGTGTCCCAAATTACCTTTGCATTCCTGCATGCCAGTCCTTTGACTGTCCCCTTAATGATGTATGGCTCCTGAATCAAAACGCAGCCCAGATTTTCTGTGGTGAACAGCCTTGCTATAACAGCAGATGTCCCAATGTGCATGATTGTTCACCTGGGCCGCTTTAAAGATGGTTGCGGGGAGCATTGAGCTATTGCTCTTTCGAGGCTAATGCCCTGCTTCTTTCCTCAAGGAGTAGACTCTCCTCTTCCATATTCACAACCTTTTCATGCTCTCCATTGGACAGTGAGTCTTCAGAGAGAGACATGAATTCCTCTTCTATCTCTCCCTCAGCAGAGGCAGCACGGGTAGAGAAATTAAGCTATTGCTCCTTTTGCTGAGGTGGAAGGTTCCGAGCTAGCCTGGGCTTTATGCTCGTCTGCCTTTTTCCTCGCTTCTTCAGGCACTAGGCCCTTCTCCAGGTAGCGAAGATACCACCTGACTGCAGCACCACTGAGCCACTTCCTCCCTTCACACACAGTGTGACGAATCGCTGATTTAGCGGGATTGAATTAAAAAAATTACATGCAGAAAAGTCAACAAAAATTAGTTTCTCTCACAGCTACATCGTACGTAATAACTGCGCACTTTTTATTGTTAGAGTATAGTGCAACAACAAAAAAAATGATCGCAAAGTTCAAACTGTATGTAATTCTTTGGTATGAAAGTCAGTCGTGTTTATTTCCTTTTTTAAGTGAGTCGCGTGGATTCTATTGAACGTGTTTTTTTTAAGTTGCCTAGATATGTGAATTAATAGATAAAATATGTGTTCTTGATTTTCATCAGACGAAAAGTATACGAGTATACAAGAGTATGCAAAAGTATACAAGAACAAGTTTTTCGACTTCTTTGATGCTTTCTTCTGTACAAGCAGTAGCCGGGGCGCCGGACCGGGGGTCATCTTCAATGCTCTCTCTGCCTCTCTTGAACTCACTTGACCACTTTTGCACAGTTGATAATGAAGGTGCGGAACCCCGGTCAACAGCCACCATCTCTTCATAAATAGTTTTTTGACTTTTTCCTTGCTTAGTGAGAAATTTAATTACAGCGCGATGATCAATTTTCACCATCATCGTCTCAATTGAAATTATGATTCTGTTTACCTAGAGATAAAACGCGAATTAAGAATCACATTTATATGAAATTTTACGTGAATGCACTAAAATAATAGTATTACTTGATATATAAGTCAATTTATATATACAACCACAGATTCAGTGTTGTTCAGGTTGGAGACTGTGTTTGTTATGGAACCTTGTATATGTATAGTTAAACTACGCTTAACATTTTGCGCACAGGTGCGACACCCATACTAAATTTTTCGTTTTTTAGGATGTCGACCAAAATTACGAAAAAGCAAATTATTGATATTTGGGTCTGTAAAGTTAAAATTAAGTGCTAATATACTGGTTTTTTCTTTTGTTACGGGTTGCTTTAGTAATGTTTCATCTTCCGAGCCAGCAACAAAGTCAGAAATAAGTGAGTAATGCCCGTTTCACAATGCTGCGTTGGTGCGTCGCCTCATTTTTCAAACCACATAATACAATAGTCCCATGCCATTTATTTCGTCGTGCTACGTTTTAACTTTTGTCAGGAAAATTAGTGTGGTGAGAACAACGTAATCTCACGTAATCGACGTATTCTCTCACCAAAATGTTTCAACATGATAAAACATTTGGGTGCTTTTTGTCATTTCCCTGCGTTTACTCCATATTTTCACTGGGCGCGAAGGAAAAAACAGCTGATCCCTCATCCCTCAAAGCAAATTTTATAGCAACACAGCCGCCGATTCGTGAATTTGTCACGATCATGTAGCATTATTCAGAGGGTGTTCAGAAGATAACTCATATTTTTATGAGGACATATATTTGTAATATGGACTTGCGTGAATAAAAATGTTACGTAATGCTACGCTCTAATTACAGGAATACTTTGCATCAATTTAATTCTTCAGAGTAAAATATAGCTTGTATTTATTTATATGCCGTGACTGGCAAATGAACTTAGTTTTATATCCTTCATTCTTGAATTTTGGAAACTTTTAATTATATAATTTGTTAAGAAGAATGGCTACAACTATACCTAACTCAAACAAATTTGCAATTAACTTTCATCCCTATTTCTGTAAAACAAGTAAAGCAAAGAAGCTGTTAATTTTAAGTGATACAAGCAAATGTTTCAATAATCTTGTTATTGTTAGTTACCAGTACATATCTTTCGTGTGATTGCATATTTTCTGTATTATGCATATGCAAAAATACATACACTACTTCATGTGTATTCATTAATAATTAATGCATAAATAATTAATGTAAATAATGAGAAAATTATTTAGTCCTAGTAACTCAGACTAAAACGCGCAGAAAGCTACTTCATGAACATGTGCTTTGTTAGTTTGCTTACTCCTCCCTACTGTGTTGAAAAATCAACATCGGAATTTGAAAAAAGTTCAAGTAATGAGCGAATTTTCAAATAAGAACTCTAAGTCACCCCAATACTATGGTTGGGGAAGGGTATCAGCTGCTGACCAGCTGTTCGCAAGAGCTCACACGTATTCACAGACAGGGTAAGAGAGGAAGAAGTTGAATATCTCTCTATTCATTTATTTCTGAACAAAATCAATTAAATCAAACTTACAAACACTGTTTGAGATTTGACGAAAGCATAGCGAGCGCTTCGGAAATACAAATACCATGTGGCTAAATGAAACCATAATATTACCACAACATGTTTTATGCGAAATACCTTCATCATTTCATTCAACTAGAGTAGGAAGCCTGAGAAAAAGCTTTATGAGTGCTGTGTAAAAAGCAAGAAGAGAAAAGTACAAACCATTTTAGATTATTTTAGTGCTGATGAAATTGCAACAGCTCGCGAAATAATACTTAGAAAAGGCGAAAAAAGGCATTGTTGAATGTATACTTCACATAACGTTTAGACTAGATATAAAAATGTGGCTGGTTTGAGATCAAGAAATTGATGAAATGTCAGAGCCAGACAAGATTGTATCCAAGATAGATTTAGAAGTCAAATTGGGTTATTGGTTGATATGCCAACGCATCAGTCTGAAAATACTATTGATGGAAACACGGCTATAAGATTAGAGATGAAAATTAAACTTCCCAAATTACAGGAATAGATAAAAAGATCATCAAAAAGTTTCATATCATCTTAGAAGCACTTGTGTCTGAGTTCCCAATTGATATGATGCTTTTCAGAGTTATGCAAAAGAAACATGCCTTAAAAGTCTATTATAAAATGGTATTATATGCCAAAAAAATAATTTCTTCTTGCATACTTCCAATCGGACAATCGCCGAAAGAAGTCCAAGAAGCAAGAAATAAGAAAATAGAAAGTTTACGGAATTATTTACCAGGAAAATGTCGCGTGTAAGTATGAACACTGATCGGACAAATTTTTAGCAAGTTTACCGCTAAATCAGTGATTCGTCAGACTGTGCGTTAGTAGACAATTGCGCCTCATTCTCTTTGCGTCGGCTTTAGAGGATTGAGGGTCGCAGGGAAGCTAGAGCATTACTACCGCTTGTACCATCGGCAGTTTGCGTGCCCTTGCCTATCGGTTTATCCATGTCCAATCTTGACTTCAATGGAACTGAAGAGTGAATATGGAAATAATGGAAGCAATTTTTAAACGTGTAATAAAGATGATATAGTTTACTGTCGTAACTATTTAAAACAATTACTAAATTTATCGAAAGTTGTGACAGTGTTTTATAAACATAAAATCATTTTTATATTAGCTTATATTCTAATAAATTACATACTTATGTCTTCAAGAAATGGATGCGTTGGTCCACCCGGATCTCTGGAATTTGATTCCCCAACTTGTGGGAAATATAGCCTGCAATGTTCTCCAGACCGTCTTATCCTATCGAATCCATTTAGATGATGTTTTAGATTAGATTCTTAGAAATGTTTTTAAGAATTGTACCTAATAGGAGAAGAAATATTAATATTTACTTAAATATTAGCAAATGAAAGGAGTAAATACCTGTGAGAGTACAATCTAATCCCAGATCGGGTATGACATCCTCAGGAACATTTACATTATCAGACAGAACTCCTTCGTTGTACCCGAGAATATACGACCTCAGCCTGTACTTAAATTCGGCGGTCAGGGTGATCGTGAAATCCGCCTTTTCTGCGAATTACACCAAAGAAATTCTCCAAGACATCTTGGTTGAGCCGATATGTTAAAACATTGTCAAAACCAAAGCGATACTTTATTTCGCCCAGAAGCATTTTAACTATATTAATCATGCCGGTTATAGAAAACGGCGGAATGATTGCGGATCGGATTCATCGTATCCGAATCCGCACTTCCCCCCTATTATAGAACCTGACGGATGAACCACATTATCGCTCCGCAAAACCTCTTTACCGATACTTTTTCAAATAGCAGTCTTCTTTCAATTTTGATGTTTTTTCATAATTCAATTGTTCTGAAGAATTTTTATCGAAAGTGTACAATTTTTACATTTTACGTATGTATAATATGGATGTAATTGGCTTTTTTATGGAGTTAGACGAAGCACAAGATGATTCCCGAGAAATTCGTTGGAGAGTAAGAACTGGGTCATTAGCAAAGGTCGTACAATCGTAGAAAGAACTATCGGTGCTTGGAAAAGTTGGTGCCGGTGTTGCCTCTGCACTGCTTAACATACGCATTCATTGTGAAAAAAACAAATACCAGAGGAAATAAATCAAGCTAAAGAGAGTTTTTCGGAATTTCCCCAGTTCTACACATCAGAAGCAAATCAAATCTTAAAGGATTGCTACAAAATTTCGTATGAATCAAAATAATTTTAAGCCTTCATGGAAAATATGTTAATTGTTCTTACTTTTCTACTGATGCCAAGTATTCTTGGTAATTACTACACAACTGTGTTGTTTGTTTTCTAAAAATAAAAGTAAATTCTCTTTGTTCAACTCATATTTTTCCTTTGAAATCCGCAACCAATTCTATTCGGATTAAAAACGTTACAAAATGTATTGAGTCCGGATGAGTTACATGTTCCATAATAGCATTTTTCGTAAACTACTGTACCGACATCGGCTCAATTTCTTAATTGCGTTTTCAATAATAGGAAAACAAATGGATGCGAAAATATTCCCTCCGCAGTCAATCCGCCGTTTTCTATAATCGGCAAGAATATATGGATGACGATATCTCGTACCTTTTTGGAAAGGTAACAAGTTGTTTTTTTCATATGACCCTCATTTTCAGCATGAGCTCAGTCATGCCATTTAAAATAGAATTTTGGATATCCAAAGCTAAACCCTATCCATGAGTCCGCTTTCTGGAATCTGGATATGGCTATCTGATTATCATAACATCGAACCAGTCATTGATCGTAGTAAAAAGTTTAGTGTTTCAATTTTATAAGCAAATATTCTTAATAAATATATCAGTTTTAAATAATTTGGAGCATTTTTCACAATTGTGATCACACAAGTGGCCTAAAGTTGCAACGCTTGTGCAATTGTGTGACAGAATAGTTTTGTTGAAATTTTAACTTTTTGCTTTTCGGCTCCAACAACATTTTTTGTTTTTTTGTGAGTTATTGAAAGTTCTCCTGAAGTTAAGGAAAGGAGTGCTAAAATTATTTCCTTCCGTACTTTTTTACCATTTATCAAAAACCAATGATCAACAAAATGGTTTCTCGTGAGTTTTATTAAATGGGGAACATCAGAAAACACAAACACTTTTTTTTCCTTATGAATGAACCTAGAATGTAAATCAATTGGTAAATGATTTGCATTCAGCTTTTTATTAGTTCTTACCAAGGTTTCTCCATGGTTACTTCAAGATGTTTATGTAGTCTCCTGTTTCCTCCCAGGTGACTGACAATAGCAGCCACATTGTACCCAGATTCGTTGACTTTGCCAAGAATATGGTGTAGAATATCCGCTGCCATTTGACAATCAAAGTCATAAAAAACAGGTTGTTTTCATTTTGCAATAGTCCTACGGGATTTAATAAAAAATATAGTTTAATATTTCATATAAAAATGCATATTTAACCATAACATAGCCACCTGTACATAATTAGGTGGAGTTAATGTGGTATCTGATGAGCAGTCGTAGCAGAAAGTTTTTCGAACTTTCATCTCGTCGAAGATTAGAACACAAATGCCTCGTCAAGTAGCCTTGCTGCAGAGAGAATCCTGATTACTGGTTGAATTATTCCAAGTGAAATGTCCAGCTTGTGTGCCCAAGTTTGTAACGTTCGTACACCTGGAAGAGGAACTTTTTTTTTCTCAAAAGCTTATACGCATTTGCGCTTGTTGAATATAGCGTAATAGATTAGGCTATATCCGCTTCAGACCATTAAAGACGTTTTAAACCGTTCTTCAGCTTATTGACTTGACCTGAAGTTATAATAGTCTATATTCACACATCTTCTACTTACATACTTAATCAAATATATTACCTGGAGTAAATATTTTTCTTAACTGCTTCTCCATATTAAGTCGTCCAAGTTCCGACTTTTCTAGTTTTTGTTCGTATAGAAAGGGATAATTGTTTGTTTGCCACTTCATTCTCCATAGGCATGCATTTGTCCTTCTTGAAGTCTTCCCTTAAAGTTTGTGTCATTATTATCTTTGTTATTTATATTGTAATAAGCTTAAAGAAAAGCGTACATCTTCTCTTTTAACAGAATAATTGTTTGCGTCATTCATTCAGAGTTTCATTTCCTGGAAATATTTCTATCTTATTGTTTGGCTCAATAACCTCATCCGTGATAGCCTCAGGTTCATCGATGGGCACTGGTTTCTCTTCCAATAGGACTGCAATCATTTGTTTATTTTTCTTTGATTGCATCCTGATGTCACGAGATTAAGTGGTACTTGTTGACTGTGGGTGTATCGTTGGAACAGTTCCCATCTTCAACTCGAACCCATTATTTTTGCAAAGTCCTGTAATCAATTGCGATTAACCATTTTGTGTAAATGGAACAACAAATATATTAAATTACCCATTTCAAATTGTAAGTTCCTTTCGAAGTCATCTGGAGTAAAATGCGCAGAGCAAATCCGAGACGTATTTGGGTTTAAATTATCCTTTCTTCTACAAAAATGAATCCAAAATGTCTTTTGGAAAGACATAAAATCGCAGATTGTTTTTTTTTTATTATTATTTCTATTGCAATCAAACACCACAACCCCATTTTTGAAAAATTGTCTCTTTTTTTGATTAATTAAAATAAAATAAAATAAATTCTATATAACAATATTAAATTTCTTAAATTTTCGCGCCGAAATATCATCCAATTCTTACATCCGGATATATTAAAGTGAGTATCCTCTCTTCCCGGCCTATGTCACCACCTAATTAAACTATACAACATTCTTGCCCCGACACCATGTAGCAGACAATTGTTGTTTTAGAATCGCTATTAATCAATATTTATCACGAGATTCAGTGGTAGCTGTTAACTGTGGGTGTATCGTTGGAACAGTTCCCATCTTCAACTTGAACCCATTATTTTTGCAAAGTCCTGCAATCAATTGCGATTAACCATTTTGTGTAAATGGAACAACAAATATATTAATTTACCCATTTCAAATTGGAAGTTCCTTTCGAAGTCATCTGGAGTAAAATGCGCAGAGCAAATCCGAGACGTATTGGGTTTAAATTATCCTTTCTTCTACAAAAATGAATCCAAAATGTTGTCTTTTGGAAAGACATAAAATCGCAGATTGGTTTTTTTTATTATTATTTCTATTGCAATCAAACACCGCACACCTCATTTTTGAATAATTGTCTCTTTATTTTGATATTTAAAACTTCTATATAATAATATTAAATTTCTTAAATTTTCGCGCCGAAATATCATCCAATACCAACCATTTATACTGTACAACATTCTTGCCCCGACACCATGTAGCAGACGATTGTTGTTTTAGAATCGCTATTAATCTAATAAAATATAAATCTAATTTACTTGTATTGACACATGCCCAATATATTACCTTATTATCTGTACCCTGGTTGGAGACAATCATAGCTGCTCTGCACCTAAGTGCGATAAGGTTTATGATTCTCTCATTGTGAGCTGTGACCGATGCAAGAGATGGTGGCATTTTTCCTGTACGTATTTCAACCCGAAGGACTACGACACTGTGACACCCTTGTGTGTGTTTTGTAGTGATAGGCTATGTGTGGAAACTTCCGTGGAAGGTGATACGTGTGTCGGAAGATGTTGCAATCACTTTAATCCCTTCTTATCAAGATAATCTGGTGACATCGTTGAGCGACCTGATGGAGGCTGCTGTTGTTGATCAAGCGTCGGTTGCTCAAAGAGACATTGAACTTAAAAGTCTGCGCAAGCAATTGGAAGAGGTAATGTTGAATTTATCTGATGATTCAGTTTTAGCTAAGCAACTACCGGACAATAAAATCATTCCTCCCGTTCAAACAACAAAATTTAAACTCCCCGCTGAAAGGTTACAGATGCTGAAAACTATTCAAGATAATCATAAAAATATATTAAAAGGTCTTGAGGGTCGTCTTAATTACCAAGAACTTTTGGAGTCTATATCCCTTCCGGGAACTAAGAATTGTCGTGCCAGTTTCGCCGATTCATCAATTCAGCCAAATGAGATGTCGAGTCTGCTGATAATTATAAATAGAAGCAATGTACAAGATCTACCTTCCTTCTCTGGTGCAAATACGATGGAATGACTGTACTTTGAAGAAGTTTTCAAGTCAACTACAATCGAGGGAAAATACAGTGGAAAAGAAAATGTTGCACGTCTTCCAAATGCACTTCAAGGAGAAGCATACCAACTAATGAGTGACAGATTAAAAAACTCCTCACACGACCTCGCTATTATGGATTCACTGTGGACTATTTTTTTCGTCCTGAAGTTTTAGTTCACTGTTTGACATCGGATCTACTAAAACATTCAGCTTTGAAATCACGATGTGATCCGAACTTATACATATGGGCTGTTAGGATGAGCGGGTTTGTCGCTGACATCAAATCAATGAAGAATGACGATGAACTTTTTATTGGATATGTTCTCAAAAATCTTGATGATTTTCTTACTGCGAAAGAAATTGATCTTCCTCCTGACTTTTTGCAGCACCTGCTACCATTATGAAATCACAACCTCAAAGATCTCCAGGACAACATCCCTTGTGGAAGTGTACAGACTTTAAAGCATTGACCCCAGAAATGAGACTTGATTTAGCTCGTGAGAAATCGATTTGTTTGAATCCTGCTAAACACGACTGGGGAGCATGCTCAAAGAAAAGTAATTGCGGTTTTCAGAATTGCACCGGACGTTATCATCAGTCAATGCATGAGATGTTGACCAAAAAGCATAAAGAATTAAGCACACCTGCTATTCCTTTCCTACATCAGCACAAATTTGTGTCTTCACATAATAATTCCAATTTACCTGTGTTATATAAAATCGCACCTATCAGAATCTTTGGAAAGAATAATAAGAGCATAGATACGTATGCGTTTTTGAACGATGGTTCAAGTAACAACGGTGGAACGAGATGTTTTCAACGAAATGGATTTGGATGGAACCGAAGTTTTTACTGTGCAATGGATGTCATGGTCGGAAACGTCACTTAATCAAATTAGTTTAATGTGCCGGAGATTTTGGGCTACCCACTCAAACAGTCGTTGTCTGTAAGCTGAAGGAACTGTATCTTCCACTTACCAACCTTGTCAACTCTAAGCCGAAGATCTAGATAAATTTTAAATCAAGCAAAGTTTCTGCTGGGAACACGACAGCGACTTGGAACAGCCCATTGCTTTGAAATCACTTATTTTTTTTATTAGTAATTTATTTTTCTTACATGCAAGACAAAAATTTATGGACAATCTTTATTATTTTGATTTGTCCAAGAAAAACTGATTAAAAACTTGAACCGGAGGAGATAATAGTGACTGCTGCGAGCGACATCCCGTTCGTATAGAAGTCGCCTGTCCACTGTTCGGCGTACCACATGGAAGATGACGTCGAGATAGAGGAACGCTTCAGGAGGAATAAGGCCAGTGAGGCGCACTTTCTCATGGTACATAACATTGGGGTAATAAGCCCGTGCAATATGCCTTCTGATCAACTTGATAATAAAATTATCTATCCTATTAAAGTTTTCCTCGTTGTACAGGACCTCATTGGGATAGAACTTCTTGTACTCAGTGTAGGGTGTACGATACAACCGGAGACAAGTGCGAAGACACTGGGTCTCGAACTACCTCATCTTTTCCACCTGGGAAGAACATTGAACCACTGTGGAAAACCGTAGGCCATAACAGGCCGGATTAGTAAAATATAGCAGATTACCTTCATCCTGAAATCAAGTTGGCTGCTGTAAAACAACCCCTTGCCACAGCAAAGGCCTTTTTAGCATTAGTCAGAGCAATATCTTCTTGGTTTCACACTTCAAGAAGTTTGTAATCAACTTCTAGACGTCGCAAAATCGCTGAATTTGTTCGAAGTCACGTTGCAACAAGGTATTTATTACTTCCACCTTCGGGCGTGATCTGTACGATACTAGATCGTCGGCGTACGCAATTAAGTGCGGCATGGAGAATATAAGATTTGCAGTAAATATTGAAAACAAGATCGGCGAACCAACAGCTCCCTGTTGCAGCCCATTTTGTATGTCAAAGACCGTGAGTTATATGTGTGGGAGCCAATCGTGGTTCCGCAAAAAAAAATTAAACACCAAAACTTGAGTCCAAGCATAGAGTGACTTAAAACTACGTTAACATAAAAATTAAACCTTTCCTTCACAGAGTTCCTAACAGTACTTTTAGCAAGAGAGAAAAGAAGAATAGCAGAGCATTGTTGTTGGGCTTACATACAGCGTACAAAACAACAGAGAGGAAGTTCGGCAGCTTCTTCATGCATAGCAACAGCGTATTTGGCCTCATGGGATTACCGCTTGACAATGAATGGCTTGGCTTGTGTTGTCTGTTGGCTTCTGCTGTCAATATTGGTACAGCCAATATACTTATATTAGTTGCAAACACGTGATGAGGTTGTCTATGGCATCTGTTCTAATACCGTTTCACAATACATGACTTGGCTTTTTCTTTCTGTTGCTAAGATCGGTACAGTCTGCATAGTTGTAAGAATGTGACTTCTCCTGATGTGAATGTTCATAGTCGTATGATAGCCATAGATATACGATTTTTTGTACATAAGTATTTATACATATTTTTGGTTGTGTGTTTATTTTAATGCTTTTTAAATGAATATTACTTTATAATATTTACACTTTAACTACAAGTAATTAATTTATTTATTATGTAAACAAATTTTTGTTTACAACATTCTATATAACTATTACGTATTACTTACTACTACATGATTTATCTAAATGAAGAAATATTTTTAAGATAAACCAAGATAATCCTTATTTTTTTAACATTTAAATTTCAACTTAAGAAAACTTTACTTTTTGTTTTGCATTATTTATTTAATAACTTAGTTTATAGGTATGAATGAATTTTTATCTAGACGTGCCTTTCCAATCAATTCTAATATATTTTCTGTGCATGTTATATCTTCAAGCAATTTTGTACATGTAACTACTCTCATATATGGTGAATTTGAAAAATACCTAACTATAGTTTTTTTGGAATTCTATAAACATACCATCATCTTTACATAATATTCCTATTGTTCGCTTGATTGGTAAAATACCCTTCAGGATGTTTAACACAAAATGTTCACAGTACTCTGATAACGATATAGTTGACCTCCTTTTTTTTTGGTACGAGCTTACTTGTGTATGAATTCGAATTACCGTTTTCTAAAACAATTTGATGTTTATATATATTTAGAGGAATTTCCGTTACATAAATGTGATCATTTAGGTTTTCGATTGCGCTATGAATGGTAGCTAAATCAGATCTAATGTCTTCGGTATCGTCTCAGGAACGACTCAGGAAATCAGCAACTGTGTTTTTTTTCCTTTAATGTAATCTATATCGAAATCGAATTCGTTAAGCTTGATTTTCCATCGCTGGAGCTTGCTATTGGGTTCCTTGACCGAATTTAGCCATACTAAAGGACGATGGTCGGTTTGGACTTTGAACTTGAGCCCAAATAAGAATGGCCTGAAGTATTTTGTCGCCCAGACTATACAGAGAAGTTCTTTTTCAATCGTGCTATAATTTGTTTCGTGACGATTTAAATTGTAAAATCTGGGTATGCTGGAACAGGACAAGTACAAATAAGATCTTTTTTGTGTCTTGTTTAGATTGTCGATGTGTTCTTGGAGAGAGGTTGAAAAGATGAGTATATCATCGAGATATACCGCGCATATTTTATTAAAACAATAGCATAGGGCCTTATTCATCATCCTTTGAAAAGATGCTGTTGCATTTTTTAAGCCGAAAGGCATACGTGTAAATTCGTAGTGCCCGCTTGATGTTGAAAATGCGGTTTTATGCCTATCCTTTTTACAAATTGGGATGTGGTGAAATCTTTTCGCAAGATCTAGTACTGAAAAATACTGAGCATTTCCTAACTTTCATAAGATATCGTCTATGATTGGAATAGGAAATTTATCTTCTGTGGTTACGTCATTTAATTTCCTATAGTCCATTACGATGCGCCATTTTTGCCGTCCTGTGTTGTCCGTCTTTTTAGGAACAATCCAAATAGGAGCGTTATAAGGACTAGTGGAATTTGTTATAATACCTGAACTGAGCATACTCGAAATTTGTTCACTAACCTCATTTTTCAGTGCTTCAGGATACCTATATGCTTTAGAATATATTGGGATATCATGTTTAGTAAGAATTTTATGACTGCATTTAACGACGGAAGAGAGATCATCGCCCTCAACGTAAAACACATGTTTATATTTTGTAATAGTAGTTATTAATGATTTTATTTCCTCTTTGCTTAAGTTGTCTAGTTTAAGTCTTTCGGTAATTGCAACAATATCTGGTGCCTCGAATTTAACATCAACTATTTTCTGATTTAATTCATGAATTTCAGTCTTTGTTAATTGAGATGAAGTATTGTCAAATATAAAAGGCAAAGTAGCTTCTTTTGTGGTACTTTCTGACTTTCCCAGATCAATCTTTGCTTGCAAAGGCTTTAAAACATTGCAGCTCAGAATACCGTCAAAGTCCCCAGTTAAAGCTATTTCAAGCATTTCAAATGTTGCTGTCTGCCTATTGAATTCTCTAAATTAAGGTATTGTAATTTTTGAAATAACCCTAACATCTGAATTGATGGATTTCAGTATTATCGGTTTTTCAAGATCCGATTTAAGGGAACTGTGAAATAAGCCCTTCTGAATTAAAGAAGTACTTGCACGGGAATATATTAATAATTTTATAGGACGTGAAATGGTTTTAACGACTATGTAGGGAAGTGGTCGACTGTGCTTAAAGGAAAAATTTTAAACCGAAAATCGTCAGGATTTTGTGTATTTCGCAGATTTTGGTTAGGGCTAGAATTAGGCAAATTTTGTGCTTGGAAGTGATCGATTTCCATTGATCGTTGATTTGTTTAAGAGGAGTATAATCTAGGAGTACATTGTCTATTATAGTTAGAAGTATTATTAGTAAACTGCCCTGAGTTATTAAAAGTACGATTTCCTGTTGTTTCCTGTTTAATTTGCATTTGATATGTTTCGCGAATTGGTATATTGAAACTGTTGTGAATCATTATTCCGAAAATTGTATGTATTCTTCCGGCAATTACTGTTGTTATTATGCAAATGTACATTTTGATTAGAATTATTTACCATACTTCGTCTATAATTGTTTTGATTATAATTGAAGTATGTCCTATGAAAGTTATCAGTATATACTAGAATAATTTTAGCTTCTCTAAACCCTGATGGGTTCCTAGCCTGACGAATCAATTTTGGTTCGTAAGGTAATTTATTTATTAAAAGTTTAAGAACCATTATTTCATTTTCTTCGCTATTATACCAGTTTGCAATATCTTCAGTAAAACTTGATTTTATATTTAGCTTAGGAAGTACATTTAAAGACACTTCAAACAAATGTTCAACAGAATCTTCGAACGTTAACATTTTAATTTGGCTTACTATAGACTCGAAATTTTCGGTTATTGATTCGCCTGCAAAATAGATTTTACTTCAGTCCAAAAAGTTGAATTATTATTATATTTTATGCTACCAATTTTATGGCTTATCCTAAAATCTATAAGCGTTTTAGACATTTCATCTAAATTTTCACTAAATCTGTATATGAAGTCTACATGCTTAATAAATAGACAAAATTCTTCTGGTAATCCAGAAAACTCGGGTAAATCCTTAACTTCACCTAAAAGAGATAGTGAATTCGCCATACCTGGAATTTTTTTCTTCTTAGGTTCTTCCTTTTATTGGGTTTGTTTTTGTATTTTTTTTTTCGTTGTTCAGGTTCACAATTAAATTTCTTCTTTTATTACTAAGAAATACACAACATACACTCTTAGTTTTGTTTTCTGTTAATCAGTGTAATACAGTTTTATTATTTCTATTCGAACTAAACACACTACAACTTTTCTACGGAAGAATTTGGTGTACAACCCCCGAATAAAGATTTCGTAAGTAGAGAAGATAGTCGAGCACTGGATATCATGGAAAGAACTTTGATGTTGATGGAGAATAGGTATGAGGCTTGCCTTTGGCATTAACTCGTCTTATTAGTTTTGAAAGGCGTTTGAATAAGCTACATGACTGCCTGAAATTTATAAATGAATATATTCAGCAACTAGTGACGATGGGAAATGCAAAATGCATCTTCCGTTGAAGATTTGGTAAAGGACTGGCCACGTGTTTGTTTGTTTGCCACTTCATTCTCCATAGGAATGAATTTCTCCTTCTTGAAATTTTCACTAAAAGTTTGTGTCATTATTATCTTTGTTATTTATATTGTAATAAGGATAAACGTACATCTTCTCTTTTAACAGAATAATTGTTTGCGTCATTCATTCAGAGTTCCATTTCCTGGAAATATTTCTATGTTATTGTTTGGCTCAATAACCTCATCCGTGATTTCTCTTCCAATAGGACTGCAATCATTTGTTTATTTTTCTTTGATTGCATCCTGATGTCACGAGATTAAGTGGTACTTGTTGACTGTGGGTGTATCGTTGGAACAGTTCCCATCTTCAACTCGAACCCATTATTTTTGCAAAGTCCTGTAATCAATTGCGATTAACCATTTTGTGTAAATGGAACAACAAATATATTAAATTACCCATTTCAAATTGTAAGTTCCTTTCGAAGTCATCTGGAGTAAAATGCGCAGAGCAAATCCGAGACGTATTTGGGTTTAAATTATCCTTTCTTCTACAAAAATGAATCCAAAATGTCTTTTGGAAAGACATAAAATCGCAGATTGTTTTTTTTTTATTATTATTTCTATTGCAATCAAACACCACAACCCCATTTTTGAAAAATTGTCTCTTTTTTTGATTAATTAAAATAAAATAAAATAAATTCTATATAACAATATTAAATTTCTTAAATTTTCGCGCCGAAATATCATCCAATTCTTACATCCGGATATATTAAAGTGAGTATCCTCTCTTCCCGGCCTATGTCACCAACTAATTAAACTATACAACATTCTTGCCCCGACACCATGTAGCAGACAATTGTTGTTTTAGAATCGCTATTAATCAATATTTATCATTATAAATGAATAAAAGTCTCCGTAAAGAATTCGAACTCAAACAATTATGTAAACAAAAAATCCATTACACTCTGCAGCCATATTGGGATTTTTCGGTGTTTACTTTCTTTGACACATGCCCAATATATTACCTTATTATCTGTACCCTGGTTGGAGACAATCATAGCTGCTCTGCATCTAAGTCCGATAAGGTTGCTGATTCTCTCATTGTGAGCTGTGACCGATGCAAAAGATGGTGGCATTTTTCCTGTACGGATTTCAACCCGAAGAACTACGACACTGCGACACCCTTGTGTGTGTTTTGTAGTGATAGGCTATGTGTGGAAACTTCCGTGGAAGGTGATACGTGTGTCGGAAGATGTTGCAATCACTTTAATCCCTTCTTATCAAGATAATCTGGTGACATCGTTGAGCGACCTGATGGAGGCTGCTGTTGTTGATCAAGCGTCGATTGCTCAAAGAGACATTGAACTTAAAAGTCTGCGCAAGCAATTGGAAGAGGTAATGCTGAAATTATCTGATGATTCAGTTTTAGCTAAGCAACTACCGGACAATAAAATCATTACTCCCGTTCAAACAACAAAATTTAAACTCCCCGCTGAAAGGTTACAGATGCTGAAAACTATTCAAGATAATCATAAAAATATATTAAAAGGTCTTGAGGGTCGTCTTAATTACCAAGAACTTTTGGAGTCTATATCCCTTCCCGGAACTAAGAATCGTCGTGCCAGTTTCGCCGATTCATCAATTCAGCCAAATGAGATGTCGAGTCTGCTGATAATTTTAAATAGAAGAAATGTACAAGCGCTACCTTCCTTCTCTGGTGCAAATACGATTTAATGACTGTACTTTGAAGAGGTTTTCAAGTCAACTACAATCGAGGGAAAATACAGTGGAAAAGAAAATGTTGCACGTCTTCCAAAAGCACTTCAAGGAGAAGCATACCAACTAATGAGTGACAGATTAAACAACTCGTCAGACGACCTCGCTATTGTGGATTCACTGTGGACTATTTTTTTCGTCCTGAAGTTTTAGTTCACTGTTTGACATCGGATCTACTAAAACAATCAGCTTTGAAATCACGGTGTGATCCGAACTTACACATATGGGTTGTGAGAATGAGCGGGTTTGTCGCTAACATCAAATCAATGAAGAAAGACGATGAACTTTTTATTGGATATGTCCTCAAAGGATCTTGATGATTTTCTTACTGCGAAAAAAAAATCACAACCTCAAAGATCGCCAGGACAATTTTTGGCTGTTTGCTGCTCGTGTGGCCATCAGCAACATCCCTTGTGGAAGACTTTAAAGCATTGATCCCAGAAATGAGACTTGTTTTAGCTCGTGAGAAATCGATTTGGTTGAATCCTGCTAAACACGACTGGGAAGCGTGCTCAAGGAAAAGTAATTGCGGTTTTCAGAAATGCACCGGACGTCATCATCAGTCAATGCATGAGATGTTGACCAAAAAGCATAAAGAATTAAGCACACCTGCTATTCCTTTCCTACATCAGCACAATTTTGTGTCTTCACATAATAATTCCAATTTACCTGTGTTATATAAAATCGCACCTATCAGAATCTTTGGAAAGAATAATAAGAGCATAGATACGTATGCGTTTTTGAACGATGGTTCAAGTAACAACGGTGGAACGAGATGTTTTCAACGAAATGGATTTGGATGGAACCGAAGTTTTGACTGTGCAATGGATGTCATGGTCGGAAACGTCACTTAATCAAATTAGTTTAATGTGCCGGAGATTTTGGGCTACCCACTCAAACAGTCGTTGTCTGTAAGGTGAAGGAACTGTATCTTCCACTTACCAACCTTGTCAACTCCAAGATGAAGATCTAGATTAATTTTAAATCAAACAAAGTTTCTGCTGGGAACACGACAGCGATTTGGAACAGCCCACTGCTTTGAAATCACTTATTTTTGTTTTATTAATAATTTATTTTTCTTAAATGCTAGACAAAAAAAATTAAAACGAGCTTAACTAACTTAACAATCGTTCCTACATCCAACGTACTGACCCTATACGGGTACTCTGAGGTATTCTAAACTAAATCTAAACGTGCCTTTCGGCTTCGACCATGTTTTCTTTTCTGTATTTATGGACAATCTTTATTATTTTGATTTGTCCAAGAAAAACTGGTTAAAAACTTGGCCCAACATAAAAACTTATAAACTATCCAAACTATATCCGCAACAGTATGGAAAAGACCATAACCTCCCATTTGTCCACGTTAACCCTCATTCCAGCATCAGCATATACTGCCACGAACCTATCGAGTGCGCGTTGGAGTTCCGTCTGGGAGGATGTGAGGATAATTAAGTCATCTGCAAAAAGAAGATGACTTACCCTCAACTGTCCCAATTTGAAATATTCCTCACCTCGGCTGCGCTGCAACATCCAGTCCATATCTACAATGAAAAGGAGAGGTGACAAGATACACCCTTGGCGAAGTCCGACGCACACGGTGAAAGGTGTTGATTTAGCACCGTTTACCCGAACACAGCTGCTACAGTTTACAGTTTTGGGGTATAAAGCGTAATTCAACCTACAAAATACCATCCTCACCTGCACGTGGTGTACCCTGCTTTAGACTAACGAGGCTCTGGTGACCGAGTAGGGGCGGTATAACCCCCAACATGTCCGGACTAACCACGCCCGGAGGAAGAAGCCGTAGCGCAGAATGCTAGCGGCCCGAAAACTTGACCCCGCCTTCGGCATCAATGTCCTAGGCATTAAGACCGAGCACAGTAAAGTCTTAATTATGGCATACTGGAAACAACAATTTGGATTTTGGAAGCTATGAGGGCTGACGTCTGTAGTATTCTGTTACCCGAGTAAGTTGGAGGGAAATCCGGTTGAAACGGATTTCAGGCTAATGCTACACACGTCCCCGTCCCGTTAAAACCTTGGCAGGACTCAAAGAACGCTCAATGTTACGTCGCCATTAAGTTGGTGGTGTAGGTCCAGATGTAACATTCCTGGTTAGCACCGATCCGGCTCTGGCACACGACCCCATAAGGGCGTGTGTCAACCCTCGCATGTCCTCACTGCTTGCATAGACAACCATGGGATCCTGGGTGACTACACATTCGAACATTGATAACGGCTTTGAGTGGGGACCAAACAGCATGAATACAACACAAAACTTAAAAAACGGAGGAAGTGAAGAGACGATTATAGCGGCTTTTAAAAGAAGCTCAAAGGTGCAGAGATCACCAGTATTGCAAATACCAACTCCCCGAAGAAGCGAAGAGGACAGCGAAGCTCACCAAGAACGCGAAACGCCGACAACTGAAGCAACCAGCCACCCATCTATCTTTCACAAACTGGGGGAAAGGATTAAAGTGTTGGTTGAAATGGTGGAGGATGGCAAGAGACGGTCTATCCATTAACCAATGCGAGACGCCATCGAGAGCATCAAGGCGCTCTACGAACTGTTAGCCATTGAGACACTCGATGATAAGGCTAAAGAAGTGATACGGATGAACAACGCTTCACAAACATCTCCGTGGATCAAACCCGCAGCGGCGGAAAAAACAAGAAGAAGGCCGGAGCCGAACGGGGAATACCCGAGCCCAAAACGGCGGCAATATCAGGATTAACGCGCGAACGTATCTCTCGTAAGGTCGAAGAAATAGAGAACACAGAAGTCAAAGGCCAAAAATCTCCTACACCACAGAAAGCTAAACTAACTGATAGTAGCCAAAAAAATAACTTGAAGGAAACAAAAAAGAAGAAGGATCCTCCGAAGAAATTCAAGGAGAAAACAAGACCTGACGCGATAGTTCTGGGAAAAGACGCGGAAGTCAGAACATTGACCCATAGCGTCACAATTGAAATCAAGGATATAGCCGAGGTAACAACCAACCAAAGGCTTTGGACACACCGCACGGCAGTGCAAGAGTGAGCTAGACCGCTCCAAAATGTGTAGAAGATGTGGCACGGAGGGTCACATAGCTAAGAACTGCTCCCACGAGCCGAAGTGCTTTTGGTGCAAGACCACCAACCCCGACAACGCAAGACATGTAGCTGGGAGTGCAAAATGCCCGGTTTTCAGAAGGGCCCTCACCAATAAAACATGATGAAGGTTATACAAATTAACCTTAATCACTGTGCGGCCGCACAAGATCTTCTGGCACAAATGTCAAAAGAAAATAAAGCGGATGTTGCCCTCATCAGCGAGCCGTACAAAGCCTTAGATGGCAGCAACTGGACAGAAGACACAGCGAAGAGAGCAGCAATATGGACCTGTGGAAACCACGCCTTCCAAAGCACCAACAGCGAAACGAACTATGTTGCGTCTGCCCGGATAAATGGAATCCACTTCTATAGCTGCTATGCTCCTCCTAGTCTATCACACGCGGACTATCTGAAGCTTTTGGACGATATAGTAGCTGACGCACGAGGAAAGCACCCGGTCATTATTGCCGGCGAGTAGATTCACGGATGCAAGGGGGATTGCCCTCCTAGAAGCATTCGCATCGTTGGAGATCGGCCTTGTAAATAAAGGTTCAGCACAAACTTTCCGCAAGGCAGGCAGAAGCTCCATAATCGATATAACATACGCAAGCAACTCGCTACTGCACAAAACAAAATGGCGAGTCAGCGAGGAATACACACACAGCGACCACCAGGCGATTGTATTCAACATTGGTAGTGAGAGGCCCAGCCAGAGACCCAAACGAACAGGGCCGAAGTAGGACACCGCTTTCGACAAAGAAATGTTTGAGGAAATGTTTAGCTCTGACTTCCCACCCAACACCACATCAGCGGAAAACATGTCGAGTAAACTGATCCAAGCAATATCGACAGCATACGATGCAGCAATGCGGAAAGGTCATTAGCGGAAGGGGAGAACCCTGCAATTGGTGGAACGACAAGATCAAGAACCTCAGGGCAATTTGCCTTAAAGCACGCCGTAGATCCCAGCGTTCCAGAGGTAGACCAGAGTTCCACGAACGATTGGCCATCTTTAGGCTGGCAAGGCGCTACCTGGAAAAGGCAATCAAGGAGACCAAAGGAAACTATTTTAAAACTCTTTGCAATGACTGAGGGGCAGTAGGTCTCCGCAAGTAACCTGCCCATTGTTGCTCAGAACAATAGTTGAGCACCTATTCCCCAGCAAGTCTCCTACAATGTTCGTCCTCACATAAGGAGCTGGTCCGGAACAAATCCCACCAGTCACGGTTGACGAGCTGCAGAATGCGTTCAGGAAAATAGGCGAGAAAAAAGCGCCTGGCCCCGACGGCATCCATAATAAAGCCATCAAAGCAGCTGTCGAGAAGAGACCAGAGTTGTTTACGACGATGATGCAAAGGTGCCTCGAAGAGGGAATCTTTCCCAACCGCTGGAAACTCCAACACCTGGTACTAATACCCAAAGGCAATAAGCCCCCCGGAGAACCCTCAGTGTATCGACCGATTTGCCTGCTGGACACCACGGGAAAGATCCTGGAGAGCATCATATACGGCAGGCTAATCGGCGTGGCTGAGGAGCGAGGAGCCCTGTCAGACCACCAGTACGGCTTTAGGAAATCGCGCTCCACCATCGACGCCATCAAAGAGGTGGTAGACACAGCAAGTGAAGCCATAACGGGTACAAGATGGAGGGGCGGCACAAAAAAATACTGTGCCGTAGTTACGCTGGATATAAAAAACGCGTTTAACTCGGCGAACTGGTCCTGCATAATGAGAGCCCTGAATAGGATGAGCACACCGCAGTACCTGAAGAGGATTATCGTCAGCTACTTTACCAACAGGAAACTGAGATACCAGACTGACGATGATACTAAATACTGAGACGTCTCCGCAGGCGTTCCACAGGGTTCAGTCCTTGGACCCCTCCTGTGGAACTTAATGTACGACGGAGTACTGAGACTAAAGCTGCCACATGGAGTCAAGGTCATCGGCTTTGCTGACGACATCGCGGTCGTGACGGTGGCCAAGCACATCCACGAGGTGGAAACCGCCGCAAACGAAGCAATCGCCAGGATCATAAATTGGCTGGAATCTTCCGACCTTGAACTGGCTGACCACAAGACAGAGGCTGTTTTAATAACCAGCCGAAAGACTGTGGAATATGCAAACTTCCGGGTTTGCTAACACCTAATTAGATCCACGGAAGCACTGAAATACCTAGGAGTGATGCTCGACAACCGACTTAATTTCAAAAAGCATGTCGAGTACTGCAGCAGGAAGGCGTCAAAGATGCAGGCAACACTTTCTGGTATGCTGCCGAACATAGGAGGACCCGGATACCCAAGAAGGATTCTGCTTTCCAGAGTGGTAAGTTCAATTCTCCTATATGTTGCGCCAGTCTGGTCGAGTGCTCTCACTATAAAGGAGACAGCTAAGAAGCTCTCGTCACCACACAGGCTCTGCGCCATAAGAACAATCAGCGGCTTCCGGACAATTTCGGACGAAGCAGCCTGTATGATTGCGGGTATGGTCCCCATCGACATTCTCGCAAATGAGATGCATAGGGTCTACCTAAGGCGATCGACGAACCGGCCAGACGAACCGACCGCGAGACTGGCGTAAACCGAATAAGGAAGGAAGAAAGAGCAGCCTCAATGACAATGTGGCAAGCCAGATGGGACACCTCAAACAAAGGTAGATGAACTCATAGACTGATTCCAACAATCGAAACGTGGACAAAGAGAGCAAGCGGAAACTGCAACTTCCACCTTACGCAGTTTCTGTCGGACCACGGGGTCTATCGAAAGTATCTCCATAGGTTCGGGCACGATAGCTCTCCCCTTTGTCCAGAATGTGAGGACTCTGAAGAAGACGCAGAACACACGACTTTCCAGGGACAAGAAGGGACAAGAATAAACCTACCAACATCGGAGCTCCTAGTCGGTCATATGACGGAGTCAGCCGAGAAGTGGGAGGAAATCGAGAATTTGGGTTTGCGAATCGTGCATGCTAATGGCACGAGCTATTAGTATCTTTCGAAGATTGCCAAATCCTTGGACGCAAACAACAAAAAAAAATAAGCTGCTACAGTTAGTATATAGAGACTGAATGGCCCCTCAGAAGAGGACCATCAATCCCATACTCCTGCAGGACACTCCAGAGTTTACCTCGACAGACTCGGTCATATGCCTTTTCAAAATCTACAAAACAACTGTAGATGGGTTTGGCATACTCCCAAGCCTTCTCAAGTACCATTCTTAGAGTGAAAAGCTGGTCGGTTGTACTTCTGCCGGGACGAAAACTGCACTATTCATCCCCCATCCTGGGCTCGACCATAGCTCTAGGACGCGCTTCCAACACCTTAGCATAGACTTTCCCGGGGATACTTAAGAGAGATATGCCCCTTTAGCTGGAGCGATCTCTTTTGTCCTCTTTCTTCATCACCCCAGTTTGCCATTCACCAGGTGTCTCACCGCGTTCCCAGGCCACTTTAATGACACGAGAGAGGCATAAAACTCCCTCTTTACCCATTGCCTTAAGCATTTCTGGCCGGATTTCATCCACACTGGCGGATTTTGCCAATTTTTAGCGATTCAATCGCCAAAATGATTTCCTCCACCGTTGGACTATTCTCCGCCCCACTCAAGACTACGGGTCTGTCATCCTCAGTGCCCTGTTCGGGATTGAGCATCTCCGAAAAGTGCTCGCTCCATCTGCCCAAGATGTCCGCCTCATTGGAAAGCAACACCCCATCTTTGGATTTGACTCCTTCGACGATGTTGAATTTCCTTCCTCTGAGTCGGCGAATGGTTTGCCGGAACACCTTTTTCGCAGATCGATGGTCGTTTTCCAGCTTCTCGTCGAACTCCTTCCAAGACTGCTCTTTAGCTGCTCGCACAGCTAATTTGCAAGTTCTTCGCGACTCAGTGTACCGGTCACGAGAAGCAGAGTCCGCCATGAGAATCCAATCTCTGTAGGGGTTCTTCTTCTCTCTCGTGAAATAACTTGATATGCAAATTGTGACTCGTCGTGTAAAAGGTATTCGAACATGCCCGCCTAATGAAATAACTTGATATGTATATGACTAACATATATAATTCACACGCCATGGTGCACCTTTTTTTTAATTTTTGGTTTATGTATTCTTTTTCTTACAGTTTTTGTTTTATAATTTTTTTTTCGTTTTTTGTCTTATAATTTTTTCTTAAATGCTATCTTAGAAACTATGTATGTTGGCCACCATGGTCAACTACAGGTTCATTTTGAAAAGCCAGCGGCGGTGGGGATTGGTTTTCGTGTATCCACCAGTAAAATTACCGTTCATTGGCGGACTCTCTGCTGTCTCGCTCTACTGATCCGGAGGAGATCCTAGTGACTGCGAGCGACATCCCGTTCGTATTGGAGTCGCCTGTCTACTGTTCGGCGTACCACAAGGAAGATGACGGGACATCCTTGTGGATCCTGTATTAGGCCATTTGTGTCGAGATAGAGGAAAGCTTCAGGAGGAATAAAGCCGGTGAGGCGCACTCTTTCTTGGTAAACATTGGGGTAATAAGCCCCAAAGATCAGACGTTTGAAAGAAGTCATAGCTCGCGCAATATGCCTTCTGATCAGCTTAATAATAAAATTATCTATCCTATTCAAGTTTTCCTCGTTGTACAGGACCTAATTGGGATAGAACTTCTTGTACGCAGAGTCGGGTGTAAGATACAACCGGAGACAAGTGGGAAGACACTGTCTCTCGAACAACCTCACCTTTTCCACCTGGGAAGGACATTGAACCACAGTGGAAAACCGTAGGCCATAACAGGCCGGATTAGGGCCATATAGCAGATTACCTTCACCCTGAAATCAAGTTAGCTGCTGTAAAACAACCCCCTTGCCATAACAAAGGCCTTTTTAGCATTAGTCAGAGCAATATCTATATGTTTGTCAAAATACAGATATTGATCCAACCAAAAGCCAAGATACCTGACTACATTTTTCACATCTAACGGCCGTCCCTGCGGGTCAACTATGCCGAACTAACGCTAGTTTGTGCGCGTAGCCCATGATGCCATGTACAGCGGGGTCCTGAAAGGGATAGTTTCACGCTTCAAGAAGTTTGTAATCAACTTCCAGTCGTCGCAAACTCGCTGAATATGTTCGAAGTCGAAGTCGTTGCAACAAGGTATTTATTACTTCCACCTTCGGGCCTGATCTGTACGATACTAGATCGTCCGCGTACGCAATTAAGTGCGGCATGGAGAATATAAGATTTGCAGTAAATATTGAGAACAAGATCGGCGAACCAACAGCTTCCTGTTGCAGCCCATTTTGTATGTCAAAGACCGTGAGTTATATGTGTGGGAGCCAATCGCGGTTCCGCAAAAAAAAAATTAAACACCAAAACTTGAGTCCAAACATAGAGTGACTTCAGACTTCTTCTTCTTCTAGTGGCACTACAGTCCGGGGTGGACCTGGGCCTCAGTCAACAAGCTTCTCCAGCTGGCACGATCTGTAGCCAGCTGTCTCGAATTACGCGCACCAATTTGGTTGAGGTCCTTCTCCAATTGTTGGCGCCATCGGTTTCGTGGGCGTCCTCTATTGCTTTGTCCCACTGGTTCGGAGTCGAAGACTCTTCGGGCTGGAGCAGTGTTGTCCATGCGCTCTACATGGCCTAGCCATCTTAGGCGCTGAATCCGTAGACGCCTGACTAGACTCATGACGCTGTACAGCCCGTACAGTTCATGGTTGTATCTTCTTCTCCAGAAACCATCAACGCAAACAGGACCAAAGATGGAACGCAGAACCTTTCTCTCGAAAAGAGAGAAAAATTTTGTAGGTTGAATTACGCTTTATACAGTTTTGGGGTATAAAGCGTAATTCAACCTACAAAATACCATCCTCACCTGCACGTGGTGTACCCTGCTTTAGACTAACGAGGCTCTGGTGACCGAGTAGGGGCGGTATAACCCCCAACATGTCCGGACTAACCACGCCCGGAGGAAGAAGCCGTAGCGCAGAATGCTAGCGGCCCGAAAACTTGACCCCGCCTTCGGCATCAATGTCCTAGGCATTAAGACCGAGCACAGTAAAGTCTTAATTATGGCATACTGGAAACAACAATTTGGATTTTGGAAGCTATGAGGGCTGACGTCTGTAGTATTCTGTTACCCGAGTAAGTTGGAGGGAAATCCGGTTGAAACGGATTTCAGGCTAATGCTACACACGTCCCCGTCCCGTTAAAACCTTGGCAGGACTCAAAGAACGCTCAATGTTACGTCGCCATTAAGTTGGTGGTGTAGGTCCAGATGTAACATTCCTGGTTAGCACCGATCCGGCTCTGGCACACGACCCCATAAGGGCGTGTGTCAACCCTCGCATGTCCTCACTGCTTGCATAGACAACCATGGGATCCTGGGTGACTACACATTCGAACATTGATAACGGCTTTGAGTGGGGACCAAACAGCATGAATACAACACAAAACTTAAAAAACGGAGGAAGTGAAGAGACGATTATAGCGGCTTTTAAAAGAAGCTCAAAGGTGCAGAGATCACCAGTATTGCAAATACCAACTCCCCGAAGAAGCGAAGAGGACAGCGAAGCTCACCAAGAACGCGAAACGCCGACAACTGAAGCAACCAGCCACCCATCTATCTTTCACAAACTGGGGGAAAGGATTAAAGTGTTGGTTGAAATGGTGGAGGATGGCAAGAGACGGTCTATCCATTAACCAATGCGAGACGCCATCGAGAGCATCAAGGCGCTCTACGAACTGTTAGCCATTGAGACACTCGATGATAAGGCTAAAGAAGTGATACGGATGAACAACGCTTCACAAACATCTCCGTGGATCAAACCCGCAGCGGCGGAAAAAACAAGAAGAAGGCCGGAGCCGAACGGGGAATACCCGAGCCCAAAACGGCGGCAATATCAGGATTAACGCGCGAACGTATCTCTCGTAAGGTCGAAGAAATAGAGAACACAGAAGTCAAAGGCCAAAAATCTCCTACACCACAGAAAGCTAAACTAACTGATAGTAGCCAAAAAAATAACTTGAAGGAAACAAAAAAGAAGAAGGATCCTCCGAAGAAATTCAAGGAGAAAACAAGACCTGACGCGATAGTTCTGGGAAAAGACGCGGAAGTCAGAACATTGACCCATAGCGTCACAATTGAAATCAAGGATATAGCCGAGGTAACAACCAACCAAAGGCTTTGGACACACCGCACGGCAGTGCAAGAGTGAGCTAGACCGCTCCAAAATGTGTAGAAGATGTGGCACGGAGGGTCACATAGCTAAGAACTGCTCCCACGAGCCGAAGTGCTTTTGGTGCAAGACCACCAACCCCGACAACGCAAGACATGTAGCTGGGAGTGCAAAATGCCCGGTTTTCAGAAGGGCCCTCACCAATAAAACATGATGAAGGTTATACAAATTAACCTTAATCACTGTGCGGCCGCACAAGATCTTCTGGCACAAATGTCAAAAGAAAATAAAGCGGATGTTGCCCTCATCAGCGAGCCGTACAAAGCCTTAGATGGCAGCAACTGGACAGAAGACACAGCGAAGAGAGCAGCAATATGGACCTGTGGAAACCACGCCTTCCAAAGCACCAACAGCGAAACGAACTATGTTGCGTCTGCCCGGATAAATGGAATCCACTTCTATAGCTGCTATGCTCCTCCTAGTCTATCACACGCGGACTATCTGAAGCTTTTGGACGATATAGTAGCTGACGCACGAGGAAAGCACCCGGTCATTATTGCCGGCGAGTAGATTCACGGATGCAAGGGGGATTGCCCTCCTAGAAGCATTCGCATCGTTGGAGATCGGCCTTGTAAATAAAGGTTCAGCACAAACTTTCCGCAAGGCAGGCAGAAGCTCCATAATCGATATAACATACGCAAGCAACTCGCTACTGCACAAAACAAAATGGCGAGTCAGCGAGGAATACACACACAGCGACCACCAGGCGATTGTATTCAACATTGGTAGTGAGAGGCCCAGCCAGAGACCCAAACGAACAGGGCCGAAGTAGGACACCGCTTTCGACAAAGAAATGTTTGAGGAAATGTTTAGCTCTGACTTCCCACCCAACACCACATCAGCGGAAAACATGTCGAGTAAACTGATCCAAGCAATATCGACAGCATACGATGCAGCAATGCGGAAAGGTCATTAGCGGAAGGGGAGAACCCTGCAATTGGTGGAACGACAAGATCAAGAACCTCAGGGCAATTTGCCTTAAAGCACGCCGTAGATCCCAGCGTTCCAGAGGTAGACCAGAGTTCCACGAACGATTGGCCATCTTTAGGCTGGCAAGGCGCTACCTGGAAAAGGCAATCAAGGAGACCAAAGGAAACTATTTTAAAACTCTTTGCAATGACTGAGGGGCAGTAGGTCTCCGCAAGTAACCTGCCCATTGTTGCTCAGAACAATAGTTGAACACCTATTCCCCAGCAAGTCTCCTACAATGTTCGTCCTCACATAAGGAGCTGGTCCGGAACAAATCCCACCAGTCACGGTTGACGAGCTGCAGAATGCGTTCAGGAAAATAGGCGAGAAAAAAGCGCCTGGCCCCGACGGCATCCATAATAAAGCCATCAAAGCAGCTGTCGAGAAGAGACCAGAGTTGTTTACGACGATGATGCAAAGGTGCCTCGAAGAGGGAATCTTTCCCAACCGCTGGAAACTCCAACACCTGGTACTAATACCCAAAGGCAATAAGCCCCCCGGAGAACCCTCAGTGTATCGACCGATTTGCCTGCTGGACACCACGGGAAAGATCCTGGAGAGCATCATATACGGCAGGCTAATCGGCGTGGCTGAGGAGCGAGGAGCCCTGTCAGACCACCAGTACGGCTTTAGGAAATCGCGCTCCACCATCGACGCCATCAAAGAGGTGGTAGACACAGCAAGTGAAGCCATAACGGGTACAAGATGGAGGGGCGGCACAAAAAAATACTGTGCCGTAGTTACGCTGGATATAAAAAACGCGTTTAACTCGGCGAACTGGTCCTGCATAATGAGAGCCCTGAATAGGATGAGCACACCGCAGTACCTGAAGAGGATTATCGTCAGCTACTTTACCAACAGGAAACTGAGATACCAGACTGACGATGATACTAAATACTGAGACGTCTCCGCAGGCGTTCCACAGGGTTCAGTCCTTGGACCCCTCCTGTGGAACTTAATGTACGACGGAGTACTGAGACTAAAGCTGCCACATGGAGTCAAGGTCATCGGCTTTGCTGACGACATCGCGGTCGTGACGGTGGCCAAGCACATCCACGAGGTGGAAACCGCCGCAAACGAAGCAATCGCCAGGATCATAAATTGGCTGGAATCTTCCGACCTTGAACTGGCTGACCACAAGACAGAGGCTGTTTTAATAACCAGCCGAAAGACTGTGGAATATGCAAACTTCCGGGTTTGCTAACACCTAATTAGATCCACGGAAGCACTGAAATACCTAGGAGTGATGCTCGACAACCGACTTAATTTCAAAAAGCATGTCGAGTACTGCAGCAGGAAGGCGTCAAAGATGCAGGCAACACTTTCTGGTATGCTGCCGAACATAGGAGGACCCGGATACCCAAGAAGGATTCTGCTTTCCAGAGTGGTAAGTTCAATTCTCCTATATGTTGCGCCAGTCTGGTCGAGTGCTCTCACTATAAAGGAGACAGCTAAGAAGCTCTCGTCACCACACAGGCTCTGCGCCATAAGAACAATCAGCGGCTTCCGGACAATTTCGGACGAAGCAGCCTGTATGATTGCGGGTATGGTCCCCATCGACATTCTCGCAAATGAGATGCATAGGGTCTACCTAAGGCGATCGACGAACCGGCCAGACGAACCGACCGCGAGACTGGCGTAAACCGAATAAGGAAGGAAGAAAGAGCAGCCTCAATGACAATGTGGCAAGCCAGATGGGACACCTCAAACAAAGGTAGATGAACTCATAGACTGATTCCAACAATCGAAACGTGGACAAAGAGAGCAAGCGGAAACTGCAACTTCCACCTTACGCAGTTTCTGTCGGACCACGGGGTCTATCGAAAGTATCTCCATAGGTTCGGGCACGATAGCTCTCCCCTTTGTCCAGAATGTGAGGACTCTGAAGAAGACGCAGAACACACGACTTTCCAGGGACAAGAAGGGACAAGAATAAACCTACCAACATCGGAGCTCCTAGTCGGTCATATGACGGAGTCAGCCGAGAAGTGGGAGGAAATCGAGAATTTGGGTTTGCGAATCGTGCATGCTAATGGCACGAGCTATTAGTATCTTTCGAAGATTGCCAAATCCTTGGACGCAAACAACAAAAAAAAATAAGCTGCTACAGTTAGTATATAGAGACTGAATGGCCCCTCAGAAGAGGACCATCAATCCCATACTCCTGCAGGACACTCCAGAGTTTACCTCGACAGACTCGGTCATATGCCTTTTCAAAATCTACAAAACAACTGTAGATGGGTTTGGCATACTCCCAAGCCTTCTCAAGTACCATTCTTAGAGTGAAAAGCTGGTCGGTTGTACTTCTGCCGGGACGAAAACTGCACTATTCATCCCCCATCCTGGGCTCGACCATAGCTCTAGGACGCGCTTCCAACACCTTAGCATAGACTTTCCCGGGGATACTTAAGAGAGATATGCCCCTTTAGCTGGAGCGATCTCTTTTGTCCTCTTTCTTCATCACCCCAGTTTGCCATTCACCAGGTGTCTCACCGCGTTCCCAGGCCACTTTAATGACACGAGAGAGGCATAAAACTCCCTCTTTACCCATTGCCTTAAGCATTTCTGGCCGGATTTCATCCACACTGGCGGATTTTGCCAATTTTTAGCGATTCAATCGCCAAAATGATTTCCTCCACCGTTGGACTATTCTCCGCCCCACTCAAGACTACGGGTCTGTCATCCTCAGTGCCCTGTTCGGGATTGAGCATCTCCGAAAAGTGCTCGCTCCATCTGCCCAAGATGTCCGCCTCATTGGAAAGCAACACCCCATCTTTGGATTTGACTCCTTCGACGATGTTGAATTTCCTTCCTCTGAGTCGGCGAATGGTTTGCCGGAACACCTTTTTCGCAGATCGATGGTCGTTTTCCAGCTTCTCGTCGAACTCCTTCCAAGACTGCTCTTTAGCTGCTCGCACAGCTAATTTGCAAGTTCTTCGCGACTCAGTGTACCGGTCACGAGAAGCAGAGTCCGCCATGAGAATCCAATCTCTGTAGGGGTTCTTCTTCTCTCTCGTGAAATAACTTGATATGCAAATTGTGACTCGTCGTGTAAAAGGTATTCGAACATGCCCGCCTAATGAAATAACTTGATATGTATATGACTAACATATATAATTCACACGCCATGGTGCACCTTTTTTTTAATTTTTGGTTTATGTATTCTTTTTCTTACAGTTTTTGTTTTATAATTTTTTTGTCTTATAATTTTTTCTTAAATGCTATCTTAGAAACTATGTATGTTGGCCACCATGGTCAACTACAGGTTCATTTTGAAAAGCCAGCGGCGGTGGGGATTGGTTTTCGTGTATCCACCAGTAAAATTACCGTTCATTGGCGGACTCTCTGCTGTCTCGCTCTACTGATCCGGAGGAGATCCTAGTGACTGCGAGCGACATCCCGTTCGTATTGGAGTCGCCTGTCTACTGTTCGGCGTACCACAAGGAAGATGACGGGACATCCTTGTGGATCCTGTATTAGGCCATTTGTGTCGAGATAGAGGAAAGCTTCAGGAGGAATAAAGCCGGTGAGGCGCACTCTTTCTTGGTAAACATTGGGGTAATAAGCCCCAAAGATCAGACGTTTGAAAGAAGTCATAGCTCGCGCAATATGCCTTCTGATCAGCTTAATAATAAAATTATCTATCCTATTCAAGTTTTCCTCGTTGTACAGGACCTAATTGGGATAGAACTTCTTGTACGCAGAGTCGGGTGTAAGATACAACCGGAGACAAGTGGGAAGACACTGTCTCTCGAACAACCTCACCTTTTCCACCTGGGAAGGACATTGAACCACAGTGGAAAACCGTAGGCCATAACAGGCCGGATTAGGGCCATATAGCAGATTACCTTCACCCTGAAATCAAGTTAGCTGCTGTAAAACAACCCCCTTGCCATAACAAAGGCCTTTTTAGCATTAGTCAGAGCAATATCTATATGTTTGTCAAAATACAGATATTGATCCAACCAAAAGCCAAGATACCTGACTACATTTTTCACATCTAACGGCCGTCCCTGCGGGTCAACTATGCCGAACTAACGCTAGTTTGTGCGCGTAGCCCATGATGCCATGTACAGCGGGGTCCTGAAAGGGATAGTTTCACGCTTCAAGAAGTTTGTAATCAACTTCCAGTCGTCGCAAACTCGCTGAATATGTTCGAAGTCGAAGTCGTTGCAACAAGGTATTTATTACTTCCACCTTCGGGCCTGATCTGTACGATACTAGATCGTCCGCGTACGCAATTAAGTGCGGCATGGAGAATATAAGATTTGCAGTAAATATTGAGAACAAGATCGGCGAACCAACAGCTTCCTGTTGCAGCCCATTTTGTATGTCAAAGACCGTGAGTTATATGTGTGGGAGCCAATCGCGGTTCCGCAAAAAAAAAATTAAACACCAAAACTTGAGTCCAAACATAGAGTGACTTCAGACTTCTTCTTCTTCTAGTGGCACTACAGTCCGGGGTGGACCTGGGCCTCAGTCAACAAGCTTCTCCAGCTGGCACGATCTGTAGCCAGCTGTCTCGAATTACGCGCACCAATTTGGTTGAGGTCCTTCTCCAATTGTTGGCGCCATCGGTTTCGTGGGCGTCCTCTATTGCTTTGTCCCACTGGTTCGGAGTCGAAGACTCTTCGGGCTGGAGCAGTGTTGTCCATGCGCTCTACATGGCCTAGCCATCTTAGGCGCTGAATCCGTAGACGCCTGACTAGACTCATGACGCTGTACAGCCCGTACAGTTCATGGTTGTATCTTCTTCTCCAGAAACCATCAACGCAAACAGGACCAAAGATGGAACGCAGAACCTTTCTCTCGAAAAGAGAGAAAAATTTTGTAGGTTGAATTACGCTTTATACAGTTTTGGGGTATAAAGCGTAATTCAACCTACAAAATACCATCCTCACCTGCACGTGGTGTACCCTGCTTTAGACTAACGAGGCTCTGGTGACCGAGTAGGGGCGGTATAACCCCCAACATGTCCGGACTAACCACGCCCGGAGGAAGAAGCCGTAGCGCAGAATGCTAGCGGCCCGAAAACTTGACCCCGCCTTCGGCATCAATGTCCTAGGCATTAAGACCGAGCACAGTAAAGTCTTAATTATGGCATACTGGAAACAACAATTTGGATTTTGGAAGCTATGAGGGCTGACGTCTGTAGTATTCTGTTACCCGAGTAAGTTGGAGGGAAATCCGGTTGAAACGGATTTCAGGCTAATGCTACACACGTCCCCGTCCCGTTAAAACCTTGGCAGGACTCAAAGAACGCTCAATGTTACGTCGCCATTAAGTTGGTGGTGTAGGTCCAGATGTAACATTCCTGGTTAGCACCGATCCGGCTCTGGCACACGACCCCATAAGGGCGTGTGTCAACCCTCGCATGTCCGCACTGCTTGCATAGACAACCATGGGATCCTGGGTGACTACACATTCGAACATTGATAACGGCTTTGAGTGGGGACCAAACAGCATGAATACAACACAAAACTTAAAAAACGGAGGAAGTGAAGAGACGATTATAGCGGCTTTTAAAAGAAGCTCAAAGGTGCAGAGATCACCAGTATTGCAAATACCAACTCCCCGAAGAAGCGAAGAGGACAGCGAAGCTCACCAAGAACGCGAAACGCCGACAACTGAAGCAACCAGCCACCCATCTATCTTTCACAAACTGGGGGAAAGGATTAAAGTGTTGGTTGAAATGGTGGAGGATGGCAAGAGACGGTCTATCCATTAACCAATGCGAGACGCCATCGAGAGCATCAAGGCGCTCTACGAACTGTTAGCCATTGAGACACTCGATGATAAGGCTAAAGAAGTGATACGGATGAACAACGCTTCACAAACATCTCCGTGGATCAAACCCGCAGCGGCGGAAAAAACAAGAAGAAGGCCGGAGCCGAACGGGGAATACCCGAGCCCAAAACGGCGGCAATATCAGGATTAACGCGCGAACGTATCTCTCGTAAGGTCGAAGAAATAGAGAACACAGAAGTCAAAGGCCAAAAATCTCCTACACCACAGAAAGCTAAACTAACTGATAGTAGCCAAAAAAATAACTTGAAGGAAACAAAAAAGAAGAAGGATCCTCCGAAGAAATTCAAGGAGAAAACAAGACCTGACGCGATAGTTCTGGGAAAAGACGCGGAAGTCAGAACATTGACCCATAGCGTCACAATTGAAATCAAGGATATAGCCGAGGTAACAACCAACCAAAGGCTTTGGACACACCGCACGGCAGTGCAAGAGTGAGCTAGACCGCTCCAAAATGTGTAGAAGATGTGGCACGGAGGGTCACATAGCTAAGAACTGCTCCCACGAGCCGAAGTGCTTTTGGTGCAAGACCACCAACCCCGACAACGCAAGACATGTAGCTGGGAGTGCAAAATGCCCGGTTTTCAGAAGGGCCCTCACCAATAAAACATGATGAAGGTTATACAAATTAACCTTAATCACTGTGCGGCCGCACAAGATCTTCTGGCACAAATGTCAAAAGAAAATAAAGCGGATGTTGCCCTCATCAGCGAGCCGTACAAAGCCTTAGATGGCAGCAACTGGACAGAAGACACAGCGAAGAGAGCAGCAATATGGACCTGTGGAAACCACGCCTTCCAAAGCACCAACAGCGAAACGAACTATGTTGCGTCTGCCCGGATAAATGGAATCCACTTCTATAGCTGCTATGCTCCTCCTAGTCTATCACACGCGGACTATCTGAAGCTTTTGGACGATATAGTAGCTGACGCACGAGGAAAGCACCCGGTCATTATTGCCGGCGAGTAGATTCACGGATGCAAGGGGGATTGCCCTCCTAGAAGCATTCGCATCGTTGGAGATCGGCCTTGTAAATAAAGGTTCAGCACAAACTTTCCGCAAGGCAGGCAGAAGCTCCATAATCGATATAACATACGCAAGCAACTCGCTACTGCACAAAACAAAATGGCGAGTCAGCGAGGAATACACACACAGCGACCACCAGGCGATTGTATTCAACATTGGTAGTGAGAGGCCCAGCCAGAGACCCAAACGAACAGGGCCGAAGTAGGACACCGCTTTCGACAAAGAAATGTTTGAGGAAATGTTTAGCTCTGACTTCCCACCCAACACCACATCAGCGGAAAACATGTCGAGTAAACTGATCCAAGCAATATCGACAGCATACGATGCAGCAATGCGGAAAGGTCATTAGCGGAAGGGGAGAACCCTGCAATTGGTGGAACGACAAGATCAAGAACCTCAGGGCAATTTGCCTTAAAGCACGCCGTAGATCCCAGCGTTCCAGAGGTAGACCAGAGTTCCACGAACGATTGGCCATCTTTAGGCTGGCAAGGCGCTACCTGGAAAAGGCAATCAAGGAGACCAAAGGAAACTATTTTAAAACTCTTTGCAATGACTGAGGGGCAGTAGGTCTCCGCAAGTAACCTGCCCATTGTTGCTCAGAACAATAGTTGAACACCTATTCCCCAGCAAGTCTCCTACAATGTTCGTCCTCACATAAGGAGCTGGTCCGGAACAAATCCCACCAGTCACGGTTGACGAGCTGCAGAATGCGTTCAGGAAAATAGGCGAGAAAAAAGCGCCTGGCCCCGACGGCATCCATAATAAAGCCATCAAAGCAGCTGTCGAGAAGAGACCAGAGTTGTTTACGACGATGATGCAAAGGTGCCTCGAAGAGGGAATCTTTCCCAACCGCTGGAAACTCCAACACCTGGTACTAATACCCAAAGGCAATAAGCCCCCCGGAGAACCCTCAGTGTATCGACCGATTTGCCTGCTGGACACCACGGGAAAGATCCTGGAGAGCATCATATACGGCAGGCTAATCGGCGTGGCTGAGGAGGGAGGAGCCCTGTCAGACCACCAGTACGGCTTTAGGAAATCGCGCTCCACCATCGACGCCATCAAAGAGGTGGTAGACACAGCAAGTGAAGCCATAACGGGTACAAGATGGAGGGGCGGCACAAAAAAATACTGTGCCGTAGTTACGCTGGATATAAAAAACGCGTTTAACTCGGCGAACTGGTCCTGCATAATGAGAGCCCTGAATAGGATGAGCACACCGCAGTACCTGAAGAGGATTATCGTCAGCTACTTTACCAACAGGAAACTGAGATACCAGACTGACGATGATACTAAATACTGAGACGTCTCCGCAGGCGTTCCACAGGGTTCAGTCCTTGGACCCCTCCTGTGGAACTTAAGGTACGACGGAGTACTGAGACTAAAGCTGCCACATGGAGTCAAGGTCATCGGCTTTGCTGACGACATCGCGGTCGTGACGGTGGCCAAGCACATCCACGAGGTGGAAACCGCCGCAAACGAAGCAATCGCCAGGATCATAAATTGGCTGGAATCTTCCGACCTTGAACTGGCTGACCACAAGACAGAGGCTGTTTTAATAACCAGCCGAAAGACTGTGGAATATGCAAACTTCCGGGTTGGCTAACACCTAATTAGATCCACGGAAGCACTGAAATACCTAGGAGTGATGCTCGACAACCGACTTAATTTCAAAAAGCATGTCGAGTACTGCAGCAGGAAGGCGTCAAAGATGCAGGCAACACTTTCTGGTATGCTGCCGAACATAGGAGGACCCGGATACCCAAGAAGGATTCTGCTTTCCAGAGTGGTAAGTTCAATTCTCCTATATGTTGCGCCAGTCTGGTCGAGTGCTCTCACTATAAAGGAGACAGCTAAGAATCTCTCGTCACCACACAGGCTCTGCGCCATAAGAACAATCAGCGGCTTCCGGACAATTTCGGACGAAGCAGCCTGTATGATTGCGGGTATGGTCCCCATCGACATTCTCGCAAATGAGATGCATAGGGTCTACCTAAGGCGATCGACGAACCGGCCAGACGAACCGACCGCGAGACTGGCGTAAACCGAATAAGGAAGGAAGAAAGAGCAGCCTCAATGACAATGTGGCAAGCCAGATGGGACACCTCAAACAAAGGTAGATGAACTCATAGACTGATTCCAACAATCGAAACGTGGACAAAGAGAGCAAGCGGAAACTGCAACTTCCACCTTACGCAGTTTCTGTCGGACCACGGGGTCTATCGAAAGTATCTCCATAGGTTCGGGCACGATAGCTCTCCCCTTTGTCCAGAATGTGAGGACTCTGAAGAAGACGCAGAACACACGACTTTCCAGGGACAAGAATAAACCTACCAACATCGGAGCTCCTAGTCGGTCATATGACGGAGTCAGCCGAGAAGTGGGAGGAAATCGAGAATTTGGGTTTGCGAATCGTGCATGCTAATGGCACGAGCTATTAGTATCTTTCGAAGATTGCCAAATCCTTGGACGCAAACAACAAAAAAAAATAAGCTGCTACAGTTAGTATATAGAGACTGAATGGCCCCTCAGAAGAGGACCATCAATCCCATACTCCTGCAGGACACTCCAGAGTTTACCTCGACAGACTCGGTCATATGCCTTTTCAAAATCTACAAAACAACTGTAGATGGGTTTGGCATACTCCCAAGCCTTCTCAAGTACCATTCTTAGAGTGAAAAGCTGGTCGGTTGTACTTCTGCCGGGACGAAAACTGCACTATTCATCCCCCATCCTGGGCTCGACCATAGCTCTAGGACGCGCTTCCAACACCTTAGCATAGACTTTCCCGGGGATACTTAAGAGAGATATGCCCCTTTAGCTGGAGCGATCTCTTTTGTCCTCTTTCTTCATCACCCCAGTTTGCCATTCACCAGGTGTCTCACCGCGTTCCCAGGCCACTTTAATGACACGAGAGAGGCATAAAACTCCCTCTTTACCCATTGCCTTAAGCATTTCTGGCCGGATTTCATCCACACTGGCGGATTTTGCCAATTTTTAGCGATTCAATCGCCAAAATGATTTTCTCCACCGTTGGACTATTCTCCGCCCCACTCAAGACTACGGTTCTGTCATCCTCAGTGCCCTGTTCGGGATTGAGCATCTCCGAAAAGTGCTCGCTCCATCTGCCCAAGATGTCCGCCTCATTGGAAAGCAACACCCCATCTTTGGATTTGACTCCTTCGACGATGTTGAATTTCCTTCCTCTGAGTCGGCGAATGGTTTGCCGGAACACCTTTTTCGCAGATCGATGGTCGTTTTCCAGCTTCTCGTCGAACTCCTTCCAAGACTGCTCTTTAGCTGCTCGCACAGCTAATTTGCAAGTTCTTCGCGCCTCAGTGTACCGGTCACGAGAAGCAGAGTCCGCCATGAGAATCCAATCTCTGTAGGTCTTCTTCTTCTCTCTCGTGAAATAACTTGATATGCAAAGACTCGTCGTGTAAAAGGTATTCGAACATGCCCGCCTAATGAAATAACTTGATATGTATATGACTAACATATATAATTCACATGCCATGGTGCACCTTTTTTTAATTTTTGGTTTATGTATTCTTTTTCTTACAGTTTTTGTTTTATAATTTTTTTTTCGTTTTTTGTCTTATAATTTTTTTCTTAAATGCTATCTTAGAAACTATGTATGTTGGCCACCATGGTCAACTACAGGTTCATTTTGAAAAGCCAGCGGCGGTGGGGATTGGTTTTCGTGTATCCACCAGTAAAATTACCGTTCATTGGCGGACTCTCTGCTGTCTCGCTCTACTGATCCGGAGGAGATCCTAGTGACTGCGAGCGACATCCCGTTCGTATTGGAGTCGCCTGTCTACTGTTCGGCGTACCACAAGGAAGATGACGGGACATCCTTGTGGATCCTGTATTAGGCCATTTGTGTCGAGATAGAGGAAAGCTTCAGGAGGAATAAAGCCGGTGAGGCGCACTCTTTCTTGGTAAACATTGGGGTAATAAGCCCCAAAGATCAGACGTTTGAAAGAAGTCATAGCTCGCGCAATATGCCTTCTGATCAGCTTAATAATAAAATTATCTATCCTATTCAAGTTTTCCTCGTTGTACAGGACCTAATTGGGATAGAACTTCTTGTACGCAGAGTCGGGTGTAAGATACAACCGGAGACAAGTGGGAAGACACTGTCTCTCGAACAACCTCACCTTTTCCACCTGGGAAGGACATTGAACCACAGTGGAAAACCGTAGGCCATAACAGGCCGGATTAGGGCCATATAGCAGATTACCTTCACCCTGAAATCAAGTTAGCTGCTGTAAAACAACCCCCTTGCCATAACAAAGGCCTTTTTAGCATTAGTCAGAGCAATATCTATATGTTTGTCAAAATACAGATATTGATCCAACCAAAAGCCAAGATACCTGACTACATTTTTCACATCTAACGGCCGTCCCTGCGGGTCAACTATGCCGAACTAACGCTAGTTTGTGCGCGTAGCCCATGATGCCATGTACATCGGGGTCCTGAAAGGGATAGTTTCACGCTTCAAGAAGTTTGTAATCAACTTCCAGTCGTCGCAAACTCGCTGAATATGTTCGAAGTCGAAGTCGTTGCAACAAGGTATTTATTACTTCCACCTTCGGGCCTGATCTGTACGATACTAGATCGTCCGCGTACGCAATTAAGTGCGGCATGGAGAATATAAGATTTGCAGTAAATATTGAGAACAAGATCGGCGAACCAACAGCTTCCTGTTGCAGCCCATTTTGTATGTCAAAGACCGTGAGTTATATGTGTGGGAGCCAATCGCGGTTCCGCAAAAAAAAAATTAAACACCAAAACTTGAGTCCAAACATAGAGTGACTTCAGACTTCTTCTTCTTCTAGTGGCACTACAGTCCGGGGTGGACCTGGGCCTCAGTCAACAAGCTTCTCCAGCTGGCAAGATCTGTAGCCAGCTGTCTCGAATTACGCGCACCAATTTGGTTGAGGTCCTTCTCCAATTGTTGGCGCCATCGGTTTCGTGGACGTCCTCTATTGCTTTGTCCCACTGGTTCGGAGTCGAAGACTCTTCGGGCTGGAGCAGTGTTGTCCATGCGATCTACATGGCCTAGCCATCTTAGGCGCTGAATCCGTAGACGCCTGACTAGACTCATGACGCTGTACAGCCCGTACAGTTCATGGTTGTATCTTCTTCTCCAGAAACCATCAACGCAAACAGAACCAAAGATGGAACGCAGAACCTTTCTCTCGAAAAGACCAAGGACTTCTTCATCTGCTCTTGAGACTGTCCAGGCTTTTCGCCATAGAGCAGGACAGGGATGATGAGGGTCTTATATACTGTTAGCTTGGTCCTTCGAGAGAGAGCTCTACTACTCAATTGCCTCTTGAGCCCAAAGAAACAGCGGTTGGCAAGAGTTTTTCTGCGTTTAATCTCGGTACTGATGTTGTTTGTACTGTTTACCTGGGAGCCGAGGTAGACGAAGTCCTTAACTACCTCGAAGTTAAAGCTGCCTACGGTGAAGTTCTGGTCGAGACGTCGGTGTTGTGCGTCCTTTCTAGATAACAGCATGTACTTCGTTTTGCCCTCATTCACTGTTAAATCCATTTTTGAAGCCTCCGTTTCAATACCAGTAAACGCTTCATTGACGGCTCACTGTGTTCGACCAATCACGTCAATGTCGTCCGCGTATGCTAGCAATTGTACAGACTTCTGGAAGATCGTGCCTCTAGTGTTGGTGTTCGAGTTTCGCACGATTTTCTCCAGGATGATGTTAAAGAAGTCACATGACAGCGCGTCGCCTTGTCTAAAACCTTTTTTGACACTGAAGGTCTCGGTGAGTTCGTTACCGACCTTGATGGAGCAGGGAAAGTTCTCCATCGTCAACTTCGTGGCAGGAATGTCAAAATTATACATAGCGTTGTATAGCTCGTCCTGATCTTCTGTGTCGTATACGATTTTTTGTACATAAGTATTTATATATATTTTTGTTTGTGTGTTTTTATTTTAATGCTTTTTTAATGAATATTACCTTATAATATTTACACTTTAACTACAAGTAATTAATTCATTTATTATGTAAAAATTTTGTTTCCAACATTCTATATAACAATTACGTATTACTTACAATAACTACATGATTTATCTAAATGAAGAAATATTTTTAATATAAACCAACATAATCCTTATTTTTTTAACATTTAAATTTCAACTTTAGAAAACTTTACTTTTTGTTTTGCATTATTTATTTAAGAACTTAGTTTAGTCATTATAGGTATGAATGAATTTTTCTATTTATAAATAATACAATATATAGTATATATATATGTATATATATTGATATTTATACTTTCTTTTTACGATTTGCCTATCACGTTTGAAGCCAGTATTGTCTACCCTTTTGTTGAACATCCTTAATTATATAACGTGGTAGAAGTTTGATATTATGAAAACCTAGGTTTTAGACTAATTCCCTATCATGGAAATCTGAATGTGTGGCTCGTGTTGCATTTAACTTGTTTATTCGTTTTTCCTTTTCTGATTGAACTCGTCTCTTCAGATCCTCCCACTCTGAAGCACTAAGAGTAGAATGTAAAAGATCGTTTTTTCATCGGTATCTTTATTATCCTTACTAAATTTTAATAACCTAATGTGTTCATTCAGTGTGGAATAAAAACGCTCTATAACTGAATTGCCAGTTTGAGTGTTGGGAGATGTAAAGTGATGTAGTATACTTTCTTAATTTAAAAAGTTTTTAATGTAAGCTGTATTGAATTCATTATCTGCAACTATTGGGTAGGGTTTTTCTAAGGTTGAAAATCTTTGTTTTAAAATGTCTGTTATTGCTATGGAATTTCTGTCTGTAATAGCGTGAATAGATACATGTTTCGTAAGTTTGTCAATGCAAGTAAGGAACATTGAATTTTTATTGAGAAAGCAAATATCTATATGTATAATTTCATTTGGCTTACTAGGGGTTTCAGAGATCATAAATTTTGGTTTGATGGCGATCATATTTGCACATGTTACAAATAATACAATTGTTGATGTACTTATGAATTTCTAGTCTAAGATTCGGGCAATAGTATTTATCTTTTATCTCTAAATAGGTTTCATCGATACCTCTGTGATTTTTATCAAGACGTACCTTTTCAATCAATTCTAATATATTTTCTGTGCATGTTATATCTTCAAGCAATTTTGTACATCTAAGTACTCTCATATATGGTGAATTTGAAAAATACCTAAGTATAGTTTTTTTGGAATTCTATAAACATACCATCATCTTTACATAATATTCCTATTGTTCGCTTGATTGGTAAAATACCCTTCAGGATGTTTAACACAAAATGTTCACAGTACTCTGATAACGATATAGTTGACCTCCTTTTTTTTGGTACGAGTTTACTTGTGTATGAATTCGAATTACGGTTTTCTAAAACAATTTGATATTTATATATATTTAGAGGAATTTCCGTTACATAAATGTGATCATTTAGGTTTTCGATTGCGCTATGAATGGTAGCTAAATCAGATCTAATGTCTTCGGTATCGTTATGATTAACTTCTAAACGACTCAGGAAATCAGCAACTGTGTTTTTTTTTCCTTTAATGTAATCTATATCGAAATCGAATTCGTTAAGCTTGATTTTCCATCGCTGGAGCTTGCTATTGGGTTCCTTGACCGAATTTAGCCATACTAAAGGACGATGGTCGGTTTGGACTTTGAACTTGAGCCCAAATAAGAATGGCCTGAAGTATTTTGTCGCCCAGACTATACAGACAAGTTCTTTTTCAATCGTGCTATAATTTGTTTCGTGACGATTTAAAGTCCTTGAAGAAAAACCTACCGGATGCTGATATTGAGCACCGGAATATATTAATAATTTTATAGGACGTGAAATGGTTTTAACGACTATGTAGGGAAGTGGTCGAATGTGCTTAAAGGAAAAATTTTAAACCGAAAATCGTCAGGATTTTGTGTATTTTGCAGATTTTGGTTAGGGCTAGAATTAGGCAAATTTTGTGCTTGGAAGTGATCGATTTCCATTGATCGTTGATTTGTTTAAGAGGAGTATAATCTAGGAGTACGTTGTCTATTATAGTTAGAAGTATTATTAGTAAACTGCCCTGAGTTATTAAAAGTACGATTTCCTGTTGTTTCCTGTTTAATTTGCATTTGATATGTTTCGCGAATTGGTATATTGAAACTGTTGTGAATCATTATTCCGAAAATTGTATGTATTCTTCCGGCAATTACTGTTGTTATTATGCAAATGTACATTTTGATTAGAACTATTTACCATACTTCGTCTATAATTGTTTTGATTATAATTGAAGTATGTCCTATGAAAGTTATCAGTATATACTAGAATAATTTTAGCTTCTCTAAACCCTGATGGGTTCCTAGCCTGACGAATCAATTTTGGTTCGTAAGGTAATTTATTTATTAAAAGTTTAAGAACCATTATTTCATTTTCTTCGCTACTATACCAGTTTGGAATATCTTCAGTAAAACTTGATTTTATATTTAGCTTAGGAAGTACATTTAAAGACACTTCAAACAAATGTTCAACAGAATCTTCGAACCTTAACATTTTAATTTGGCTTACTATAGACTCGAAATTTTCGGTTATTGATTCGCCTGCAAAATAGATTTTACTTCAGTCCAAAAAGTTGGATTATTATTATATTTTATGCTACCAATTTTATGGCTTATCCTAAAATCTATAAGTGTTTTAGACATTTCATCTAAATTTTCACTAAATCTGTATATGAAGTCTACATGCTTAATAAATAGATAAAATTCTTCTGGTAATCCAGAAAACTCGGGTAAATCCTTAACTTCACCTAAAAGAGATAGTGAATTCGCCATACCTGGAATTTTTTTCTTCTTAGGTTCTTCCTTTTATTGGTTTTGTTTTTGTATTTTTTTTTTTGTTGTTCAGGTTCACAATTAAATTTCTTCTTTTATTACTAAGAAATACACAACATACACTCTTAGTTTTGTTTTCTGTTAATCAGTGTAATACAGTTTTATTATTTCTATTCGAACTAAACACACTACAACTTTTCTACGGAAGAATTTGGTGTACAACCCCCGAATAAAGATTTCGTAAGTAGAGAAGATAGTCGAGCACTGGATATCATGGAAAGAACTTTGATGTTGATGGAGAATAGGTATGAGGCTTGCCTTTGGCATTAACTCGTCTTATTAGTTTTGAAAGGCGTTTGAATAAGCTACATGACCGCCTGAAATTTATAAATGAATATATTCAGCAACTAGTGACGATGGGAAATGCAAAATGCATCTTCCGTTGAAGATTTGGTAAAGGACTGGCCACGTGTTTGTTTGTTTGCCACTTCATTCTCCATAGGAATGAATTTCTCCTTCTTGAAATTTTCACTAAAAGTTTGTGTCATTATTATCTTTGTTATTTATATTGTAATAAGGATAAACGTACATCTTCTCTTTTAACAGAATAATTGTTTGCGTCATTCATTCAGAGTTCCATTTCCTGGAAATATTTCTATGTTATTGTTTGGCTCAATAACCTCATCCGTGATTTCTCTTCCAATAGGACTGCAATCATTTGTTTATTTTTCCTTGATTGCATCCTGATGTCACGAGATTAAGTGGTACTTGTTGACTGTGGGTGTATCGTTGGAACAGTTCCCATCTTCAACTCGAACCCATTATTTTTGCAAAGTCCTGTAATCAATTGCGATTAACCATTTTGTGTAAATGGAACAACAAATATATTAAATTACCCATTTCAAATTGTAAGTTCCTTTGGAAGTCATCTGGAGTAAAATGCGCAGAGCAAATCCGAGACGTATTTGGGTTTAAATTATCCTTTCTTCTACAAAAATGAATCCAAAATGTCTTTTGGAAAGACATAAAATCGCAGATTGTTTTTTTTTTATTATTATTTCTATTGCAATCAAACACCACAACCCCATTTTTGAAAAATTGTCTCTTTTTTTGATTAATTAAAATAAAATAAAATAAATTCTATATAACAATATTAAATTTCTTAAATTTTCGCGCCGAAATATCATCCAATTCTTACATCCGGATATATTAAAGTGAGTATCCTCTCTTCCCGGCCTATGTCACCAACTAATTAAACTATACAACATTCTTGCCCCGACACCATGTAGCAGACAATTGTTGTTTTAGAATCGCTATTAATCAATATTTATCATTATAAATGAATAAAAGTCTCCGTAAAGAATTCGAACTCAAACAATTATGTAAACAAAAAATCCATTACACTCTGCAGCCATATTGGGATTTTTCGGTGTTTACTTTCTTTGACACATGCCCAATATATTACCTTATTATCTGTACCCTGGTTGGAGACAATCATAGCTGCTCTGCATCTAAGTGCGATAAGGTTGCTGATTCTCTCATTGTGAGCTGTGACCGATGCAAAAGATGGTGGCATTTTTCCTGTACGGATTTCAACCCGAAGAACTACGACACTGCGACACCCTTGTGTGTGTTTTGTAGTGATAGGCTATGTGTGGAAACTTCCGTGGAAGGTGATACGTGTGTCGGAAGATGTTGCAATCACTTTAATCCCTTCTTATCAAGATAATCTGGTGACATCGTTGAGCGACCTGATGGAGGCTGCTGTTGTTGATCAAGCGTCGATTGCTCAAAGAGACATTGAACTTAAAAGTCTGCGCAAGCAATTGGAAGAGGTAATGCTGAAATTATCTGATGATTCAGTTTTAGCTAAGCAACTATCGGACAATAAAATCATTACTCCCGTTCAAACAACAAAATTTAAAATCGCTGCTGAAAGGTTACAGATGCTGAAAACTATTCAAGATAATCATAAAAATATATTAAAAGGTCTTGAGGGTCGTCTTAATTACCAAGAACTTTTGGAGTCTATATCCCTTCCCGGAACTAAGAATCGTCGTGCCAGTTTCGCCGATTCATCAATTCAGCCAAATGAGATGTCGAGTCTGCTGATAATTTTAAATAGAAGAAATGTACAAGCGCTACCTTCCTTCTCTGGTGCAAATACGATTTAATGACTGTACTTTGAAGAGGTTTTCAAGTCAACTACAATCGAGGGAAAATACAGTGGAAAAGAAAATGTTGCACGTCTTCCAAAAGCACTTCAAGGAGAAGCATACCAACTAATGAGTGACAGATTAAACAACTCGTCAGACGACCTCGCTATTGTGGATTCACTGTGGACTATTTTTTTCGTCCTGAAGTTTTAGTTCACTGTTTGACATCGGATCTACTAGAACAATCAGCTTTGAAATCACGGTGTGATCCGAACTTACACATATGGGTTGTGAGAATGAGCGGGTTTGTCGCTAACATCAAATCAATGAAGAAAGACGATGAACTTTTTATTGGATATGTCCTCAAAGGATCTTGACGATTTTCTTACTGCGAAAAAAAAATCACAACCTCAAAGATCGCCAGCACAATTTTTGGCTGTTTGCTGCTCGTGTGGCCATCAGCAACATCCCTTGTGGAAGACTTTAAAGCATTGATCCCAGAAATGAGACTTGTTTTAGCTCGTGAGAAATCGATTTGGTTGAATTCTGTTAAACACGACTGGGAAGCGTGCTCAAGGAAAAGTAATTGCGGTTTTCAGAAATGCACCGGACGTCATCATCAGTCAATGCATGAGAATGTTGTTGACCAAAAAGCATAAAGAATTAAGCACACCTGCTATTCCTTTCCTACATCAGCACAATTTTGTGTCTTCACATCCTAATTCCAATTTACCTGTGTTATATAAAATCGCACATATCAGAATATTTGGAAAGAATAATAACAGTCGTTCACAGACCTCCACCCAGTGCAGACGTGTTTCGACTTAGTGCGGAAGTATTATATTATCAAGTGCGCAAAATATCGCCGAAGTAAAATAAGAATCGGTAGCTTCACGGTAGAGCGATCGCCGGTGACGTCGTGGTGCCGGGTTCGAATCCCGAAAAAAAATTGAAATCTTTTTTTTAAATTAAAATAAAGAAAGACAAGAAACAGTGAAATGAAGCCAGTTGAGCGACCCGAGCTCCGAAAATCGGGTGATGTTGTACCGGTGGCTGGGACATCAGACCACCAGTCAACACATGATGAGGCGAGGAAGAAGAGGAGGAAGAAGCTTCAGCCACAGCCAAACCTGGTGAAGCGCCGTTCCAGTCTTGGATCAGCCGATGCGAAAATTGCGGCAACAGCCGCAATTACAACAGCAGCAGCATCAACAACAACAACTGTAGCCACAACTACAGCAGCAGCAGCCAGAAGGCAGCAAACTTTGGTCGACGACGTAGAATACGAGTCGACAGAAGGCGAGGGGAGATTCTCCTACAGCGGTAGAGAGAACCGCTTCAATGCTCTAACGTCGTCCGAGTCCGAGGACGAAGAGGAAGAGGACCGGGAGCAGCTAAAAAAGATCCAGAGGGAGAGGGAGGAGCTGGATGCCCACATCCAAGCCCTCCAAATCAAATTACGGGCCAGGAGAGCGGCCAAAGAGGCTGCACAACAAAAACAGCAGCCAAAAGAGCAGCAACAACAAGAACAGTCCCATCAGTTGCCAAAGGGACAACGATCAACAGCTGCCAAGAAGCAACAGCAGCAGCAACAACAACTACATCAGCCAAAGCAGCAGCAACAACAACAACAACAACAACAACAGAAACAGCAGCAGCAGAAGAAGCAGCCGCAGCAGCAGAAGCAGCAACAACAACAACAGCGGAAGCAACAACAGCAGCAGCCAGCCAAAAAGGAGAGATGCCCTCCAATCAACGTCTTCGGACTGGAGACGAAGGACGTCGACACCTTATGTAAGTTGGCCACCAAAGACTCTTATTATATTAAGTATAAGGGCCCATTGCGTGTATCTGTCCATTGCTTATCAATGGCAGACTATCATGTGGTTAAAGACAGGCTAGCGGTGGCGGAGGCCGAGTTTTTTTCTTACACCCCAAAAGGGGAAAAAGTGCAGACCATGCTCCTTAAGGACGTGGATCCTGACACTGATCCGGAGGAGATCCTCGCTAAGCTGCGCCAAGCGCAGAGCGGCGATGTCCAGGTCGTTGGGGTTAAGCCCTTCATCACTGCGGTTTCGAAAAGGGAGAACAGGAAACTTCCGTTCTTCCTAGTCCAGGTCACCCCAGACAGCAAATTAGATAGTCTAAAACGAATACATCGTCTAGGCTCTATTGATGTCAAATGGGATACATTAAAGAAGACAAAGCACACACTCCAGTGTGCTCGTTGTCAGAGGTTTGGGCATGCCGCGGCGAATTGCAACATGCAGTCTCGCTGCGTCAAATGCGCAGGAACCCACAATCGAGGGGAATGCCCCTTAGGGCCGGAGAAAGTTGAGCATAGGAGCAAACTAAAATGTGTACTCTGTAAGACCAGCGGGCACCCTGCCAACTATCGAGGATGCCCTAAGGTCCAAGAAATCAGGAAAATTATAGAGGCCAAAAGGAAAGGAAAAATGGTAGAAGCGAGGCCAGTGCCCCGTGCTCCAGCTACCACTGTTGCTCCGGCAGTCTCCTATGCCCAAATGGCATCGGGTAGGCGACCGGTTCAACAGACAGTGCCGAAGGTGGCCCCGGTCCCAGTGGCCAGGCAACCTGAAGCCGATCTGGATCTGAAGACGGTCCTGCTCTCCATCCAGGGGCAGATCGCTCAGCTTCAAAAGCAGTTCCTTGAGCAAGCAGCGCGAGTAGACCTCATCTACTCGACGCTGTTCGGAGAGCCAAACGCAACATCGGTTTAATGGCTGCGCAGGCAGCCCGTAACCTTAAAATCCTAGCAGTGAATGTGAATTCACTGATCAGGCCTGAACGACAACTAAACTTCGGTAACTTGTTGCAAATCCATAATCCTGACGTGTTGATGGTTAGCGAAACTAGGCTAAACCAGACGCATACCCTCAGGTACAAGAATTACCATATCATTCGAAGAGACCGAGCCTACCTAGCTGGTGGGGTCGCTCTCTTAATCAAAAAAGGCCTTTGTCATAAGGTCGTGTATAGCGGTGAAGTGCGAAAATTCCAGGCGATAGAAGCGTGTATCGCACGCATCCCCCTTCGGGGTGGTAAGCGGTTATATGTGATCGCGATCTATGCGTCTGACAAGGCACGTATCAATCCCCATTTCATTTCAGAGCTCGATACTCTATTTACTAGCCTTCGACTGAGCTCGGAAGAGAACTACTATGTCATAGCCGGGGATTTGAACTCGAGGCATATGGATTGGGGCAACGTGGTGCATAACGCCAGGGGGACCTCACTGTATAACTGGTTTGTAGAGCACAATAGTGAGTTCAAGCTAGATTTGCTTGCAACCGATAGGCCATCCTTTCCCAGAAGCGGGTCCTATCTGGATCTGATGCTGGTAGACAAACGACTGACTATACTGGACGTGGATAGACGCACACGGAACTGTTTAACTGCGGTTGAGTACGAGAGTGACCACTGCGGACTCTTCGCGGCTATTCAGCTCCCGAACGAGGTGGAAGAACTGGAGGAATATGTCCAGAGGCACCCTTATAATTACAATAAGGTCCGTTGGCCCCGTTTCTCCAGGACTTTATCCACAGAACTACGTTCGAGTGGGATCAATCCTCCGACAAACAGAAACCTGACGAACGAAGAGGTTGACAGGTACCTCATACAAATGGACGACGTAATAAAACGAACCATGGAGAAAACCATTCCGAAGGTAGTACAAATCGATGACAGCGATGTTTATCGAAATGCTACCATCGATGCACTTCACGTGCACAAAAGTAGGCTGCTGTCAAGACTCAAACTCTTGCACAGACGGTTTACAGATCCACAAAACGCGGAAGTCAGGGCACTGAAGTCTGAGATCAAGAACCTCCAACAGTTAATTCGAATAAATTACAGCTTGGCTATAAGCTTGCACTGGGGCAATAAAATCCGGGCTGTACGATCCAACAACCCGGGTATGTTCCCGCAAGTAAATAAAATATTTCGGAGGAAAGATCAAAATGACATTCAGGTCGTTAGACTTCCCAGGACGACACCCAACGAACAATTACTGACTTCAATAGGCATCGATCCAGGTGAGGCAGTGCTAGACAATGACTTCTTCGTGGTTGAAGATCCCCAGGAGAAGGTTAAAGCTATTGGTGCTGTGTTCCAGCGAGTGTATACGGTCAACGAGGTTAGTAGGCCGAATCACGATCTGGAGAACAGAGCCTTGCTAAACCACTTCTATCTCCGCAACGAGATAAGTCAATGGCGATCCGAGAATCCAGGTTTCACCAGGTTCAGTGACGATAATATGGCACATAGTGCCGTCGCCTACGATGTAAATCACATCTTGATTTCCCAAGAAGATCTTCAGGGTATCTTCAACTCGCTGAAAAAGAAAAAGTCAGTGGGAATCGATGGAATACCGAATATTGTGCTTCGCCATCTTCCCCCCGAAGCGGTCCAAATTTACACAACATTGTTCAACAACGCGCTGAGTAATGCACATTACCCGGCGCATTGGAAAACAGCTGTAGTGCAACCGATCCCTAAACGGGACAAAGACAAATCCATCCCGACAAATCTCCGGTCGATCAGTCTTCTTCCCTGCATAAGCAAGGTTTTTGAAAAGATAGTCATAGGAGTTCTGAAACAATGGGCTGATGAAAATAAAATCATACCGGACAACCAGTTCGGATTTAGGGCGGGGCATGAAACCATACATGCCGCGTCAAAGCTGGTATCCGACATTCAATGGAATAAAAGCAAAAATCAGTGCACGGGTGCCTGTCTGATTGACTTGGAGAAGGCGTTCGACACCGTTTGGTTGGAGGGTCTCTTCCTCAAGCTGGTCAGGCTCGGCATAAGTAAACCATTGCTATATACGATCTATGCCATGATAACAGGTAGAAAGTTCGTCGAGAAAAGTAACGGCGTAACTTCTACCACGGTCTTTGACATTAAAAATGGCCTTCAACAAGGGGCTGTTGGTTCGCCGATCTTGTTCTCAATATTCACTGCGGATCTTATAGGTTCCATGCCGCACTTAATTGCGTACGCCGACGATCTAGTAGCGTACAGATCAGGTCCGAAGGTCGAAGTAATAAATATCTTGTTGCAGCGTGACTTCGAAAAAATTCAGCGATTTTGCGACGACTGGAAGTTGATTATCAACTTCCTGAAGTGTGAAACTACCCTTTTCAGGACCCCGTTGTACACGGCACCGCGGAATACGCGCCAAAACTGGCGCAAGTTCGGCATAGTTGACCCGCAAGGACGGCCGTTAGCTGTGAAAAGTGTAGTTAGATATCTTGGCATTTGGCTGGATCATCTGTATTTTGACAAACATATAGATATTGCTCTGACGAAAGCCAGAAAAGCATTTGCTGCGGCAAGGAGGTTGTTTTTCAGCAGCCAACTTGATACCAGGGTGAAGGTAATCTGCTACATGGCCCTCATCCGCCCAGTTATGGCCTACGGTTGTCCACTGTGGTTCAATGTGAGTCCTTCCCAGATGGAAAAGATGAGGTTGTTCGAGAGACAGTGTCTTAGGAGCTGTCTCCGTTTGTATCGTACACCCGAGTCCGAGTACAAGAGGTACTATCCTAACGAGGTCCTGTACAACGAGGCAAACCTGAACAGGATAGATAATTTTATTATTAAGCTGATCAGAAGGCACATTGCACGAGCTATGACTTCTTCCAACAGTCTGATCTTTGGGGCTTACTACCCCAATACATTGTATCATGAAAGAGTGCGCCTTAACGGCTTTATTCCTCCCGAAGCATTCCTTTATTTAGACACGATTGGCCTAATACAGGATACAGACGGATGCCCTGTTATCTTCCATGTCGTACGCCGAACAGTGGACAGGCGACTCCAATACGAACCGGATGTCGCTCGCACCCACGAGGATCTTCTTCGGTTCAGTAGAGCGATCCCCGCTCGTGACAGGAAAGAGTCTGCCAAAGAACGGCAATTTTACTGGTGGTTACACCAAAACCAGTCTCCGCCACCGCTGGCTTTTCTAGATGACCAGATAGTTGACCATGGTGGCCAACTTACATAGGTTTAAGGTAGAAAGTAGGAAAAAAAAAAAAATCCAAAAACATTAAAAAAACAAAAAATCCAAAAAAATTAATAAAAACAAAAAATCCAAAAAAAAATTATAAAACTAATAAGAAAAGAAAAAAAAGTGCACCACGGCGTATAAAATATATATGTTAGGCATATACATAAAATATACGCCCTGGTGCACGTGTCCGTACTGTTACGGACATAGTTAAGATAGTCTTAAGTTTTATGTTAGGGTAAGTTAGTATAAGGTAGTTTAAGTAGTTAAGTAAGTAAGTTTAGTTTAGCCAAGTTTTTTGAAAATTTTCTTGGCAAATAAAAAATGGTATTAAAAGATTGTCTTAAAGACTAAAAAAAAAAAAAAAGAAAAACATAGATTAAGCCGAAAGGCACAATTATAATGTAGATTAGATTAGCTTAGAGTACCCGCATAGGGTCAGTAGGTTAGTATTAAGAACATTTGTATATTCTTAAGTTAGTTAAGCTAGTTTTAAGTACTTTTGTCTAGCAAGTAAGCATATTTCATTAAATAAAAACAAAATTACATGAAAAAAAAGAAAAAAAAAAAAAAAAAAAAGTGTCATCGCCCTTGACGACGCGGTGCTGGGTTCGAATCCCAAAAAAAGCAGTGACTTATTTTTTAGCCACAACTAATAACTTCACAAAAAAAATCTAAGCAAAACAGAAAAGTGGCGTGATGGAATCAGCAGAGCGGCCCGCGCTCGTAAACACGGGTGAGAATGCTGAACCTGAAACATCAGGCCACCGAGCTAGTGTATCAGGCCACCAGCCAAATCCACAAGAGGAAAGGAGAAAGAGGAGGAAGAAACTGCATCCGCAGTCGAACCTGGTGAAGCGCCGCCCCACTGTAACCTCAGGCGATAGGAATGTTGCGGGAAAGCCTACAGCAACAACAACAGCAGTAGTAAAGGCGAATGAAGAAGCAACAACAACTGCAGCAGCATCAGCAACAGCCTCAACGGACATAATCGAGGCGAAACAGCATCCAATCGACGACGTGCAATACGAGTCGGCAGAGGGCGAGGGGAGATTCTCCTACGGAGGTAGAGGGAACTCCTACAGTGCCCTAATGTCATCCGATTCGGATGACGAAGAGGAGGAGGATCTGGAGCAATTGAGGGAGATCCAGAGGAAGAGGGAGGAGCTGGATGCCCACATACAGGCCCTCCAAAATAAATTAAAGGCCAGGAGAGCGGCCAAGGAAGCTGCACAGCAACAACAGCAGCAACAACAACAACAAGCACAAAAACAACAACAACAGCAACTGAAGAAGAAGAAGCCGCAGCAGCAGCAACAACAACAGCAGCAGAAGAAGAAGCCGCAGCAGCTACAACAGCAGCAGAAGCAGCCACAGCAGCAACAACAACAACAGCAGCTGCAACCATCTGCAACGAAGAAGGAGAGATGGCCGCCGATCAATATAAAAGGGCCCTTACGAATGTCTGTCCACAGCTCGTCAGGGGCAGACTTTCACATTATAAAAGAAAGGCTAGCGGCGGTAGGGGCCGAGTTTTTTTCGTACACCCCAAAAGGGAAGAAAATTCAGACCATGCTCCTTAAGGGCGTGGATCCTGCTACTGATCCCGAAGAGATCCTCGCTGTACTGCGCCAGGCGCAGAGCGACGATGTCACGTTCGTTGGGGTTAAGCCCTTCACCACTGCGGTAACGAAAAGGGAGAACAGGAAACTTCCGTTCTTCCTTGTTCAGGTCACCCCAGACAGTAGAATAGAGAGCCTAAAGCGAATGACTCGTTTAGGCTCCAGTTCTGTTAGTTGGGAAACATTAATAAAGACGAAGCACATACTCCAATGTGCTCGCTGTCAGAGGTTTGGGCATGACGCGGCGAACTGCAACATGGAGTCTCGCTGCGTGAAATGCGCAGAAACCCACAATCCAGGGGAATGCCGTTTAGGGAAGGAAAAAGTCGAGGACAGGGCTATGCTCACATGCGTACTCTGTAAGACCAATGGGCACCCTGCTAATTATCGGGGATGTCCTAAAGTCCAGGAGATCAGGAGAAAGAGTATAGCGGCAAAGAACCAAGTCAAAATGGTAGAAGCGAGGCCAGTGCCCCGTGTTCCAGCTACCACTGTTACGCCGGCCTTCTCCTACGCCCAAATGGCATCAGGAAGGCGACCGGTACAACAGACAGTGCCGAAGGTGACCCCGGTCCCAGTGGCCAGGCAACCTGAAGCGAATCTGGATATGATGGCGGTACTGCTCTCTATCCAGGGGCAGATCGCTCAGCTCGAGAAACAGTTCCAAGAGCAAGCAGCGCGAGTAGAATTAATCTACTCGACGGTGTTTGCCGTGCCGAACGCATCATCGGTCTAATGGCTGCGCACGCAGCTAGTAACCTTAAGATCCTAGCAGTGAATGTGAATTCGCTGATTAGGACAGAACGCAAATTAACGCTCTGCAACCTTATGCAAACTCACAATCCAGACGTGCTGATGGCCAGCGAAACTAAGCTGAACCAGACGCGCACACTCTGGTACAAGAATTACCACGTAGTTCGAAGAGACCGTCCCCAATCCTTGCGAGGGGGCGGGGTCGCTCTCTTAATCAAAAAAGGCCTCTGTCATAAGGTCATGTATAGCAGTGAAGTGCGAAGATTTCAAGTGCTAGAAACGTGTATTGCACGCATTCCTCTTCAGGGTGGAAAGCGGTTATATGCGATCGCGATCTACGCAGCTGACAATCCTGCACTCAATCGCAACTTCATTTCAGAACTCGATACTCTTTTCACTAGCCTTCGACTGAGCTCGGAGGAAAACTACTATATCATTGCTGGGGATTTGAACTCCAAGCATAGAGAATGGGGCAATAGAGTGCATAACGACAGGGGGATCCCACTGTATAACTGGTTGGCAGAGCACAATAATGAGTTCAAGCTAGATTTGCTTGCAACTGATAGGCCATCGTACCCCAGATCCGGGTCCTATCTGGATCTGTTGCTGATCGACAGACGACTGACTATACTAGACGTGGAAAGACGCACGCGGAACTGTTTAACTGCGGTTGAGTACGAGAGTGATCACTGCGGACTCTTCGCAGCTATTCAGCTCCCGAACGAGGTGGAAGAACTGGAGGAGTATGTCCAGAGGAATCCTTATAATTACAATAAGGTCCGTTGGCCTCGCTTCTCCAGGACGTTATCCACAGAACTACGTTCGAGTGGGATCAATCCTCCATCAAACAGAAACCTAACGAACGAAGAGGTTAACAGGTACCTCATACAAATGAACGACGTAATTAAACGTACCATGGACAAGACTATTCCGAAGGTAGTAAAAAGCGATGACAGCGATGTTTATCGAAATGCTACCATCGATGCACTTCACGTGCACAAAAGTAGGCTGCTGTCAAGACTCAAACTCTTACACAGGCGGTTTACAAATCCACAAGACGCGGCAGTCAGGGAATTGAAGTCGGAGATCAAGAACCTCCAACAGTTAATACGTATGAACTATAGCTTGGCTATAAGCTTGCACTGGGGCAATAAAATCCGGGCTGTACGATCTAACAACCCGGGTATGTTCCCACAAGTAAATAAAATATTCCGGAGGAAAGATCAAAACGACATTCAGGCCGTTAGACTTCCCAGAACGACAAATAACGAACAATTACTGACTTCAGTTGGCATCGATCCAGATGGAGCAGTGCTAGACAACGACTTCTTCGTAGTTGAAGATCCTCAGGAGAAGGTGAAAGCAATTGGTGCTGTGTTTCAGCGAGTGTATACGGTCAACGAGGTTCGTAGACCGAATCACGACCTGGAGCATAGAGCCTCGCTAAACCACTTCGAGCTCCGAAACGAGATAAGTCAATGGCGATCTGAGAATCCTGGTTTTACCAGGTTCAGTGACGATAACACGGCAAATAATGCCGTCGCCAATGATGGAAATCACATCTTGATTTCTCAAGAAGATCTTCAGGGTATCTTTAACTCGCTGAAGAAGAAAAAGTCGGTGGGTATCGATGGTATACCAAATATTGTACTTCGCTATCTTCCCCCCGAAGCCGTGCAGATTTACACAACACTGTTCAATAATGCGCTGAGTAATGCTTATTACCCGGTACACTGGAAAACAGCTGTGGTGCAACCAATCCCTAAACGGGACAAAGACAAATCTATCCCGACAAATCTTCGGTCGATTAGTCTTCTTCCTTGCATAAGCAAGGTCTTTGAAAAGATAGTCATTCGAGCTCTGAAACAATGGGTTGAGGAAAATAAAATCATACCGGACAACCAGTTCGGATTCAGGGCGGGGCATGAAACTATACATGCCGCGTCCAAACTGGTATCCGACATTCAGTGGAACAAAGACAAAAAACAATGCACGGGTGCTTGTCTGATTGACTTGGAGAAAGCGTTCGACACCGTTTGGTTAGAGGGTCTCTTCCTCAAGCTGGTCAGGCTCGGCATAAGCAAATCATTGCTATACATGATCTATGACATGATAATAGGTAGAAAGTTCGTCGTGAAAAGTGGCGACGTAACTTCTTCCACGGTCTTTGACATCAAAAATGGTCTGCAACAGGGAGCGGTTGGTTCGCCGATCCTGTTCTCAATATTCACTGCAGATCTTATAGGTTCCATGCCGCACTTAATTGCGTACGCCGACGATCTAGTAGCGTACAGATCAGCTCCGAAGGTCGAAGTAATAAATAACTTGTTGCAATGTGACTTCGAACAAATTCAGCGATTTTGCGACGACTGGAAGTTGATTATCAACTTCCTGAAGTGCGAAACTATCCTTTTCAGGACCCCGCTGTACATGGCAGCATGGGATACGCGCACAAACTGGCGCAAGTTCGGCATAGTTGACCCTCAGGGACGGCCGTTAGATGTGAAAAGTGTAGTTAGATATCTTGGCATTTGGCTGGATCAATATCTGCATTTTGACAAACATATAGATATTGCTCTGGCGAAAGCTAAAAAGGCCTTTGCTGTGGCAAGGGGGTTGTTTTACAGCAGCCAACTTGACACCAGAGTAAAGGTAATCTGCTACATGTCCCTCATCCGCCCAGTTATGGCCTACGGTTGTCCACTGTGGTTCAATGTGAGTCCTTCCCAGATGGAAAAGATGAGGTTGTTCGAGAGACAGTGTCTTCGCACTTGTCTCCGGTTGTATCGTACACCCGAGTCTGAGTACAAGAAGTTCTATCCTAACGAGGTCCTGTACAACGAGGCAAACTTGAACAGGATAGATAATTTTATTATTAAACTGATCAGAAGGCATATTGCGCGAGCTATGACTTCTTTCAAACGTCTGATCTTTGGGGCTTATTACCCCAATGTTTACCAAGAAAGAGTGCGCCTCACCGGCTTTATTCCTCCTGAAGCGTTCCTCTATCTCGACACAATTGGCCTAATACAGGATCCACAAGGATGTCCTGTCATCTTCCACGTCGTACGCCGAACAGTGGACAGGCGACTCCAATACGAACGGGATGTCGCTCGCATTCACGAGGATCTCCTCCGGTTCAGTAGAGCGATCTCTGCTCGAGACAGGAGAGAGTCTGCCAAAGAACGGCAATTTTACTGGTGGCTACACCAAAACCAGCCCCCGCCGCCGCTGGATTTTCAAAATGACGCGGTAGTTGACCATAGTGGCCAACTTACATAGATCTTAGGGTAGCGTAGGAAAAAAAAAAAAAATTTTAAAAGAAAAGAAAAAAAGGTGCACCACGGCGTATAAATTTTATATGTTAGGCATATACATAACATATACGCCCTGGTGCACGTGCCGTACTGTTACGGACATAGTTAAGTTAGCTCATAAGTTTTTATATTAGGTTACGTAAGTTTAAGATAGGTTAAGATAGATATATAATGCCAAGTTTTTTACCAGTTTTCTTGGCCAAACTAATCAGAAAGTACATTCAGACAAAATAAAAAAAAAAAAAAAAAATAAACCATAGTCTAAGCCGAAAGGCACAAAAATTTAGTTCAGAATAGCTTAGAGTACCCGTATAGGGTCAGTAGGTTAGATGTAAGAACGATTGTTAAGTTAGTTAATCTAGTTTTAGTTATTTTTGTCTAGCATGTAAGAAAAATGAATTATAAAATAAAACAAAATAGAACTAAAAAAAAAAAAAAAAGATAGAATAATAAGAGCATAGATACGTATGCGTTTTTGAACGATGGTTCAAGCCTAACAACGATGGAACGAGATGTTTTCAACGAAATGGATTTCGATGGAACCGAAGTTTTGATTGTGCAATGGATGTCATGGTCGGAAACGTCACTTCCTCAAAGGAGTTTAATGTGCCGGAGATCTTGGGCTACCCACTCAAACAGTCGATGTCTGTAAGCTGAAAGAACTGTATCTTCCACTTACCAACTCTAAGCCGAAGATCTTGATATATTTTAAATCAAACAAAGTTTCTGCTGGGAACACGACAGCGACTTGGAACAGCCCACTGCTTTGAAATCACTTATTTTTCTTTTATTAATAATTTATTTTTCTTAAATGCCAGACAAAAAAAATGAAAACGAGCTTAACTAACTTAACAATCGTTCTTACATCCAACCTACTGGCCCTACACGGGTAGTCGGAGGTATTCTGAACTAAATCTAAACGTGCCTTTCGGCTTAGACCGTGTTTTCTTTTCTGTCTTTATGGACAATCTTTATTATTTTGATTTGTCCAAGAAAAACTGGTTAAAAACTTGGCCCAACATAAAAACTTATAAACTATCCAAACTGTATCCGCAACAGTATGGAAATGACCATAACCTCCCCTTTGTCCACGTTAACCCTCATTCCAGCATCAGCATATACGGCCATAAACCTATCGAGTGCGCGCTGGAGTTCAGTCTGGGAGGATGTGAGGATAATTAAGTCATCTGCAAAAAGAAGATGACTTACCCTCAACTGTCCCAATGTGAAATATTCCTCACCTCGGCTGTGCTGCAACATCCAGTCCATATCTACAATGAAAAGGAGAGGTGACAAGATACACCCTTGGCGAAGTCCGACGCACACGGTGAAAGGTGTTGATTTAGCACCGTTTACCCGAACACAGCTGCTAGAGTTTGTGTATAGAGACTGAATGGCCCTCAGAAGAGGACCATCAATCCCATACTAAAGAGTTTACCTGGAGAGACTCGGTCATATGCCTTTTCCAAATCTACAAAACAACTGTAGATGGGTTTGGCATACTCCCAAGCCTTCTCAAGTCCCATTCTTAGAGTGAAAAGCTGGTCGGTTGTACTTCTGCCGGGACGAAAAATGCACTGTTCATCCCCCATCCTGGACTCGACCATAGCTCTAGGACGCGCTTCCAACACCTTAGCATAGACTTTCCCGGGGATACGTAAGAGAGATATGCCCCTTTAGCTGGAGCAATCTCTTTTGTCTTCTTTCTTCAAAAGTGGGACCATCACCCCAGTTTGCCATTCGCCAGGTGTCTCATCTCGTTCCCATGCCACTTTAATGACACGAGAGAGTCATAAAACTCCCTCTTTACCCATTGCCTTAAGCATTTCTGGCCGGATTTCATCCACACCGGCGGATTTGCAAATTTTTAGCGATTCAATCGCCAAAATGACTTCCTCCACCGTTGGACTATTCTCCGCCCCACTCAAGACTACGGGTCTGTCATCCTCAGTGCCCTGTTCGGGATTGAGCATCTCCGAAAAGTGCTCGCTCCATCTGCCCAAGATGTCCGCCTCATTGGAAAGTAACACCCCATCTTTGGATTTGACTCCTTCGATGATGTTGAATTTCCTTCCTCTGAGTCGGCGAATGGTTTGCCGGAACACATTTTTCGCAGATCTATGGTCGTTTTCTAGCTTCTCGTCGAACTCCTTCCAAGACTGCTCTTTAGCTGCTCGCACAGCTAATTTGCAAGTTTTTCGCGCCTCAGTGTACCGGTCACGAGATGCAGAGTCCGCCAAGAGAATCCAATCTCTGTAGGTCTTCTTCTTCTCTCTCGTGAAATAACTTGATATGCAAATTGTGACTCGTCGTGTAAAAGGTATTCGAACATGTCCGCCTAATGAAATAACTTGATATGTATATGACTAACATATATAATTCACACGCCATGGTGCACCTTTTTTTTAATTTTTGGTTTATGTATTCTTTTTCTTACAGTTTTTGTTTTATAATTTTTTTTTCGTTTTTTGTCTTATAATTTTTTTCTTAAATGCTATCTTAGAAACTATGTATGTTGGCCACCATGGTCAACTACCGGTTCATTTTGAAAAGCCAGCGGCGGTGGGGATTGGTTTTCGTGTATCCACCAGTAAAATTACCGTTCATTGGCGGCGGACTCTTTGCTGTCTCGAGCAGAGATCGCTCTACTGATCCGGAGGAGATCCTAGTGACTGCGAGCGACATCCCGTTCGTATTGGAGTCGCCTGTCTACTTTTCGGCATACCACAAGGAAGATGACAGGACATCCTTGTGGATCCTGTATTAGGCCAATTGTGTCGAGATAGAGGAACGCTTCAGGAGGAATAAAGCCGGTGAGGCGCACTCTTTCTTGGTAAACATTGGGGTAATAAGCCCCAAAGATCAGACGTTTGAAAGAAGTCATAGCTCGCGCAATATGCCTTCTGATCAGTTTAATAATAAAATTATCGATCCTGTTCAAGTTTGCCTCGTTCTACAGGACCTCATTAGGATAGAAGTTCTTGTACTCAGAATCGGGTGTACGATACAACCGGAGACAAGTGCGAAGACACTGTCTCTCGAACAACCTCATCTTTTCCATCTGGGAAGGACTCACATTGAACCACAGCGGACAACCGTAGACTATAACTGGCCGGATGAGGGCCATGTAGCAGATTACCTTTACTCTGGTGTCAAGTTGGCTGCTGTAAAACAACCCCCATGCCACAGTAAAGGCTTTTTTAGATTTCGCCAGAGCAATATCTATATGTTTGTCAAAATACAGATATTGGTCCAACCAAATGCCGAGATACCTTACTACACTTTTCACATCTAACGGCCGTCCCTGCGGGTCAACTATGCCGAACTTAGGCCAGTTTGTGCGCGTATCCCATGCTGCCATGTACAGCGGGGTCCTGAAAAGGATAGTTTCGCACTTCAGGAAGTTGATAATCAACTTCCAGTCGTCACAAAATCGCTGAATTTGTTCGAAGTCACGTTGCAACAAGGTATTTATTACTTCCACCTTCGGGCCTGATACTAGATCGTCGGCGTACGCAATTAATAATAATAAGATTTGCAGTGAATATTGAACAAGATCGGTGAACCAACCGCTCCCTGTTGCAGCCCATTTTGTATATCAAAGACCGTGGTGGAAGTTGAATCGCCACTTTTCACGACTAACTTTCTACCTGTTACAATGTCATAGATCATTTATAGTATGGGTTAACTTATGATGAGCCTGACCAGCTTGAAAACACTCCTTGGCTGTTTGGTATTTGGTCAGTGTTCTCATACCTTTAGCGCATCGTCTCTAATTGTTAGACTTTTGTTCCACAGCAGAAGATCCTCACGAATTGGTTAGATGTCACTTTTCTACGGAAGAATTTGGTGTAAATCCCCCGAATGGAGATTTCGTAGGTAGAGAAGATAGTCGAGCACTGGATATCATGGAAAGAACTTTGATGTTGATGGAGAATAGGTATCAGATTGGACTGTTATGGAAGCTTGCCTCTCATCAACACTCTCATTTGCTGAAAGGCCCTGATCACCTAACGCCACTTCATGATGGTTCGTTTAAGTTTAGAGAACGTGAATTTGCAGTGTACAAGATTATTGTAAACCAATTTGAGAGTTTGATTTTGTCACTTGCATTATTGTGGGTGACACCGAAGGAGTGTGAATAATTATGTTACTTAGAATCTAAATTTGTTGCTGATAGGTTCCCGTTAAGTATTAAAACTACAACGAGACCACAATTTGAGTACCTGGCCTACTTAATGGAGGAATTTAGCCTTGTAAAGGTTTTTAATAGCTGTAGAAAAATGAAATTGAAAATTTTCAGAAAAATTGTTCAGCGTCGGTCCTCCATTGCGCGATGTGAGGTTAAGTAAAAAGTTGAACACATCCAATCCGCAAATCAAAATTTTTTATTGTTCATAATTTCAAAAATAGAATTTTAATTGTATTTTTTCTGTTCTGTTTTGAAATGTAATCCATCTGGGACAATTTTCTGTTTCCAGAATTTGTAACACTTCGACTAAATTTTTGGAAAATATTTGCATTAAAATCGTTCGCATTTGCTAGTTCCCACAATGCCTCCTTCGATAACTTGAAATAGGCATGTGTGTACATACATATATAAATAGCTTTAAGCCTGGGTTGGCATTATCTAAAGGGAATTGTGTTGGTTTTGGTTAATTATCAAAGGCTTCGTATATCTTATGTCGCTTGTGCAGTTCGATATTACATATACACATTTTTCATCGAATATAAACCAATGAGGAACTAAAGCCAAGCCATTATACCACAGACACGATCCAACGTCCAAAATATCTTCTCAAAGTATTGCAAATGTTTAGCAAATACATCAACCGAATGGAGAGTGATGCTATTTGATTGAATATAGTATGTATTGTTGTCACCTCACTTGGATTCAAGAATATGATGTGAGGTGACAATTTGTCACTTCGCATAAGAGAATAGGGATGATCATGTGTCGAAGTCTTAAGCCAAGTTTTTTTTACCAGTTTTCTTGGCTAACCGAAAAACAAAAACAGACTGAAAAAAAAAATAAAAAACATAGATTAAGCCGAAAGGCAAACTTAAATGTCACTAGGTTAGATGTAAGAACAATTATTAAGATAGTTAAGCTAGTCTTAAGTATTTCTGTCTAGCACGTAAGTAAATGAATTAAAAATAAAACAAAAATGAATTAAAAAAAATAAAAATCATGTGTCGAAGTTTCAAATACTCCTGCATGACATCTGAACACATTTCATTAAGTTTCTGATTGTGGGCAAACCGCCGTTCCATCGAGTACAGCCGCGAGATTGCTGTCGATAAAGTTATACCAAACGTCGGGTAAACATTCTTAAACGGAAGCTGAACAACGTATTTTCCCTCCGGTGAAGCGAAAATGTCGTTTGAAAATGTATTTCAGTTTGGTCAACTACTTTGGATCAAGCCGAAGCGACATCAAAAAAAGTATTTGGTTGAGATGCAAGGTTATATGCAGTGATGAAACAGCTTGGGAATCATCGGACAGTTGGCTCGATGAATTCTCCAGTTATCATCCAACCGAAAACTGTACGTTGCGCGAGTGGACAACCATTTTGGAAACAAACACCTTGGATTTGCTCTCCTTTCAAAATAGTCGAGAACTTATCAGCGCCCAAGAAGTATATCAATAGGAGCAGTCTTACTAAACCCTGGATCTGCTAGATCCAGATTTTAAATGCGAGACTAAGATGAGATGTCTATTGATCGAGAAGGCAAGTTCGAAGTCAACTTCCTTAGAATATATGCATCAATAGACGAGCGATCCGAAAAAAACGGGGACACAAAGTTAAGAAGATACATCCTTTGGTGTGTCCTGGTTCCAATGATGAAAGTCCGAGAATAGGTATTCGGACGTGCGGCGAGAATACCCTAGCTTTTGGGCGACAAACGTTGAGACCCAGAATCAAGCAACAAGCCACAAAGAATTTAGAAAGCTTTTTTTTCTGAATGGATCCAAGAGAATGGTTGTTAATTATCACAGTGGTGGATTGAAGTGAACTCGATGAAGACAGAGATTGGGCACGTTGCATAGACGACGATGGAGTAGGTTCACTAGTTTTATTAGATTGTAAAGTGCACTAGGGTATGATGACGATTGACAATCATGACAACGAAAAGGAGAACGACATTTCACTGACGAATGCCCAAATCGAAGACAGTTAAAACAAATAGAGCCTTTATACACGAACGTTGTACGCGATTCAAAATGTATTTCACTGAATTTCGCACACTGATGTAATAAATGGTTTATTTTTGCACATCATTGCGATTTTTCACTTAGAGACGAATTCGAAACTGTTCTAGATGCATTGTCTGTTACCGTTTCAGATAAATGTGCCTTCATGTTTGACGGAGGTTTACACTAGATAAAACGGAACGACGTAGAGACTGACTGGATTCTAAAGCATCACAGCGTGCTTCCAAGAATTTTAACAGTTCGAGAATCGTACAATCTTCTTGCGAGCCTATGTGCACTGGCCAAGCCTGACTAGTATCGTTATCGAGTTTGTTCAATAACAGATTAATAAGCCATAAGTCGCGACTGGTTTTATCTAATGCATTAAGTCCCCGCACAAGTTCATCACCCCGTTTTTCGCAGTCTGCACATTAGTTTCACTGATTGACGGAAGCGACAAAAATGTTTGGATCGACCTGAACGAACTTTTAAAGTGATCGGTTGTGATAATACTCATACATAATACATTTCTAGACATATTTTAAACTTTGTTTTGTTTGTATATTTTATATGAAACTATCATTATTCGAAGTTGCAGCTATAATAAGAATTGTTTTAAAGGTACAAGAATATAAATTAAATTATATTTGCATCATGCAAACAATGTTTATTGTACGATTTTCTGCGATTTTGTACGAAAAGTATAGACAACAAATTTGTGAACGACAAAATTTCAAGGGAAAATCGCCTAGTATCGATCACAATCGACAATCGCAATACAAAAACAACAAATCGACTGTCGACAAACGGTGTGTATCGATTATCTATTGCATTATGGATGTACTTCGATTTCGGAAAGGAAGAATGTAGATGTCCAACCTGTAGAAGGGAACTTGCAGCGCTCTCAGCACCCAGGACAACGGTGGAAATCACTGCACTTCAACCATTGACCAAACGAACGTTGACCGCAATATCAGCCCCAATTGCCATTACAGCGCAACCAGAAAACAACTCTGAAATAATTTTGAGTGAAATGCGCAAAATGAGAAGAAATGTCTGAAATAAGTTCTAGTTGTGAATTTGTAGCGAACAAAACATAAACATAAGGCACTACACTCATAAACAATGAAGCACTACAGAAACTTTCAAACGAAATAAAAGAACTCAAGGAAAGTAACCAGAAAAAAGATCAACTAATATTTAATATTGAAACCAAAATTAACACACTTGAACAACAGCTATTGAAAATAACATTGAAATTAAAAACATTCAACCGACACAAAATGAAAATTTAATGGCAATTATCCAAGCAGTAGGCAAAACTATTGGTCACAATATCAGCAATTCGGATGTCACTGATGTCTACAGAACAAACAAAATAAACCCAAACAAAACAACAATAATAGTTTCATTTGCTAACCACACATTCAAAACAAACGTAGCTAAAAAGGCAAAACCATATGCAATATACCTCTAAAAAAAACTTAGAAATCACTTGCAATGGCCCATTCAAATGCAACACCCAAAATTGAAACACTAGTTTATTTGAACACACTACACACACTTTACACCTAATAAATACAAATACAAAAAGTTAAGCCAGAGGTTCCGATTGCGAGTGTCGATTATCAATTGATAAGCGATATACATCGATTGTCGACAGCCGATTGGTTTCTTTGGTACTGTGATTGTCGATTGTTATCGATCCTAGCCGATTTTCAAATTTTGCCGTTCACAGATTTGTGATCGACGGTTTTCGTGTCTCAGAAAATCGTTAAATAAACATTGTTTCCATGGTGCAAATGTAATTTAATTTATATTATCATTTGCGGAAAGGCCCTGATCACCTAATGCCACTTCATGATGGTTTGTTTAAGTTTAGAGAACGTGAAAAGATTATTGTAAACCAATTTAAGTACAAATGGAAACGCGGTTATGTCGCAAATTTGGCACCACTGAAAAAGCAATAAGGGTCTCTTTTTATTAATTTTTGTCTACTTCTTTTTTATATAGACAACCACAGAAACCATGTGTGCTAAATACATACATATATTTGGTGGCCTTACTACGGAACAACCGTACATTGGACAGTTCCGTTATCTGGACGAGAACATGTGCGTGGCTTGGGTTTTGACATTGGGCAACTCCTATTATCGTGGATGAGAACATTTGATAGCCACTTGCCACTTGTGGTTGACACAGTGAGGGAATCTTTCGTGCACTTGCTGGGATGAAGTTGTCCGTTGAAAACAAAAAATTCATCCGGCGACTCAGCAGGCCTGGGGTATGAGTCGGACTTCGAACGAGATTTCTAAGCTCGAGGACTTATTAACATTTGTGGAGAAACGAGCTCACAGTTTGGCGTCGGACGTTCTGCGATGGAATGCTGTCGACCTTCACAACAAACCTGGCATGAAGGTGTATCCCAACCCTCCAAATCGTGCATTGCGCTTGCTGAAGACAAACTGGGCTGCAACTACACCTGGCAATTGCGAGTTTTGCGACTCCAAGGTTCAGGTGGATGCTGCCGAAATTGCCAACACCATACATTGCTGTGCCGCATCAACTCTTCCGGTCCTACACCAACCACCAAGCCGACATCAACTGCAGCTCAACCGATGAACTACACAGCCCGACTACCATCAGCAGCTACGACGTTTGTAGTGATCGGCGAGTGGTTGGTTTTGCAGGCGACTGCGATTGTTAGCATCAAGGATGGCTTTGGTTACACACGTCGCTACCGGGTCATTTGCGACCCAGGCAGTCAGGTCAGTTTCATGAGGTACAATTCTTTTAATAAATTGGCTATTTGCTCCGCCATAACACACACACGTGGTCGTGCTACAATCTCTCTGTCGTCGTGCGATGGCACATTTGGCATCGATGTCAACTTCTACTTGTTGACCACAAACTGACTCCAGTAACTGATATTGCGCCGTTTTGGTGGCAACATCTACACACTTTGGCTTTGGCTGGGTGATCTTTGGACCATCCGAAATCAACACTCCACTGGTATCATCCGTTCGTTCATCGCTGACGGTTAATGGCAACCATTGTCTCGACTTGGCTATGGCGCGTATATTCGAAGCTGACGCAGACAACCCAAATACGGATGGCGATTTCGAATTCTGCGAGAATTTATTCCTAGCTACACATCGTCGTGATTGCAATGGCCGTTACATCGTACAAATCCCGTTTCGTTCGGATGCACCGACGCTTGGCAACTCACATCCATTGGCACTACGGCTGTTTCATCAACTGGAGCGCAAACTGGCGAACAACCCGGAGCTGAAGGCAAAATACCTGGCTTTCATGCAGGAATACATCGCTCTGGGCCATATGAAGGATGTCTCCGATTTGCTGCATGCACCATCACAACGCTACCTCATTCCACATCATGCTGTGCTATCAAAATTTCGGGTCGTCTTCAACGCATCAGCGAAGACATCAAATGGCGTTTCCCTGAATGAGATGCAATTGAGTGCGATTGAACTCATACAGGAACAGCTGGTTACAATCATCTTCCGATTCCGACGCTTTGCAGTGGCTCTCTCGGCAGATGTGGAAAAGATGTTAAGGCAAGCTCAAATCGACGAACGTCACCAGCGATGGCAGCAGATCATATGGAGTGAAACAGCTGATCAACCAATTCGTACATTCCAATTGACCACTGTCACTTATGGCATGGGTTCTGGTCCGTTCAATGCTATTCAGGCAACGCAGCAGTGTGCCGGCGATAATTGCAACATATTTGCTGATGGTCCCCGAGCAGTGGCTGCTCTTACGAGCGTTTTGCTGCACTTCTACGTCGACGATTATCTGGCGAGTGTTGAAACACCAAATCAGGCGATTCAGTTGGCAAATGACATCAACAAGGTATATCAGCAAGGTCACATCGACATTGGCGAAACCACATCTACCACCAAACGCCATGTGTTGAGTGATATTGCTCGCTTGTACGATCCTACGAACATGCTGGCACCCGACATCATCGTGTCGAAAATATTCCTACAATCTCTATGGCGGACTGGCTTGGAATGGGACTCACCGCTACCGGTGGACTTGCTTCAGGAATGGATGGACTACCGCCAAAATTTGCATCAACTACACTAGCTTCGAATTCCACCGTGTTTGCAGATGCAGGCATCGGCCACAACACATCTCCATGGATTTTGCGATACAAGCATTAAGGCATTTGCAACTGTGGTACGAGCAGCCCCAATGACGACTTCACATCAGCACTTGTCACTGCAAAAACTTGTGCGGCACCAGCTCGAGTTGACATTCAAGGCAATCCAACGACAACGTTACCACGACTGGAATTGTGTGCAGCTCGACTTTTGCACAGACTGTTGGCAGCGTAATACATGCATTGGACTTGGCACATGCATCATGCACCCTTTGGAGCGATTCCACCATCGTTCTTTGCTGGCATATGCTGCACACAGAATAAGCTACATTCAACAACACACCAACTTGGAGGATTGGCGACATGTCCGCCCTCATCAAAACCCAGCAGATTGTGCGAGTCGGCTGCATCATTAGTCAGTCATACGTTATGGTGACTTGCCCCGACTGAACTAATGCGGAGCAACATGGCGACTGATATTCCAGAACTTTCCGAGGCAAATCTACAGGCGATGGAGGTGGAAACTAAATCACTCAAGGCGCATATTTGGTGTATTGCTTCACTCAGATTCATACAAACTCGATACAACTGTGGCAACGAAGTCATCAAAAACAAAACAACAATAATAGTTTCATTTGCTAACCACACATTCAAAACAAACGTAGCTAAAAAGGCAAAACCATATGCAATATACCTCTAAAAAAAACTTAGAAATCACTTGCAATGGCCCATTCAAATGCAACACCCAAAATTGAAACACTAGTTTATTTGAACACACTACACACACTTTACACCTAATAAATACAAATACAAAAAATTAAGCCAGAGGTTCCGATTGCGAGTGTCGATTATCAATTGAAAAGCGATATACATCGATTGTCGACAGCCGATTGGTTTCTTTGGTACTGTGATTGTCGATTGTTATCGATCCTAGCCGATTTTCCCTTCAAATTTTGCCGTTCACAGATTTGTGATCGACGGTTTTCGTGTCTCAGAAAATCGTTAAATAAACATTGTTTCCATGGTGCAAATGTAATTTAATTTATATTATCATTTGCGGAAAGGCCCTGATCACCTAATGCCACTTCATGATGGTTTGTTTAAGTTTAGAGAACGTGAAAAGATTATTGTAAACCAATTTGAGTACAAATGGAAACGCGGTTATGTCGCAAATTTGGCACCACTGAAGAAGCAATAAGGGTATCTTTTTATTAATTTTTGTCTACTTCTTTTTTATATAGACAACCACAGAAACCATGTGTGCTAAATACATACATATATTTGGTGGCCTTACTACGGAACAACCGTACATTGGACAGTTCCGTTATCTGGACGAGAACATGTGCGTGGCTTGGGTTTTGACATTGGGCAACTCCTATTATCGTGGATGAGAACATTTGATAGCCACTTGCCACTTGTGGTTGACACAGTGAGGGAATCTTTCGTGCAATTGCTGGGATGAAGTTGCCCGTTGAAAACAAAAAATTCATCCGGCGACTCAGCAGGCCTGGGGTATGAGTCGGACTTCGAACGAGATTTCTAAGCTCGAGGACTTATTAACATTTGTGGAGAAACGAGCTCACAGTTTGGCGTCGGACGTTCTGCGATGGAATGCTGTCGACCTTCACAACAAACCTGGCATGAAGGTGTATCCCAACCCTCCAAATCGTGCATTGCGCTTGCTGAAGACAAACTGGGCTGCAACTACACCTGGCAATTGCGAGTTTTGCGACTCCAAGGTTCAGGTGGATGCTGCCGAAATTGCCAACACCATACATTGCTGTGCCGCATCAACTCTTCCGGTCCTACACCAACCACCATGCCGACATCAACTGCAGCTCAACCGATGAACTACACAGCCCGACTACCATCAGCAGCTACGACGTTTGTAGTGATCGGCGAGTGGGTGGTTTTGCAGGCGACTGCGATTGTTTGCATCAAGGATGGCTTTGGTTACACACGTCGCTACCGGGTCATTTGCGATCCAGGCAGTCAGGTCAGTTTCATGAGGTACAACTCTTTTAATAAATTGGCTATTTGCTCCGCCATAACACACACACGTGGTCGTGCTACAATCTCTCTGTCGTCGTGCGATGGCACATTTGGCATCGATGTCAACTTCTACTTGTTGACCACAAACTGACTCCAGTAACTGATATTGCGCCGTTTTGGTGGCAACATCTACACACTTTGGCTTTGGCTGGGTGATCTTTGGACCATCCGAAATCAACACTCCACTGGTATCATCAGTTCGTTCATCGCTGACGGTTAATGGCAACCACTGTCTCGACTTGGCTACGGCGCGTATATTCGAAGCTGACGCAGACAACCCAAATACGGATGGCGATTGCGAATTCTGCGAGAATTTATTCCTAGCTACACATCGTCGTGATTGCAATGGCCGTTACATCGTACAAATCCCGTTTCGTTCGGATGCACCGACGCTTGGCAACTCACATCCATTGGCACTACGGCTGTTTCATCAACTGGAGCGCAAACTGGCGAACAACCCGGAGCTGAAGGCAAAATACCTGGCTTTCATGCAGGAATACATCGCTCTGGGCCATATGAAGGATGTCTCCGATTTGCTGCATGCACCATCACAACGCTACCTCATTCCACATCATGCTGTGCTATCAAAATTTCGGGTCGTCTTCAACGCATCAGCGAAGACATCAAATGGCGTTTCCCTGAATGAGATGCAATTGAGTGCGATTGAGCTCATACACACAATCATCTTCCGATTCCGACGCTTTGCAGTGGCTCTCTCGGCAGATGTGGAAAAGATGTTAAGGCAAGTTCAAATCGACGAACGTCACCAGCGATGGCAGCAGATCATATGGAGTGAAACAGCCGATCAACCAATTCGTACATTCCAATTGACCACTGTCACTTATGGCATGGGTTCTGGTCCGTACAATGCTATTCAGGCAACGCAGCAGTGTGCCGGCGATAATTGCAACATATTGGCTGATGGTCCCCGAGCAGTGGCTGCTCTTACGAGCGTTTTGCTGCACTTCTACGTCGACGATTATCTGGCGAGTGTTGAAACACCAGATCAGGCGATTCAGTTGGCAAATGACATCAACAAGGTATTGCAGCAAGGTCACATCGACATTGGCGAAACCATATCTACCACCAAACGCCAGGTGTTGAGTGATATTGCTCGCTTGTACGATCCTACGAACATGCTGGCACCCGACATCATCGTGTCGAAAATATTCCTACAATCTCTATGGCGGACTGGCTTGGAATGGGACACACCGCTACCGGTGGACTTGCTTCAGGAATGGATGGACTACCGCCAAAATTTGCATCAACTACACTAGCTTCGAATTCCACAGTGTTTGCAGATGCAGGCATCGGCCACAACACATCTCCATGGATTTTGCGATACAAGCATTAAGGCATTTGCAACTGTGGTACGAGCAGCCCCAATGACGACTTCACATCAGCACTTGTCACTGCAAAAACTTGTGCGGCACCAGCTCGAGTTGACATTCAAGGCAATCCAACGACAACGTTACCACGACTGGAATTGTGTGCAGCTCGACTATTGGCACAGACTGTTGGCAGCGTAATACATGCATTGGACATGGCACATGCATCATGCACCCTTTGGAGCGATTCCACCATCGTTCTTTGCTGGCATATGCTGCACACAGAATAAGCTACATTCAACAACACACCAACTTGGAGGATTGGCGACATGTCCGCCCTCATCAAAACCCAGCAGATTGTGCGAGTCGGCTGCATCATTAGTCAGTCATACGTTATGGTGACTTGCCCCGACTGACCTAATGCGGAACAACATGGCGACTGATATTCCAGAACTTTCCGAGGCAGATCTACAGGCGATGGAGGTGGAAACTAAATCACTCAAGGCGCATATTTGGTGTATTGCTTCACTCAGATTCATACAAACTCGATACAACTGTGGCAACGAAGTCATCAAAAACAAAACAACAATAATAGTTTCATTTGCTAACCACACATTCAAAACAAACGTAGCTAAAAAGGCAAAACCATATGCAATATACCTCTAAAAAAAACGTAGAAAGCACTTGCAATGGCCCATTCAAATGCAACACCCAAAATTGAAACACTAGTTTATTTGAACACACACTTTACACCTAATAAATACAAATACAAAAAATTAAGCCAGAGGTTCCGATTGCGAGTGTCGATTATCAATTGAAAAGCGATATACATCGATTGTCGACAGCCGATTGGTTTCTTTGGTACTGTGATTGTCGATTGTTATCGATCCTAGCCGATTTTCCCTTCAAATTTTGCCGTTCACAGATTTGTGATCGACGGTTTTCGTGTCTCAGAAAATCGTTAAATAAACATTGTTTCCATGGTGCAAATGTTATTTAATTTATATTATCATTTGCGGAAAGGCCCTGATCACCTAATGCCACTTCATGATGGTTTGTTTAAGTTTAGAGAACGTGAAAAGATTATTGTAAACCAATTTAAGTACAAATGGAAACGCGGTTATGTCGCAAATTTGGCACCACTGAAGAAGCAATAAGGGTCTCTTTTTATTAATTTTTGTCTACTTCTTTTTTATATAGACAACCGCAGAAACCATGTGTGCTAAATACATACATATATTTGGTGGCCTTACTACGGAACAACCGTACATTGGACAGTTCCGTTATCTGGACGAGAACATGTGCGTGGCTTGGGTTTTGACATTGGGCAACTCCTATTATCGTGGATGAGAACATTTGATAGCCACTTGCCACTTGTGGTTGACACAGTGAGGGAATCTTTCGTGCACTTGCTGGGATGAAGTTGCCCGTTGAAAACAAAAAATTCATCCGGCGACTCAGCAGGTCTGGGGTATGAGTCGGACTTCGAACGAGATTTCAAAGCTCGAGGACTTATTAACATTTGTGGAGAAACGAGCTCACAGTTTGGCGTCGGACGTTCTGCGATGGAATGCTGTCGACCTTCACAACAAACCTGGCATGAAGGTGTATCCCAACCCTCCAAATCGTGCATTGCGCTTGCTGAAGACAAACTGGGCTGCAACTACACCTGGCAATTGCGAGTTTTGCGACTCCAAGGTTCAGGTGGATGCTGCCGAAATTGCCAACACCATACATTGCTGTGCCGCATCAACTCTTCCGGTCCTACACCAACCACCATGCCGACATCAACTGCAGCTCAACCGATGAACTACACAGCCCGACTACCATCAGCAGCTACGACGTTTGTAGTGATCGGCGAGTGGGTGGTTTTGCAGGCGACTGCGATTGTTAGCATCAAGGATGGCTTTGGTTACACACGTCGCTACCGGGTCATTTGCGATCCAGGCAGTCAGGTCAGTTTCATGAGGTACAACTCTTTTAATAAATTGACTATTTGCTCCGCCATAACACACACACGTGGTCGTGCTACAATCTCTCTGTCGTCGTGCGATGGCACATTTGGCATCGATGTCAACTTCTACTTGTTGACCACAAACTGAATCCAGTAACTGATATTGCGCCGTTTTGGTGGCAACATCTACACACTTTGGCTTTGGCTGGGTGATCTTTGGACCATCCGAAATCAACACTCCACTGGTATCATCCGTTCGTTCATCGCTGACGGTTAATGGCAACCACTGTCTCGACTTGGCTATGGCGCGTATATTCGAAGCTGACGCAGACAACCCAAATACGGATGGCGATGGCGAATTCTGCGAGAATTTATTCCTAGCTACACATCGTCGTGATTGCAATGGCCGTTACATCGTACAAATCCCGTTTCGTTCGGATGCACCGACGCTTGGCAACTCACATCCATTGGCACTACGGCTGTTTCATCAACTGGAGCGCAAACTGGCGAACAACCCGGAGCTGAAGGCAAAATACCTGGCTTTCATGCAGGAATACATCGCTCTGGGCCATATGAAGGATGTCTCCGATTTGCTGCATGCACCATCACAACGCTACCTCATTCCACATCATGCTGTGCTATCAAAATTTCGGGTCGTCTTCAACGCATCAGCGAAGACATCAAATGGCGTTTCCCTGAATGAGATGCAATTGAGTGCGATTGAGCTCATACACACAATCATCTTCCGATTCCGACGCTTTGCAGTGGCTCTCTCGGCAGATGTGGAAAAGATGTTAAGGCAAGTTCAAATCGACGAACGTCACCAGCGATGGCAGCAGATCATATGGAGTGAAACAGCTGATCAACCAATTCGTACATTCCAATTGACCACTGTCACTTATGGCATGGGTTCTGGTCCGTACAATGCTATTCAGGCAACGCAGCAGTGTGCCGGCGATAATTGCAACATATTGTCTGATGGTCCCCGAGCAGTGGCTGCTCTTACGAGCGTTTTGCTGCACTTCTACGTCGACGATTATCTGGTGAGTGTTGAAACACCAGATCGGGCGATTCAGTTGGCAAATGACATCAACAAGGTATTGCAGCAAGGTCACATCGACATTGGCGAAACCACATCTACCACCAAACGCCAGGTGTTGAGTGATATTGCTCGCTTGTACGATCCTACGAACATGCTGGCACCCGACATCATCGTGTCGAAAATATTCCTACAATCTCTATGGCGGACTGGCTTGGAATGGGACTCACAGCTACCGGTGGACTTGCTTCAGGAATGGATGGACTACCGCCAAAATTTGCATCAACTACACTAGCTTCGAATTCCACCGTGTTTGCAGATGCAGGCATCGGCCACAACACATCTCCATGGATTTTGCGATGCAAGCATTAAGGCATTTGCAACTGTGGTACGAGCAGCCCCAATGACGACTTCACATCAGCACTTGTCACTGCAAAAACTTGTGCGGCACCAGCTCGAGTTGACATTCAAGGCAATCCAACGACAACGTTACCACGACTGGAATTGTGTGCAGCTCGACTTTTGCACAGACTGTTGGCAGCGTAATACATGCATTGGACTTGGCACATGCATCATGCACCCTTTGGAGCGATTCCACCATCGTTCTTTGCTGGCATATGCTGCACACAGAATAAGCTACATTCAACAACACACCAACTTGGAGGATTGGCGACATGTCCGCCCTCATCAAAACCCAGCAGATTGTGCGAGTCGGCTGCATCATTAGTCAGTCATACGTTATGGTGACTTGCCCCGACTGACCTAATGCGGAACAACATGGCGACTGATATTCCAGAACTTTCCGAGGCAGATCTACAGGCGATGGAGGTGGAAACTAAATCACTCAAGGCGCATATTTGGTGTATTGCTTCACTCAGATTCATACAAACTCGATACAACTGTGGCAACGAAGTCATCAAAAACAAAACAACAATAATAGTTTCATTTGCTAACCACACATTCAAAACAAACGTAGCTAAAAAGGCAAAACCATATGCAATATACCTCTAAAAAAAACTTAGAAAGCACTTGCAATGGCCCATTCAAATGCAACACCCAAAATTGAAACACTAGTTTATTTGAACACACTACACACACTTTACACCTAATAAATACAAATACAAAAAATTAAGCCAGAGGTTCCGATTGCGAGTGTCGATTATCAATTGATAAGCGATATACATCGATTGTCGACAGCCGATTGGTTTCTTTGGTACTGTGATTGTCGATTGTTATCGATCCTAGCCGATTTTCCCTTCAAATTTTGCCGTTCACAGATTTGTGATCGACGGTTTTCGTGTCTCAGAAAATCGTTAAATAAACATTGTTTCCATGGTGCAAATGTAATTTAATTTATATTATCATTTGCGGAAAGGCCCTGATCACCTAATGCCACTTCATGATGGTTTGTTTAAGTTTAGAGAACGTGAAAAGATTATTGTAAACCAATTTGAGTACAAATGGAAACGCGGTTATGTCGCAAATTTGGCACCACTGAAGAAGCAATAAGGGTCTCTTTTTATTAATTTTTGTCTACTTCTTTTTTATATAGACAACCACAGAAACCATGTGTGCTAAATACATACATATATTTGGTGGCCTTACTACGGAACAATCGTACATTGGACAGTTCCGTTATCTGGACGAGAACATGTGCGTGGCTTGGGTTTTGACATTGGGCAACTCCTATTATCGTGGATGAGAACATTTGATAGCCACTTGCCACTTGTGGTTGACACAGTGAGGGAATCTTTCGTGCACTTGCTGGGATGAAGTTGCCCGTTGAAAACAAAAAATTCATCCGGCGACTCAGCAGGTCTGGGGTATGAGTCGGACTTCGAACGAGATTTCAAAGCTCGAGGACTTATTAACATTTGTGGAGAAACGAGCTCACAGTTTGGCGTCGGACGTTCTGCGATGGAATGCTGTCGACCTTCACAACAAACCTGGCATGAAGGTGTATCCCAACCCTCCAAATCGTGCATTGCGCTTGCTGAAGACAAACTGGGCTGCAACTACACCTGGCAATTGCGAGTTTTGCGACTCCAAGGTTCAGGTGGATGCTGCCGAAATTGCCAACACCATACATTGCTGTGCCGCATCAACTCTTCCGGTCCTACACCAACCACCATGCCGACATCAACTGCAGCTCAACCGATGAACTACACAGCCCGACTACCATCAGCAGCTACGACGTTTGTAGTGATCGGCGAGTGGGTGGTTTTGCAGGCGACTGCGATTGTTAGCATCAAGGATGGCTTTGGTTACACACGTCGCTACCGGGTCATTTGCGATCCAGGCAGTCAGGTCAGTTTCATGAGGTACAACTCTTTTAATAAATTGACTATTTGCTCCGCCATAACACACACACGTGGTCGTGCTACAATCTCTCTGTCGTCGTGCGATGGCACATTTGGCATCGATGTCAACTTCTACTTGTTGACCACAAACTGAATCCAGTAACTGATATTGCGCCGTTTTGGTGGCAACATCTACACACTTTGGCTTTGGCTGGGTGATCTTTGGACCATCCGAAATCAACACTCCACTAATATCATCCGTTCGTTCATCGCTGACGGTTAATGGCAACCACTGTCTCGACTTGGCTATGGCGCGTATATTCGAAGCTGACGCAGACAACCCAAATACGGATGGCGATGGCGAATTCTGCGAGAATTTATTCCTAGCTACACATCGTCGTGATTGCAATGGCCGTTACATCGTACAAATCCCGTTTCGTTCGGATGCACCGACGCTTGGCAACTCACATCCATTGGCACTACGGCTGTTTCATCAACTGGAGCGCAAACTGGCGAACAACCCGGAGCTGAAGGCAAAATACCTGGCTTTCATGCAGGAATACATCGCTCTGGGCCATATGAAGGATGTCTCCGATTTGCTGCATGCACCATCACAACGCTACCTCATTCCACATCATGCTGTGCTATCAAAATTTCGGGTCGTCTTCAACGCATCAGCGAAGACATCAAATGGCGTTTCCCTGAATGAGATGCAATTGAGTGCGATTGAGCTCATACACACAATCATCTTCCGATTCCGACGCTTTGCAGTGGCTCTCTCGGCAGATGTGGAAAAGATGTTAAGGCAAGTTCAAATCGACGAACGTCACCAGCGATGGCAGCAGATCATATGGAGTGAAACAGCTGATCAACCAATTCGTACATTCCAATTGACCACTCTCACTTATGGCATGGGTTCTGGTCCGTACAATGCTATTCAGGCAACGCAGCAGTGTGCCGGCGATAATTGCAACATATTGGCTGATGGTCCCCGAGCAGTGGCTGCTCTTACGAGCGTTTTGCTGCACTTCTACGTCGACGATTATCTGGCGAGTGTTGAAACACCAGATCAGGCGATTCAGTTGGCAAATGACATCAACAAGGTATTGCAGCAAGGTCACATCGACATTGGCGAAACCACATCTACCACCAAACGCCAGGTGTTGAGTGATATTGCTCGCTTGTACGATCCTACGAACATGCTGGCACCCGACATCATCGTGTCGAAAATATTCCTACAATCTCTATGGCGGACTGGCTTGGAATGGGACTCACAGCTACCGGTGGACTTGCTTCAGGAATGGATGGACTACCGCCAAAATTTGCATCAACTACACTAGCTTCGAATTCCACCGTGTTTGCAGATGCAGGCATCGGCCACAACACATCTCCATGGATTTTGCGATGCAAGCATTAAGGCATTTGCAACTGTGGTACGAGCAGCCCCAATGACGACTTCACATCAGCACTTGTCACTGCAAAAACTTGTGCGGCACCAGCTCGAGTTGACATTCAAGGCAATCCAACGACAACGTTACCACGACTGGAATTGTGTGCAGCTCGACTTTTGCACAGACTGTTGGCAGCGTAATACATGCATTGGACTTGGCACATGCATCATGCACCCTTTGGAGCGATTCCACCATCGTTCTTTGCTGGCATATGCTGCACACAGAATAAGCTACATTCAACAACACACCAACTTGGAGGATTGGCGACATGTCCGCCCTCATCAAAACCCAGCAGATTGTGCGAGTCGGCTGCATCATTAGTCAGTCATACGTTATGGTGACTTGCCCCGACTGACCTAATGCGGAACAACATGGCGACTGATATTCCAGAACTTTCCGAGGCAGATCTACAGGCGATGGAGGTGGAAACTAAATCACTCAAGGCGCATATTTGGTGTATTGCTTCACTCAGATTCATACAAACTCGATACAACTGTGGCAACGAAGTCATCAAAAACAAAACAACAATAATAGTTTCATTTGCTAACCACACATTCAAAACAAACGTAGCTAAAAAGGCAAAACCATATGCAATATACCTCTAAAAAAAACTTAGAAAGCACTTGCAATGGCCCATTCAAATGCAACACCCAAAATTGAAACACTAGTTTATTTGAACACACTACACACACTTTACACCTAATAAATACAAATACAAAAAATTAAGCCAGAGGTTCCGATTGCGAGTGTCGATTATCAATTGATAAGCGATATACATCGATTGTCGACAGCCGATTGGTTTCTTTGGTACTGTGATTGTCGATTGTTATCGATCCTAGCCGATTTTCCCTTCAAATTTTGCCGTTCACAGATTTGTGATCGACGGTTTTCGTGTCTCAGAAAATCGTTAAATAAACATTGTTTCCATGGTGCAAATGTAATTTAATTTATATTATCATTTGCGGAAAGGCCCTGATCACCTAATGCCACTTCATGATGGTTTGTTTAAGTTTAGAGAACGTGAAAAGATTATTGTAAACCAATTTGAGTACAAATGGAAACGCGGTTATGTCGCAAATTTGGCACCACTGAAGAAGCAATAAGGGTCTCTTTTTATTAATTTTTGTCTACTTCTTTTTTATATAGACAACCACAGAAACCATGTGTGCTAAATACATACATATATTTGGTGGCCTTACTACGGAACAATCGTACATTGGACAGTTCCGTTATCTGGACGAGAACATGTGCGTGGCTTGGGTTTTGACATTGGGCAACTCCTATTATCGTGGATGAGAACATTTGATAGCCACTTGCCACTTGTGGTTGACACAGTGAGGGAATCTTTCGTGCACTTGCTGGGATGAAGTTGCCCGTTGAAAACAAAAAATTCATCCGGCGACTCAGCAGGTCTGGGGTATGAGTCGGACTTCGAACGAGATTTCAAAGCTCGAGGACTTATTAACATTTGTGGAGAAACGAGCTCACAGTTTGGCGTCGGACGTTCTGCGATGGAATGCTGTCGACCTTCACAACAAACCTGGCATGAAGGTGTATCCCAACCCTCCAAATCGTGCATTGCGCTTGCTGAAGACAAACTGGGCTGCAACTACACCTGGCAATTGCGAGTTTTGCGACTCCAAGGTTCAGGTGGATGCTGCCGAAATTGCCAACACCATACATTGCTGTGCCGCATCAACTCTTCCGGTCCTACACCAACCACCATGCCGACATCAACTGCAGCTCAACCGATGAACTACACAGCCCGACTACCATCAGCAGCTACGACGTTTGTAGTGATCGGCGAGTGGGTGGTTTTGCAGGCGACTGCGATTGTTAGCATCAAGGATGGCTTTGGTTACACACGTCGCTACCGGGTCATTTGCGATCCAGGCAGTCAGGTCAGTTTCATGAGGTACAACTCTTTTAATAAATTGACTATTTGCTCCGCCATAACACACACACGTGGTCGTGCTACAATCTCTCTGTCGTCGTGCGATGGCACATTTGGCATCGATGTCAACTTCTACTTGTTGACCACAAACTGAATCCAGTAACTGATATTGCGCCGTTTTGGTGGCAACATCTACACACTTTGGCTTTGGCTGGGTGATCTTTGGACCATCCGAAATCAACACTCCACTAATATCATCCGTTCGTTCATCGCTGACGGTTAATGGCAACCACTGTCTCGACTTGGCTATGGCGCGTATATTCGAAGCTGACGCAGACAACCCAAATACGGATGGCGATGGCGAATTCTGCGAGAATTTATTCCTAGCTACACATCGTCGTGATTGCAATGGCCGTTACATCGTACAAATCCCGTTTCGTTCGGATGCACCGACGCTTGGCAACTCACATCCATTGGCACTACGGCTGTTTCATCAACTGGAGCGCAAACTGGCGAACAACCCGGAGCTGAAGGCAAAATACCTGGCTTTCATGCAGGAATACATCGCTCTGGGCCATATGAAGGATGTCTCCGATTTGCTGCATGCACCATCACAACGCTACCTCATTCCACATCATGCTGTGCTATCAAAATTTCGGGTCGTCTTCAACGCATCAGCGAAGACATCAAATGGCGTTTCCCTGAATGAGATGCAATTGAGTGCGATTGAGCTCATACACACAATCATCTTCCGATTCCGACGCTTTGCAGTGGCTCTCTCGGCAGATGTGGAAAAGATGTTAAGGCAAGTTCAAATCGACGAACGTCACCAGCGATGGCAGCAGATCATATGGAGTGAAACAGCTGATCAACCAATTCGTACATTCCAATTGACCACTCTCACTTATGGCATGGGTTCTGGTCCGTACAATGCTATTCAGGCAACGCAGCAGTGTGCCGGCGATAATTGCAACATATTGGCTGATGGTCCCCGAGCAGTGGCTGCTCTTACGAGCGTTTTGCTGCACTTCTACGTCGACGATTATCTGGCGAGTGTTGAAACACCAGATCAGGCGATTCAGTTGGCAAATGACATCAACAAGGTATTGCAGCAAGGTCACATCGACATTGGCGAAACCACATCTACCACCAAACGCCAGGTGTTGAGTGATATTGCTCGCTTGTACGATCCTACGAACATGCTGGCACCCGACATCATCGTGTCGAAAATATTCCTACAATCTCTATGGCGGACTGGCTTGGAATGGGACTCACCGCTACCGGTGGACTTGCTTCAGGAATGGATGGACTACCGCCAAAATTTGCATCAACTACACTAGCTTCGAATTCCAACGTGTTTGCAGATGCAGGCATCGGCCACAACACATCTCCATGGATTTTGCGATGCAAGCATTAAGGCATTTGCAACTGTGGTACGAGCAGCCCCAATGACGACTTCACATCAGCACTTGTCACTGCAAAAACTTGTGCGGCACCAGCTCGAGTTGACATTCAAGGCAATCCAACGACAACGTTACCACGACTGGAATTGTGTGCAGCTCGACTTTTGCACAGACTGTTGGCAGCGTAATACATGCATTGGACTTGGCACATGCATCATGCACCCTTTGGAGCGATTCCACCATCGTTCTTTGCTGGCATATGCTGCACACAGAATAAGCTACATTCAACAACACACCAACTTGGAGGATTGGCGACATGTCCGCCCTCATCAAAACCCAGCAGATTGTGCGAGTCGGCTGCATCATTAGTCAGTCATACGTTATGGTGACTTGCCCCGACTGACCTAATGCGGAACAACATGGCGACTGATATTCCAGAACTTTCCGAGGCAGATCTACAGGCGATGGAGGTGGAAACTAAATCACTCAAGGCGCATATTTGGTGTATTGCTTCACTCAGATTCATACAAACTCGATACAACTGTGGCAACGAAGTCATCAAAAACAAAACAACAATAATAGTTTCATTTGCTAACCACACATTCAAAACAAACGTAGCTAAAAAGGCAAAACCATATGCAATATACCTCTAAAAAAAACTTAGAAATCACTTGCAATGGCCCATTCAAATGCAACACCCAAAATTGAAACACTAGTTTATTTGAACACACTACACACACTTTACACCTAATAAATACAAATACAAAAAATTAAGCCAGAGGTTCCGATTGCGAGTGTCGATTATCAATTGATAAGCGATATACATCGATTGTCGACAGCCGATTGGTTTCTTTGGTACTGTGATTGTCGATTGTTATCGATCCTAGCCGATTTTCCCTTCAAATTTTGCCGTTCACAGATTTGTGATCGACGGTTTTCGTGTCTCAGAAAATCGTTAAATAAACATTGTTTCCATGGTGCAAATGTAATTTAATTTATATTATCATTTGCGGAAAGGCCCTGATCACCTAATGCCACTTCATGATGGTTTGTTTAAGTTTAGAGAACGTGAAAAGATTATTGTAAACCAATTTGAGTACAAATGGAAACGCGGTTATGTCGCAAATTTGGCACCACTGAAGAAGAAATAAGGGTATCTTTTTATTAATTTTTGTCTACTTCTTTTTTATATAGACAACCACAGAAACCATGTGTGCTAAATACATACATATATTTGGTGGCCTTACTACGGAACAACCGTACATTGGACAGTTCCGTTATCTGGACGAGAACATGTGCGTGGCTTGGGTTTTGACATTGGGCAACTCCTATTATCGTGGATGAGAACATTTGATAGCCACTTGCCACTTGTGGTTGACACAGTGAGGGAATCTTTCGTGCACTTGCTGGGATGAAGTTGCCCGTTGAAAACAAAAAATTCATCCGGCGACTCAGCAGGCCTGGGGTATGAGTCGGACTTCGAACGAGATTTCTAAGCTCGAGGACTTATTAACATTTGTGGAGAAACGAGCTCACAGTTTGGCGTCGGACGTTCTGCGATGGAATGCTGTCGACCTTCACAACAAACCTGGCATGAAGGTGTATCCCAACCCTCCAAATCGTGCATTGCGCTTGCTGAAGACAAACTGGGCTGCAACTACACCTGGCAATTGCGAGTTTTGCGACTCCAAGGTTCAGGTGGATGCTGCCGAAATTGCCAACACCATACATTGCTGTGCCGCATCAACTCTTCCGGTCCTACACCAACCACCATGCCGACATCAACTGCAGCTCAACCGATGAACTACACAGCCCGACTACCATCAGCAGCTACGACGTTTGTAGTGATCGGCGAGTGGGTGGTTTTGCAGGCGACTGCGATTGTTAGCATCAAGGATGGCTTTGGTTACACACGTCGCTACCGGGTCATTTGCGATCCAGGCAGTCAGGTCAGTTTCATGAGGTACAACTCTTTTAATAAATTGACTATTTGCTCCGCCATAACACACACACGTGGTCGTGCTACAATCTCTCTGTCGTCGTGCGATGGCACATTTGGCATCGATGTCAACTTCTACTTGTTGACCACAAACTGACTCCAGTAACTGATATTGCGCCGTTTTGGTGGCAACATCTACACACTTTGGCTTTGGCTGGGTGATCTTTGGACCATCCGAAATCAACACTCCACTAATATCATCCGTTCGTTCATCGCTGACGGTTAATGGCAACCACTGTCTCGACTTGGCTATGGCGCGTATATTCGAAGCTGACGCAGACAACCCAAATACGGATGGCGATGGCGAATTCTGCGAGAATTTATTCCTAGCTACACATCGTCGTGATTGCAATGGCCGTTACATCGTACAAATCCCGTTTCGTTCGGATGCACCGACGCTTGGCAACTCACATCCATTGGCACTACGGCTGTTTCATCAACTGGAGCGCAAACTGGCGAACAACCCGGAGCTGAAGGCAAAATACCTGGCTTTCATGCAGGAATACATCGCTCTGCGCCATATGAAGGATGTCTCCGATTTGCTGCATGCACCATCACAACGCTACCTCATTCCACATCATGCTGTGCTATCAAAATTTCGGGTCGTCTTCAACGCATCAGCGAAGACATCAAATGGCGTTTCCCTGAATGAGATGCAATTGAGTGCGATTGAGCTCATACACACAATCATCTTCCGATTCCGACGCTTTGCAGTGGCTCTCTCGGCAGATGTGGAAAAGATGTTAAGGCAAGTTCAAATCGACGAACGTCACCAGCGATGGCAGCAGATCATATGGAGTGAAACAGCTGATCAACCAATTCGTACATTCCAATTGACCACTCTCACTTATGGCATGGGTTCTGGTCCGTACAATGCTATTCAGGCAACGCAGCAGTGTGCCGGCGATAATTGCAACATATTGGCTGATGGTCCCCGAGCAGTGGCTGCTCTTCCGAGCGTTTTGCTGCACTTCTACGTCGACGATTATCTGGCGAGTGTTGAAACACCAGATCAGGCGATTCAGTTGGCAAATGACATCAACAAGGTATTGCAGCAAGGTCACATCGACATTGGCGAAACCACATCTACCACCAAACGCCAGGTGTTGAGTGATATTGCTCGCTTGTACGATCCTACGAACATGCTGGCACCCGACATCATCGTGTCGAAAATATTCCTACAATCTCTATGGCGGACTGGCTTGGAATGGGACTCACCGCTACCGGTGGACTTGCTTCAGGAATGGATGGACTACCGCCAAAATTTGCATCAACTACACTAGCTTCGAATTCCACCGTGTTTGCAGATGCAGGCATCGGCCACAACACATCTCCATGGATTTTGCGATGCAAGCATTAAGGCATTTGCAACTGTGGTACGAGCAGCCCCAATGACGACTTCACATCAGCACTTGTCACTGCAAAAACTTGTGCGGCACCAGCTCGAGTTGACATTCAAGGCAATCCAACGACAACGTTACCACGACTGGAATTGTGTGCAGCTCGACTATTGGCACAGACTGTTGGCAGCGTAATACATGCATTGGACTTGGCACATGCATCATGCACCCTTTGGAGCGATTCCACCATCGTTCTTTGCTGGCATATGCTGCACACAGAATAAGCTGCATTCAACAACACACCAACTTGGAGGATTGGCGACATGTCCGCCCTCATCAAAACCCAGCAGATTGTGCGAGTCGGCTGCATCATTAGTCAGTCATACGTTATGGTGACTTGCCCCGACTGACCTAATGCGGAACAACATGGCGACTGATATTCCAGAACTTTCCGAGGCAGATCTACAGGCGATGGAGGTGGAAACTAAATCACTCAAGGCGCATATTTGGTGTATTGCTTCACTCAGATTCATACAAACTCGATACAACTGTGGCAACGAAGTCATCAAAAACAAAACAACAATAATAGTTTCATTTGCTAACCACACATTCAAAACAAACGTAGCTAAAAAGGCAAAACCATATGCATTATACCTCTAAAAAAAACTTAGAAAGCACTTGCAATGGCCCATTCAAATGCAACACCCAAAATTGAAACACTAGTTTATTTGAACACACTACACACACTTTACACCTAATAAATACAAATACAAAAAATTAAGCCAGAGGTTCCGATTGCGAGTGTCGATTATCAATTGATAAGCGATATACATCGATTGTCGACAGCCGATTGGTTTCTTTGGTACTGTGATTGTCGATTGTTATCGATCGTAGCCGATTTTCCTTTCAAATTTTGCCGTTCACAGATTTGTGATCGACGGTTTTCGTGTCTCAGAAAATCGTTAAATAAACATAGTTTCCATGGTGCAAATGCAATTTAATTTATATTATCATTTGCGGAAAGGCCCTGATCACCTAATGCCACTTCATGATGGTTTGTTTAAGTTTAGAGAACGTGAAAAGATTATTGTAAACCAATTTGAGTACAAATGGAAACGCGGTTATGTCGCAAATTTGGCACCACTGAAGAAGCATTAAGGGTCTCTTTTTATTAATTTTTGTCTACTTCTTTTTTATATAGACAACCACAGAAACCATGTGTGCTAAATACATACATATATTTGGTGGCCTTACTACGGAACAACCGTACATTGGACAGTTCCGTTATCTGGACGAGAACATGTGCGTGGCTTGGGTTTTGACATTGGGCAACTCCTATTATCGTGGATGAGAACATTTGATAGCCACTTGCCACTTGTGGTTGACACAGTGAGGGAATCTTTCGTGCACTTGCTGGGATGAAGTTGCCCGTTGAAAACAAAAAATTCATCCGGCGACTCAGCAGGTCTGGGGTATGAGTCGGACTTCGAACGAGATTTCTAAGCTCGAGGACTTATTAACATTTGTGGAGAAACGAGCTCACAGTTTGGCGTCGGACGTTCTGCGATGGAATGCTGTTGACCTTCACAACAAACCTGGCATGAAGGTGTATCCCAACCCTCCAAATCGTGCATTGCGCTTGCTGAAGACAAACTGGGCTGCAACTACACCTGGCAATTGCGAGTTTTGCGACTCCAAGGTTCAGGTGGATGCTGCCGAAATTGCCAACACCATACATTGCTGTGCCGCATCAACTCTTCCGGTCCTACACCAACCACCATGCCGACATCAACTGCAGCTCAACCGATGAACTACACAGCCCGACTACCATCAGCAGCTACGACGTTTGTAGTGATCGGCGAGTGGGTGGTTTTGCAGGCGACTGCGATTGTTTGCATCAAGGATGGCTTTGGTTACACACGTCGCTACCGGGTCATTTGCGATCCAGGCAGTCAGGTCAGTTTCATGAGGTACAACTCTTTTAATAAATTGGCTATTTGCTCCGCCATAACACACACACGTGGTCGTGCTACAATCTCTCTGTCGTCGTGCGATGGCACATTTGGCATCGATGTCAACTTCTACTTGTTGACCACAAAACTGACTCCAGTAACTGATATTGCGCCGTTTTGGTGGCAACATCTACACACTTTGGCTTTGGCTGGGTGATCTTTGGACCATCCGAAATCAACACTCCACTGGTATCATCCGTTCGTTCATCGCTGACGGTTAATGGCAACCACTGTCTCGACTTGGCTATGGCGCGTATATTCGAAGCTGACGCAGACAACCCAAATACGGATGGCGATGGCGAATTCTGCGAGAATTTATTCCTAGCTACACATCGTCGTGATTGCAATGGCCGTTACATCGTACAAATCCCGTTTCGTTCGGATGCACCGACGCTTGGCAACTCACATCCATTGGCACTACGGCTGTTTCATCAACTGGAGCGCAAACTGGCGAACAACCCGGAGCTGAAGGCAAAATACCTGGCTTTCATGCAGGAATACATCGCTCTGGGCCATATGAAGGATGTCTCCGATTTGCTGCATGCACCATCACAACGCTACCTCATTCCACATCATGCTGTGCTATCAAAATTTCGGGTCGTCTTCAACGCATCAGCGAAGACATCAAATGGCGTTTCCCTGAATGAGATGCAATTGAGTGCGATTGAGCTCATACACACAATCATCTTCCGATTCCGACGCTTTGCAGTGGCTCTCTCGGCAGATGTGGAAAAGATGTTAAGGCAAGTTCAAATCGACGAACGTCACCAGCGATGGCAGCAGATCATATGGAGTGAAACAGCTGATCAACCAATTCGTACATTCCAATTGACCACTCTCACTTATGGCATGGGTTCTGGTCCGTACAATGCTATTCAGGCAACGCAGCAGTGTGCCGGCGATAATTGCAACATATTGGCTGATGGTCCCCGAGCAGTGGCTGCTCTTACGAGCGTTTTGCTGCACTTCTACGTCGACGATTATCTGGCGAGTGTTGAAACACCAGATCAGGCGATTCAGTTGGCAAATGACATCAACAAGGTATTGCAGCAAGGTCACATCGACATTGGCGAAACCACATCTACCACCAAACGCCAGGTGTTGAGTGATATTGCTCGCTTGTACGATCCTACGAACATGCTGGCACCCGACATCATCGTGTCGAAAATATTCCTACAATCTCTATGGCGGACTGGCTTGGAATGGGACTCACCGCTACCGGTGGACTTGCTTCAGGAATGGATGGACTACCGCCAAAATTTGCATCAACTACACTAGCTTCGAATTCCACCGTGTTTGCAGATGCAGGCATCGGCCACAACACATCTCCATGGATTTTGCGATGCAAGCATTAAGGCATTTGCAACTGTGGTACGAGCAGCCCCAATGACGACTTCACATCAGCACTTGTCACTGCAAAAACTTGTGCGGCACCAGCTCGAGTTGACATTCAAGGCAATCCAACGACAACGTTACCACGACTGGAATTGTGTGCAGCTCGACTATTGGCACAGACTGTTGGCAGCGTAATACATGCATTGGACTTGGCACATGCATCATGCACCCTTTGGAGCGATTCCACCATCGTTCTTTGCTGGCATATGCTGCACACAGAATAAGCTACATTCAACAACACACCAACTTGGAGGATTGGCGACATGTCCGCCCTCATCAAAACCCAGCAGATTGTGCGAGTCGGCTGCATCATTAGTCAGTCATACGTTATGGTGACTTGCCCCGACTGACCTAATGCGGAACAACATGGCGACTGATATTCCAGAACTTTCCGAGGCAGATCTACAGGCGATGGAGGTGGAAACTAAATCACTCAAGGCGCATATTTGGTGTATTGCTTCACTCAGATTCATACAAACTCGATACAACTGTGGCAACGAAGTCATCAAAAACAAAACAACAATAATAGTTTCATTTGCTAACCACACATTCAAAACAAACGTAGCTAAAAAGGCAAAACCATATGCAATATACCTCTAAAAAAAACTTAGAAATCACTTGCAATGGCCCATTCAAATGCAACACCCAAAATTGAAACACTAGTTTATTTGAACACACTACACACACTTTACACCTAATAAATACAAATACAAAAAATTAAGCCAGAGGTTCCGATTGCGAGTGTCGATTATCAATTGATAAGCGATATACATCGATTGTCGACAGCCGATTGGTTTCTTTGGTACTGTGATTGTCGATTGTTATCGATCCTAGCCGATTTTCCCTTCAAATTTTGCCGTTCACAGATTTGTGATCGACGGTTTTCGTGTCTCAGAAAATCGTTAAATAAACATTGTTTCCATGGTGCAAATGTAATTTAATTTATATTATCATTTGCGGAAAGGCCCTGATCACCTAATGCCACTTCATGATGGTTTGTTTAAGTTTAGAGAACGTGAAAAGATTATTGTAAACCAATTTGAGTACAAATGGAAACGCGGTTATGTCGCAAATTTGGCACCACTGAAGAAGCAATAAGGGTATCTTTTTATTAATTTTTGTCTACTTCTTTTTTATATAGACAACCACAGAAACCATGTGTGCTAAATACATACATATATTTGGTGGCCTTACTACGGAACAACCGTACATTGGACAGTTCCGTTATCTGGACGAGAACATGTGCGTGGCTTGGGTTTTGACATTGGGCAACTCCTATTATCGTGGATGAGAACATTTGATAGCCACTTGCCACTTGTGGTTGACACAGTGAGGGAATCTTTCGTGCACTTGCTGGGATGAAGTTGCCCGTTGAAAACAAAAAATTCATCCGGCGACTCAGCAGGCCTGGGGTATGAGTCGGACTTCGAACGAGATTTCTTAGCTCGAGGACTTATTAACATTTGTGGAGAAACGAGCTCACAGTTTGGCGTCGGACGTTCTGCGATGGAATGCTGTCGACCTTCACAACAAACCTGGCATGAAGGTGTATCCCAACCCTCCAAATCGTGCATTGCGCTTGCTGAAGACAAACTGGGCTGCAACTACACCTGGCAATTGCGAGTTTTGCGACTCCAAGGTTCAGGTGGATGCTGCCGAAATTGCCAACACCATACATTGCTGTGCCGCATCAACTCTTCCGGTCCTACACCAACCACCATGCCGACATCAACTGCAGCTCAACCGATGAACTACACAGCCCGACTACCATCAGCAGCTACGACGTTTGTAGTGATCGGCGAGTGGGTGGTTTTGCAGGCGACTGCGATTGTTTGCATCAAGGATGGCTTTGGTTACACACGTCGCTACCGGGTCATTTGCGATCCAGGCAGTCAGGTCAGTTTCATGAGGTACAACTCTTTTAATAAATTGGCTATTTGCTCCGCCATAACACACACACGTGGTCGTGCTACAATCTCTCTGTCGTCGTGCGATGGCACATTTGGCATCGATGTCAACTTCTACTTGTTGACCACAAACTGACTCCAGTAACTGATATTGCGCCGTTTTGGTGGCAACATCTACACACTTTGGCTTTGGCTGGGTGATCTTTGGACCATCCGAAATCAACACTCCACTGGTATCATCCGTTCGTTCATCGCTGACGGTTAATGGCAACCACTGTCTCGACTTGGCTATGGCGCGTATATTCGAAGCTGACGCAGACAACCCAAATACGGATGGCGATGGCGAATTCTGCGAGAATTTATTCCTAGCTACACATCGTCGTGATTGCAATGGCCGTTACATCGTACAAATCCCGTTTCGTTCGGATGCACCGACGCTTGGCAACTCACATCCATTGGCACTACGGCTGTTTCATCAACTGGAGCGCAAACTGGCGAACAACCCGGAGCTGAAGGCAAAATACCTGGCTTTCATGCAGGAATACATCGCTCTGGGCCATATGAAGGATGTCTCCGATTTGCTGCATGCACCATCACAACGCTACCTCATTCCACATCATGCTGTGCTATCAAAATTTCGGGTCGTCTTCAACGCATCAGCGAAGACATCAAATGGCGTTTCCCTGAATGAGATGCAATTGAGTGCGATTGAGCTCATACACACAATCATCTTCCGATTCCGACGCTTTGCAGTGGCTCTCTCGGCAGATGTGGAAAAGATGTTAAGGCAAGTTCAAATCGACGAACGTCACCAGCGATGGCAGCAGATCATATGGAGTGAAACAGCTGATCAACCAATTCGTACATTCCAATTGACCACTCTCACTTATGGCATGGGTTCTGGTCCGTACAATGCTATTCAGGCAACGCAGCAGTGTGCCGGCGATAATTGCAACATATTGGCTGATGGTCCCCGAGCAGTGGCTGCTCTTACGAGCGTTTTGCTGCACTTCTACGTCGACGATTATCTGGCGAGTGTTGAAACACCAGATCAGGCGATTCAGTTGGCAAATGACATCAACAAGGTATTGCAGCAAGGTCACATCGACATTGGCGAAACCACATCTACCACCAAACGCCAGGTGTTGAGTGATATTGCTCGCTTGTACGATCCTACGAACATGCTGGCACCCGACATCATCGTGTCGAAAATATTCCTACAATCTCTATGGCGGACTGGCTTGGAATGGGACTCACCGCTACCGGTGGACTTGCTTCAGGAATGGATGGACTACCGCCAAAATTTGCATCAACTACACTAGCTTCGAATTCCACCGTGTTTGCAGATGCAGGCATCGGCCACAACACATCTCCATGGATTTTGCGATGCAAGCATTAAGGCATTTGCAACTGTGGTACGAGCAGCCCCAATGACGACTTCACATCAGCACTTGTCACTGCAAAAACTTGTGCGGCACCAGCTCGAGTTGACATTCAAGGCAATCCAACGACAACGTTACCACGACTGGAATTGTGTGCAGCTCGACTATTGGCACAGACTGTTGGCAGCGTAATACATGCATTGGACTTGGCACATGCATCATGCACCCTTTGGAGCGATTCCACCATCGTTCTTTGCTGGCATATGCTGCACACAGAATAAGCTACATTCAACAACACACCAACTTGGAGGATTGGCGACATGTCCGCCCTCATCAAAACCCAGCAGATTGTGCGAGTCGGCTGCATCATTAGTCAGTCATACGTTATGGTGACTTGCCCCGACTGACCTAATGCGGAACAACATGGCGACTGATATTCCAGAACTTTCCGAGGCAGATCTACAGGCGATGGAGGTGGAAACTAAATCACTCAAGGCGCATATTTGGTGTATTGCTTCACTCAGATTCATACAAACTCGATACAACTGTGGCAACGAAGTCATCAAAAACAAAACAACAATAATAGTTTCATTTGCTAACCACACATTCAAAACAAACGTAGCTAAAAAGGCAAAACCATATGCAATATACCTCTAAAAAAAACTTAGAAATCACTTGCAATGGCCCATTCAAATGCAACACCCAAAACTGAAACACTAGTTTATTTGAACACACTACACACACTTTACACCTAATAAATACAAATACAAAAAATTAAGCCAGAGGTTCCGATTGCGAGTGTCGATTATCAATTGATAAGCGATATACATCGATTGTCGACAGCCGATTGGTTTCTTTGGTACTGTGATTGTCGATTGTTATCGATCCTAGCCGATTTTCCCTTCAAATTTTGCCGTTCACAGATTTGTGATCGACGGTTTTCGTGTCTCAGAAAATCGTTAAATAAACATTGTTTCCATGGTGCAAATGTAATTTAATTTATATTATCATTTGCGGAAAGGCCCTGATCACCTAATGCCACTTCATGATGGTTTGTTTAAGTTTAGAGAACGTGAAAAGATTATTGTAAACCAATTTGAGTACAAATGGAAACGCGGTTATGTCGCAAATTTGGCACCACTGAAGAAGCAATAAGGGTATCTTTTTATTAATTTTTGTCTACTTCTTTTTTATATAGACAACCACAGAAACCATGTGTGCTAAATACATACATATATTTGGTGGCCTTACTACGGAACAACCGTACATTGGACAGTTCCGTTATCTGGACGAGAACATGTGCGTGGCTTGGGTTTTGACATTGGGCAACTCCTATTATCGTGGATGAGAACATTTGATAGCCACTTGCCACTTGTGGTTGACACAGTGAGGGAATCTTTCGTGCACTTGCTGGGATGAAGTTGCCCGTTGAAAACAAAAAATTCATCCGGCGACTCAGCAGGCCTGGGGTATGAGTCGGACTTCGAACGAGATTTCTAAGCTCGAGGACTTATTAACATTTGTGGAGAAACGAGCTCACAGTTTGGCGTCGGACGTTCTGCGATGGAATGCTGTCGACCTTCACAACAAACCTGGCATGAAGGTGTATCCCAACCCTCCAAATCGTGCATTGCGCTTGCTGAAGACAAACTGGGCTGCAACTACACCTGGCAATTGCGAGTTTTGCGACTCCAAGGTTCAGGTGGATGCTGCCGAAATTGCCAACACCATACATTGCTGTGCCGCATCAACTCTTCCGGTCCTACACCAACCACCATGCCGACATCAACTGCAGCTCAACCGATGAACTACACAGCCCGACTACCATCAGCAGCTACGACGTTTGTAGTGATCGGCGAGTGGGTGGTTTTGCAGGCGACTGCGATTGTTAGCATCAAGGATGGCTTTGGTTACACACGTCGCTACCGGGTCATTTGCGATCCAGGCAGTCAGGTCAGTTTCATGAGGTACAACTCTTTTAATAAATTGACTATTTGCTCCGCCATAACACACACACGTGGTCGTGCTACAATCTGTCTGTCGTCGTGCGATGGCACATTTGGCATCGATGTCAACTTCTACTTGTTGACCACAAACTGACTCCAGTAACTGATATTGCGCCGTTTTGGTGGCAACATCTACACACTTTGGCTTTGGCTGGGTGATCTTTGGACCATCCGAAATCAACACTCCACTAATATCATCCGTTCGTTCATCGCTGACGGTTAATGGCAACCACTGTCTCGACTTGGCTATGGCGCGTATATTCGAAGCTGACGCAGACAACCCAAATACGGATGGCGATGGCGAATTCTGCGAGAATTTATTCCTAGCTACACATCGTCGTGATTGCAATGGCCGTTACATCGTACAAATCCCGTTTCGTTCGGATGCACCGACGCTTGGCAACTCACATCCATTGGCACTACGGCTGTTTCATCAACTGGAGCGCAAACTGGCGAACAACCCGGAGCTGAAGGCAAAATACCTGGCTTTCATGCAGGAATACATCGCTCTGCGCCATATGAAGGATGTCTCCGATTTGCTGCATGCACCATCACAACGCTACCTCATTCCACATCATGCTGTGCTATCAAAATTTCGGGTCGTCTTCAACGCATCAGCGAAGACATCAAATGGCGTTTCCCTGAATGAGATGCAATTGAGTGCGATTGAGCTCATACACACAATCATCTTCCGATTCCGACGCTTTGCAGTGGCTCTCTCGGCAGATGTGGAAAAGATGTTAAGGCAAGTTCAAATCGACGAACGTCACCAGCGATGGCAGCAGATCATATGGAGTGAAACAGCTGATCAACCAATTCGTACATTCCAATTGACCACTCTCACTTATGGCATGGGTTCTGGTCCGTACAATGCTATTCAGGCAACGCAGCAGTGTGCCGGCGATAATTGCAACATATTGGCTGATGGTCCCCGAGCAGTGGCTGCTCTTCCGAGCGTTTTGCTGCACTTCTACGTCGACGATTATCTGGCGAGTGTTGAAACACCAGATCAGGCGATTCAGTTGGCAAATGACATCAACAAGGTATTGCAGCAAGGTCACATCGACATTGGCGAAACCACATCTACCACCAAACGCCAGGTGTTGAGTGATATTGCTCGCTTGTACGATCCTACGAACATGCTGGCACCCGACATCATCGTGTCGAAAATATTCCTACAATCTCTATGGCGGACTGGCTTGGAATGGGACTCACCGCTACCGGTGGACTTGCTTCAGGAATGGATGGACTACCGCCAAAATTTGCATCAACTACACTAGCTTCGAATTCCACCGTGTTTGCAGATGCAGGCATCGGCCACAACACATCTCCATGGATTTTGCGATGCAAGCATTAAGGCATTTGCAACTGTGGTACGAGCAGCCCCAATGACGACTTCACATCAGCACTTGTCACTGCAAAAACTTGTGCGGCACCAGCTCGAGTTGACATTCAAGGCAATCCAACGACAACGTTACCACGACTGGAATTGTGTGCAGCTCGACTATTGGCACAGACTGTTGGCAGCGTAATACATGCATTGGACTTGGCACATGCATCATGCACCCTTTGGAGCGATTCCACCATCGTTCTTTGCTGGCATATGCTGCACACAGAATAAGCTACATTCAACAACACACCAACTTGGAGGATTGGCGACATGTCCGCCCTCATCAAAACCCAGCAGATTGTGCGAGTCGGCTGCATCATTAGTCAGTCATACGTTATGGTGACTTGCCCCGACTGACCTAATGCGGAACAACATGGCGACTGATATTCCAGAACTTTCCGAGGCAGATCTACAGGCGATGGAGGTGGAAACTAAATCACTCAAGGCGCATATTTGGTGTATTGCTTCACTCAGATTCATACAAACTCGATACAACTGTGGCAACGAAGTCATCAAAAACAAAACAACAATAATAGTTTCATTTGCTAACCACACATTCAAAACAAACGTAGCTAAAAAGGCAAAACCATATGCAATATACCTCTAAAAAAAACTTAGAAAGCACTTGCAATGGCCCATTCAAATGCAACACCCAAAATTGAAACACTAGTTTATTTGAACACACTACACACACTTTACACCTAATAAATACAAATACAAAAAATTAAGCCAGAGGTTCCGATTGCGAGTGTCGATTATCAATTGATAAGCGATATACATCGATTGTCGACAGCCGATTGGTTTCTTTGGTACTGTGATTGTCGATTGTTATCGATCGTAGCCGATTTTCCTTTCAAATTTTGCCGTTCACAGATTTGTGATCGACGGTTTTCGTGTCTCAGAAAATCGTTAAATAAACATAGTTTCCATGGTGCAAATGCAATTTAATTTATATTATCATTTGCGGAAAGGCCCTGATCACCTAATGCCACTTCATGATGGTTTGTTTAAGTTTAGAGAACGTGAAAAGATTATTGTAAACCAATTTGAGTACAAATGGAAACGCGGTTATGTCGCAAATTTGGCACCACTGAAGAAGCATTAAGGGTCTCTTTTTATTAATTTTTGTCTACTTCTTTTTTATATAGACAACCACAGAAACCATGTGTGCTAAATACATACATATATTTGGTGGCCTTACTACGGAACAACCGTACATTGGACAGTTCCGTTATCTGGACGAGAACATGTGCGTGGCTTGGGTTTTGACATTGGGCAACTCCTATTATCGTGGATGAGAACATTTGATAGCCACTTGCCACTTGTGGTTGACACAGTGAGGGAATCTTTCGTGCACTTGCTGGGATGAAGTTGCCCGTTGAAAACAAAAAATTCATCCGGCGACTCAGCAGGTCTGGGGTATGAGTCGGACTTCGAACGAGATTTCAAAGCTCGAGGACTTATTAACATTTGTGGAGAAACGAGCTCACAGTTTGGCGTCGGACGTTCTGCGATGGAATGCTGTCGACCTTCACAACAAACCTGGCATGAAGGTGTATCCCAACCCTCCAAATCGTGCATTGCGCTTGCTGAAGACAAACTGGGCTGCAACTACACCTGGCAATTGCGAGTTTTGCGACTCCAAGGTTCAGGTGGATGCTGCCGAAATTGCCAACACCATACATTGCTGTGCCGCATCAACTCTTCCGGTCCTACACCAACCACCATGCCGACATCAACTGCAGCTCAACCGATGAACTACACAGCCCGACTACCATCAGCAGCTACGACGTTTGTAGTGATCGGCGAGTGGGTGGTTTTGCAGGCGACTGCGATTGTTTGCATCAAGGATGGCTTTGGTTACACACGTCGCTACCGGGTCATTTGCGATCCAGGCAGTCAGGTCAGTTTCATGAGGTACAACTCTTTTAATAAATTGGCTATTTGCTCCGCCATAACACACACACGTGGTCGTGCTACCATCTCTCTGTCGTCGTGCGATGGCACATTTGGCATCGATGTCAACTTCTACTTGTTGACCACAAACTGACTCCAGTAACTGATATTGCGCCGTTTTGGTGGCAACATCTACACACTTTGGCTTTGGCTGGGTGATCTTTGGACCATCCGAAATCAACACTCCACTGGTATCATCCGTTCGTTCATCGCTGACGGTTAATGGCAACCACTGTCTCGACTTGGCTATGGCGCGTATATTCGAAGCTGACGCAGACAACCCAAATACGGATGGCGATGGCGAATTCTGCGAGAATTTATTCCTAGCTACACATCGTCGTGATTGCAATGGCCGTTACATCGTACAAATCCCGTTTCGTTCGGATGCACCGACGCTTGGCAACTCACATCCATTGGCACTACGGCTGTTTCATCAACTGGAGCGCAAACTGGCGAACAACCCGGAGCTGAAGGCAAAATACCTGGCTTTCATGCAGGAATACATCGCTCTGGGCCATATGAAGGATGTCTCTGATTTGCTGCATGCACCATCACAACGCTACCTCATTCCACATCATGCTGTGCTATCAAAATTTCGGGTCGTCTTCAACGCATCAGCGAAGACATCAAATGGCGTTTCCCTGAATGAGATGCAATTGAGTGCGATTGAGCTCATACACACAATCATCTTCCGATTCCGACGCTTTGCAGTGGCTCTCTCGGCAGATGTGGAAAAGATGTTAAGGCAAGTTCAAATCGACGAACGTCACCAGCGATGGCAGCAGATCATATGGAGTGAAACAGCTGATCAACCAATTCGTACATTCCAATTGACCACTGTCACTTATGGCATGGGTTCTGGTCCGTACAATGCTATTCAGGCAACGCAGCAGTGTGCCGGCGATAATTGCAACATATTGGCTGATGGTCCCCGAGCAGTGGCTGCTCTTACGAGCGTTTTGCTGCACTTCTACGTCGACGATTATCTGGCGAGTGTTGAAACACCAGATCAGGCGATTCAGTTGGCAAATGACATCAACAAGGTATTGCAGCAAGGTCACATCGACATTGGCGAAACCACATCTACCACCAAACGCCAGGTGTTGAGTGATATTGCTCGCTTGTACGATCCTACGAACATGCTGGCACCCGACATCATCGTGTCGAAAATATTCCTACAATCTCTATGGCGGACTGGCTTGGAATGGGACTCACCGCTACCGGTGGACTTGCTTCAGGAATGGATGGACTACCGCCAAAATTTGCATCAACTACACTAGCTTCGAATTCCACCGTGTTTGCAGATGCAGGCATCGGCCACAACACATCTCCATGGATTTTGCGATGCAAGCATTAAGGCATTTGCAACTGTGGTACGAGCAGCCCCAATGACGACTTCACATCAGCACTTGTCACTGCAAAAACTTGTGCGGCACCAGCTCGAGTTGACATTCAAGGCAATCCAACGACAACGTTACCACGACTGGAATTGTGTGCAGCTCGACTATTGGCACAGACTGTTGGCAGCGTAATACATGCATTGGACTTGGCACATGCATCATGCACCCTTTGGAGCGATTCCACCATCGTTCTTTGCTGGCATATGCTGCACACAGAATAAGCTACATTCAACAACACACCAACTTGGAGGATTGGCGACATGTCCGCCCTCATCAAAACCCAGCAGATTGTGCGAGTCGGCTGCATCATTAGTCAGTCATACGTTATGGTGACTTGCCCCGACTGACCTAATGCGGAACAACATGGCGACTGATATTCCAGAACTTTCCGAGGCAGATCTACAGGCGATGGAGGTGGAAACTAAATCACTCAAGGCGCATATTTGGTGTATTGCTTCACTCAGATTCATACAAACTCGATACAACTGTGGCAACGAAGTCATCAAAAACAAAACAACAATAACAGTTTCATTTGCTAACCACACATTCAAAACAAACGTAGCTAAAAAGGCAAAACCATATGCAATATACCTCTAAAAAAAACTTAGAAAGCACTTGCAATGGCCCATTCAAATGCAACACCCAAAATTGAAACACTAGTTTATTTGAACACACTACACACACTTTACACCTAATAAATACAAATACAAAAAATTAAGCCAGAGGTTCCGATTGCGAGTGTCGATTATCAATTGATAAGCGATATACATCGATTGTCGACAGCCGATTGGTTTATTTGGTACTGTGATTGTCGATTGTTATCGATCCTAGCCGATTTTCCCTTCAAATTTTGCCGTTCACAGATTTGTGATCGACGGTTTTCGTGTCTCAGAAAATCGTTAAATAAACATTGTTTCCATGGTGCAAATGTAATTTAATTTATATTATCATTTGCGGAAAGGCCCTGATCACCTAATGCCACTTCATGATGGTTTGTTTAAGTTTAGAGAACGTGAAAAGATTATTGTAAACCAATTTGAGTACAAATGGAAACGCGGTTATGTCGCAAATTTGGCACCACTGAAGAAGCAATAATGGTCTCTTTTTATTAATTTTTGTCTACTTCTTTTTTATATAGACAACCACAGAAACCATGTGTGCTAAATACATACATATATTTGGTGGCCTTACTACGGAACAACCGTACATTGGACAGTTCCGTTATCTGGACGAGAACATGTGCGTGGCTTGGGTTTTGACATTGGGCAACTCCTATTATCGTGGATGAGAACATTTGATAGCCACTTGCCACTTGTGGTTGACACAGTGAGGGAATCTTTCGTGCACTTGCTGGGATGAAGTTGCCCGTTGAAAACAAAAAATTCATCCGGCGACTCAGCAGGTCTGGGGTATGAGTCGGACTTCGAACGAGATTTCAAAGCTCGAGGACTTATTAACATTTGTGGAGAAACGAGCTCACAGTTTGGCGTCGGACGTTCTGCGATGGAATGCTGTCGACCTTCACAACAAACCTGGCATGAAGGTGTATCCCAACCCTCCAAATCGTGCATTGCGCTTGCTGAAGACAAACTGGGCTGCAACTACACCTGGCAATTGCGAGTTTTGCGACTCCAAGGTTCAGGTGGATGCTGCCGAAATTGCCAACACCATACATTGCTGTGCCGCATCAACTCTTCCGGTCCTACACCAACCACCATGCCGACATCAACTGCAGCTCAACCGATGAACTACACAGCCCGACTACCATCAGCAGCTACGACGTTTGTAGTGATCGGCGAGTGGGTGGTTTTGCAGGCGACTGCGATTGTTTGCATCAAGGATGGCTTTGGTTACACACGTCGCTACCGGGTCATTTGCGATCCAGGCAGTCAGGTCAGTTTCATGAGGTACAACTCTTTTAATAAATTGGCTATTTGCTCCGCCATAACACACACACGTGGTCGTGCTACCATCTCTCTGTCGTCGTGCGATGGCACATTTGGCATCGATGTCAACTTCTACTTGTTGACCACAAACTGACTCCAGTAACTGATATTGCGCCGTTTTGGTGGCAACATCTACACACTTTGGCTTTGGCTGGGTGATCTTTGGACCATCCGAAATCAACACTCCACTGGTATCATCCGTTCGTTCATCGCTGACGGTTAATGGCAACCACTGTCTCGACTTGGCTATGGCGCGTATATTCGAAGCTGACGCAGACAACCCAAATACGGATGGCGATGGCGAATTCTGCGAGAATTTATTCCTAGCTACACATCGTCGTGATTGCAATGGCCGTTACATCGTACAAATCCCGTTTCGTTCGGATGCACCGACGCTTGGCAACTCACATCCATTGGCACTACGGCTGTTTCATCAACTGGAGCGCAAACTGGCGAACAACCCGGAGCTGAAGGCAAAATACCTGGCTTTCATGCAGGAATACATCGCTCTGGGCCATATGAAGGATGTCTCTGATTTGCTGCATGCACCATCACAACGCTACCTCATTCCACATCATGCTGTGCTATCAAAATTTCGGGTCGTCTTCAACGCATCAGCGAAGACATCAAATGGCGTTTCCCTGAATGAGATGCAATTGAGTGCGATTGAGCTCATACACACAATCATCTTCCGATTCCGACGCTTTGCAGTGGCTCTCTCGGCAGATGTGGAAAAGATGTTAAGGCAAGTTCAAATCGACGAACGTCACCAGCGATGGCAGCAGATCATATGGAGTGAAACAGCTGATCAACCAATTCGTACATTCCAATTGACCACTGTCACTTATGGCATGGGTTCTGGTCCGTACAATGCTATTCAGGCAACGCAGCAGTGTGCCGGCGATAATTGCAACATATTGGCTGATGGTCCCCGAGCAGTGGCTGCTCTTACGAGCGTTTTGCTGCACTTCTACGTCGACGATTATCTGGCGAGTGTTGAAACACCAGATCAGGCGATTCAGTTGGCAAATGACATCAACAAGGTATTGCAGCAAGGTCACATCGACATTGGCGAAACCACATCTACCACCAAACGCCAGGTGTTGAGTGATATTGCTCGCTTGTACGATCCTACGAACATGCTGGCACCCGACATCATCGTGTCGAAAATATTCCTACAATCTCTATGGCGGACTGGCTTGGAATGGGACTCACCGCTACCGGTGGACTTGCTTCAGGAATGGATGGACTACCGCCAAAATTTGCATCAACTACACTAGCTTCGAATTCCACCGTGTTTGCAGATGCAGGCATCGGCCACAACACATCTCCATGGATTTTGCGATGCAAGCATTAAGGCATTTGCAACTGTGGTACGAGCAGCCCCAATGACGACTTCACATCAGCACTTGTCACTGCAAAAACTTGTGCGGCACCAGCTCGAGTTGACATTCAAGGCAATCCAACGACAACGTTACCACGACTGGAATTGTGTGCAGCTCGACTATTGGCACAGACTGTTGGCAGCGTAATACATGCATTGGACTTGGCACATGCATCATGCACCCTTTGGAGCGATTCCACCATCGTTCTTTGCTGGCATATGCTGCACACAGAATAAGCTACATTCAACAACACACCAACTTGGAGGATTGGCGACATGTCCGCCCTCATCAAAACCCAGCAGATTGTGCGAGTCGGCTGCATCATTAGTCAGTCATACGTTATGGTGACTTGCCCCGACTGACCTAATGCGGAACAACATGGCGACTGATATTCCAGAACTTTCCGAGGCAGATCTACAGGCGATGGAGGTGGAAACTAAATCACTCAAGGCGCATATTTGGTGTATTGCTTCACTCAGATTCATACAAACTCGATACAACTGTGGCAACGAAGTCATCAAAAACAAAACAACAATAACAGTTTCATTTGCTAACCACACATTCAAAACAAACGTAGCTAAAAAGGCAAAACCATATGCAATATACCTCTAAAAAAAACTTAGAAAGCACTTGCAATGGCCCATTCAAATGCAACACCCAAAATTGAAACACTAGTTTATTTGAACACACTACACACACTTTACACCTAATAAATACAAATACAAAAAATTAAGCCAGAGGTTCCGATTGCGAGTGTCGATTATCAATTGATAAGCGATATACATCGATTGTCGACAGCCGATTGGTTTATTTGGTACTGTGATTGTCGATTGTTATCGATCCTAGCCGATTTTCCCTTCAAATTTTGCCGTTCACAGATTTGTGATCGACGGTTTTCGTGTCTCAGAAAATCGTTAAATAAACATTGTTTCCATGGTGCAAATGTAATTTAATTTATATTATCATTTGCGGAAAGGCCCTGATCACCTAATGCCACTTCATGATGGTTTGTTTAAGTTTAGAGAACGTGAAAAGATTATTGTAAACCAATTTGAGTACAAATGGAAACGCGGTTATGTCGCAAATTTGGCACCACTGAAGAAGCAATAATGGTCTCTTTTTATTAATTTTTGTCTACTTCTTTTTTATATAGACAACCACAGAAACCATGTGTGCTAAATACATACATATATTTGGTGGCCTTACTACGGAACAACCGTACATTGGACAGTTCCGTTATCTGGACGAGAACATGTGCGTGGCTTGGGTTTTGACATTGGGCAACTCCTATTATCGTGGATGAGAACATTTGATAGCCACTTGCCACTTGTGGTTGACACAGTGAGGGAATCTTTCGTGCACTTGCTGGGATGAAGTTGCCCGTTGAAAACAAAAAATTCATCCGGCGACTCAGCAGGTCTGGGGTATGAGTCGGACTTCGAACGAGATTTCAAAGCTCGAGGACTTATTAACATTTGTGGAGAAACGAGCTCACAGTTTGGCGTCGGACGTTCTGCGATGGAATGCTGTCGACCTTCACAACAAACCTGGCATGAAGGTGTATCCCAACCCTCCAAATCGTGCATTGCGCTTGCTGAAGACAAACTGGGCTGCAACTACACCTGGCAATTGCGAGTTTTGCGACTCCAAGGTTCAGGTGGATGCTGCCGAAATTGCCAACACCATACATTGCTGTGCCGCATCAACTCTTCCGGTCCTACACCAACCACCATGCCGACATCAACTGCAGCTCAACCGATGAACTACACAGCCCGACTACCATCAGCAGCTACGACGTTTGTAGTGATCGGCGAGTGGGTGGTTTTGCAGGCGACTGCGATTGTTAGCATCAAGGATGGCTTTGGTTACACACGTCGCTACCGGGTCATTTGCGATCCAGGCAGTCAGGTCAGTTTCATGAGATACAACTCTTTTAATAAATTGACTATTTGCTCCGCCATAACACACACACGTGGTCGTGCTACAATCTCTCTGTCGTCGTGCGATGGCACATTTGGCATCGATGTCAACTTCTACTTGTTGACCACAAACTGACTCCAGTAACTGATATTGCGCCGTTTTGGTGGCAACATCTACACACTTTGGCTTTGGCTGGGTGATCTTTGGACCATCCGAAATCAACACTCCACTGGTATCATCCGTTCGTTCATCGCTGACGGTTAATGGCAACCACTGTCTCGACTTGGCTATGGCGCGTATATTCGAAGCTGACGCAGACAACCCAAATACGGATGGCGATGGCGAATTCTGCGAGAATTTATTCCTAGCTACACATCGTCGTGATTGCAATGGCCGTTACATCGTACAAATCCCGTTTCGTTCGGATGCACCGACGCTTGGCAACTCACATCCATTGGCACTACGGCTGTTTCATCAACTGGAGCGCAAACTGGCGAACAACCCGGAGCTGAAGGCAAAATACCTGGCTTTCATGCAGGAATACATCGCTCTGGGCCATATGAAGGATGTCTCCGATTTGCTGCATGCACCATCACAACGCTACCTCATTCCACATCATGCTGTGCTATCAAAATTTCGGGTCGTCTTCAACGCATCAGCGAAGACATCAAATGGCGTTTCCCTGAATGAGATGCAATTGAGTGCGATTGAGCTCATACACACAATCATCTTCCGATTCCGACGCTTTGCAGTGGCTCTCTCGGCAGATGTGGAAAAGATGTTAAGGCAAGTTCAAATCGACGAACGTCACCAGCGATGGCAGCAGATCATATGGAGTGAAACAGCTGATCAACCAATTCGTACATTCCAATTGACCACTGTCACTTATGGCATGGGTTCTGGTCCGTACAATGCTATTCAGGCAACGCAGCAGTATGCCGGCGATAATTGCAACATATTGGCTGATGGTCCCCGAGCAGTGGCTGCTCTTACGAGCGTTTTGCTGCACTTCTACGTCGACGATTATCTGGCGAGTGTTGAAACACCAGATCAGGCGATTCAGTTGGCAAATGACATCAACAAGGTATTGCAGCAAGGTCACATCGACATTGGCGAAACCACATCTACCACCAAACGCCAGGTGTTGAGTGATATTGCTCGCTTGTACGATCCTACGAACATGCTGGCACCCGACATCATCGTGTCGAAAATATTCCTACAATCTCTATGGCGGACTGGCTTGGAATGGGACTCACCGCTACCGGTGGACTTGCTTCAGGAATGGATGGACTACCGCCAAAATTTGCATCAACTACACTAGCTTCGAATTCCACCGTGTTTGCAGATGCAGGCATCGGCCACAACACATCTCCATGGATTTTGCGATGCAAGCATTAAGGCATTTGCAACTGTGGTACGAGCAGCCCCAATGACGACTTCACATCAGCACTTGTCACTGCAAAAACTTGTGCGGCACCAGCTCGAGTTGACATTCAAGGCAGTCCAACGACAACGTTACCACGACTGGAATTGTGTGCAGCTCGACTATTGGCACAGACTGTTGGCAGCGTAATACATGCATTGGACTTGGCACATGCATCATGCACCCTTTGGAGCGATTCCACCATCGTTCTTTGCTGGCATATGCTGCACACAGAATAAGCTACATTCAACAACACACCAACTTGGAGGATTGGCGACATGTCCGCCCTCATCAAAACCCAGCAGATTGTGCGAGTCGGCTGCATCATTAGTCAGTCATACGTTATGGTGACTTGCCCCGACTGACCTAATGCGGAACAACATGGCGACTGATATTCCAGAACTTTCCGAGGCAGATCTACAGGCGATGGAGGTGGAAACTAAATCACTCAAGGCGCATATTTGGTGTATTGCTTCACTCAGATTCATACAAACTCGATACAACTGTGGCAACGAAGTCATCAAAAACAAAACAACAATAATAGTTTCATTTGCTAACCACACATTCAAAACAAACGTAGCTAAAAAGGCAAAACCATATGCAATATACCTCTAAAAAAAACTTAGAAAGCACTTGCAATGGCCCATTCAAATGCAACACCCAAAATTGAAACACTAGTTTATTTGAACACACTACACACACTTTACACCTAATAAATACAAATACAAAAAATTAAGCCAGAGGTTCCGATTGCGAGTGTCGATTATCAATTGATAAGCGATATACATCGATTGTCGACAGCCGATTGGTTTATTTGGTACTGTGATTGTCGATTGTTATCGATCCTAGCCGATTTTCCCTTCAAATTTTGCCGTTCACAGATTTGTGATCGACGGTTTTCGTGTCTCAGAAAATCGTTAAATAAACATAGTTTCCATGGTGCAAATGTAATTTAATTTATATTATCATTTGCGGAAAGGCCCTGATCACCTAATGCCACTTCATGATGGTTTGTTTAAGTTTAGAGAACGTGAAAAGATTATTGTAAACCAATTTGAGTACAAATGGAAACGCGGTTATGTCGCAAATTTGGCACCACTGAAGAAGCAATAAGGGTCTCTTTTTATTAATTTTTGTCTACTTCTTTTTTATATAGACAACCACAGAAACCATGTGTGCTAAATACATACATATATTTGGTGGCCTTACTACGGAACAACCGTACATTGGACAGTTCCGTTATCTGGACGAGAACATGTGCGTGGCTTGGGTATTGACATTGGGCAACTCCTATTATCGTGGATGAGAACATTTGATAGCCACTTGCCACTTGTGGTTGACACAGTGAGGGAATCTTTCGTGCACTTGCTGGGATGAAGTTGCCCGTTGAAAACAAAAAATTCATCCGGCGACTCAGCAGGTCTGGAGTATGAGTCGGACTTCGAACGAGATTTCAAAGCTCGAGGACTTATTAACATTTGTGGAGAAACGAGCTCACAGTTTGGCGTCGGACGTTCTGCGATGGAATGCTGTCGACCTTCACAACAAACCTGGCATGAAGGTGTATCCCAACCCTCCAAATCGTGCATTGCGCTTGCTGAAGACAAACTGGGCTGCAACTACACCTGGCAATTGCGAGTTTTGCGACTCCAAGGTTCAGGTGGATGCTGCCGAAATTGCCAACACCATACATTGCTGTGCCGCATCAACTCTTCCGGTCCTACACCAACCACCATGCCAGCTCAACCGATGAACTACACAGCCCGACTACCATCAGCAGCTACGACGTTTGTAGTGATCGGCGAGTGGGTGGTTTTGCAGGCGACTGCGATTGTTTGCATCAAGGATGGCTTTGGTTACACACGTCGCTACCGGGTCATTTGCGATCCAGGCAGTCAGGTCAGTTTCATGAGGTACAACTCTTTTAATAAATTGGCTATTTGCTCCGCCATAACACACACACGTAGTCGTGCTACAATCTCTCTGTCGTCGTGCGATGGCACATTTGGCATCGATGTCAACTTCTACTTGTTGACCACAAACTGACTCCAGTAACTGATATTGCGCCGTTTTGGTGGCAACATCTACACACTTTGGCTTTGGCTGGGTGATCTTTGGACCATCCGAAATCAACACTCCACTGGTATCATCCGTTCGTTCATCGCTGACGGTTAATGGCAACCACTGTCTCGACTTGGCTATGGCGCGTATATTCGAAGCTGACGCAGACAACCCAAATACGGATGGCGATGGCGAATTCTGCGAGAATTTATTCCTAGCTACACATCGTCGTGATTGCAATGGCCGTTACATCGTACAAATCCCGTTTCGTTCGGATGCACCGACGCTTGGCAACTCACATCCATTGGCACTACGGCTGTTTCATCAACTGGAGCGCAAACTGGCAAACAACCCGGAGCTGAAGGCAAAATACCTGGCTTTCATGCAGGAATACATCGCTCTGGGCCATATGAAGGATGTCTCCGATTTGCTGCATGCACCATCACAACGCTACCTCATTCCACATCATGCTGTGCTATCAAAATTTCGGGTCGTCTTCAACGCATCAGCGAAGACATCAAATGGCGTTTCCCTGAATGAGATGCAATTGAGTGCGATTGAGCTCATACACACAATCATCTTCCGATTCCGACGCTTTGCAGTGGCTCTCTCGGCAGATGTGGAAAAGATGTTAAGGCAAGTTCAAATCGACGAACGTCACCAGCGATGGCAGCAGATCATATGGAGTGAAACAGCTGATCAACCAATTCGTACATTCCAATTGACCACTGTCACTTATGGCATGGGTTCTGGTCCGTACAATGCTATTCAGGCAACGCAGCAGTGTGCCGGCGATAATTGCAACATATTGGCTGATGGTCCCCGAGCAGTGGCTGATCTTACGAGCGTTTTGCTGCACTTCTACGTCGACGATTATCTGGCGAGTGTTGAAACACCAGATCAGGCGATTCAGTTGGCAAATGACATCAACAAGGTATTGCAGCAAGGTCACATCGACATTGGCGAAACCACATCTACCACCAAACGCCAGGTGTTGAGTGATATTGCTCGCTTGTACGATCCTACGAACATGCTGGCACCCGACATCATCGTGTCGAAAATATTCCTACAATCTCTATGGCGGACTGGCTTGGAATGGGACTCACCGCTACCGGTGGACTTGCTTCAGGAATGGATGGACTACCGCCAAAATTTGCATCAACTACACTAGCTTCGAATTCCACCGTGTTTGCAGATGCAGGCATCGGCCACAACACATCTCCATGGATTTTGCGATGCAAGCATTAAGGCATTTGCAACTGTGGTACGAGCAGCCCCAATGACGACTTCACATCAGCACTTGTCACTGCAAAAACTTGTGCGGCACCAGCTCGAGTTGACATTCAAGGCAATCCAACGACAACGTTACCACGACTGGAATTGTGTGCAGCTCGACTATTGGCACAGACTGTTGGCAGCGTAATACATGCATTGGACTTGGCACATGCATCATGCACCCTTTGGAGCGATTCCACCATCGTTCTTTGCTGGCATATGCTGCACACAGAATAAGCTACATTCAACAACACACCAACTTGGAGGATTGGCGACATGTCCGCCCTCATCAAAACCCAGCAGATTGTGCGAGTCGGCTGCATCATTAGTCAGTCATACGTTATGGTGACTTGCCCCGACTGACCTAATGCGGAACAACATGGCGACTGATATTCCAGAACTTTCCGAGGCAGATCTACAGGCGATGGAGGTGGAAACTAAATCACTCAAGGCGCATATTTGGTGTATTGCTTCACTCAGATTCATACAAACTCGATACAACTGTGGCAACGAAGTCATCAAAAACAAAACAACAATAATAGTTTCATTTGCTAACCACACATTCAAAACAAACGTAGCTAAAAAGGCAAAACCATATGCAATATACCTCTAAAAAAAACTTAGAAAGCACTTGCAATGGCCCATTCAAATGCAACACCCAAAATTGAAACACTAGTTTATTTGAACACACTACACACACTTTACACCTAATAAATACAAATACAAAAAATTAAGCCAGAGGTTCCGATTGCGAGTGTCGATTATCAATTGATAAGCGATATACATCGATTGTCGACAGCCGATTGGTTTCTTTGGTACTGTGATTGTCGATTGTTATCGATCCTAGCCGATTTTCCCTTCAAATTTTGCCGTTCACAGATTTGTGATCGACGGTTTTCGTGTCTCAGAAAATCGTTAAATGAACATTGTTTCCATGGTGCAAATGTAATTTAATTTATATTATCATTTGCGGAAAGGCCCTGATCACCTAATGCCACTTCATGATGGTTTGTTTAAGTTTAGAGAACGTGAAAAGATTATTGTAAACCAATTTGAGTACAAATGGAAACGCGGTTATGTCGCAAATTTGGCACCACTGAAGAAGCAATAAGGGTCTCTTTTTATTAATTTTTGTCTACTTCTTTTTTATATAGACAACCACAGAAACCATGTGTGCTAAATACATACATATATTTGGTGGCCTTACTACGGAACAACCGTACATTGGATAGTTCCGTTATTTGGACGAGAACATGTGCGTGGCTTGGGTTTTGACATTGGGCAACTCCTATTATCGTGGATGAGAACATTTGATAGCCACTTGCCACTTGTGGTTGACACAGTGAGGGAATCTTTCGTACACTTGCTGGGATGAAGTTGCCCGTTGAAAACAAAAAATTCATCCGGCGACTCAGCAGGTCTGGGGTATGAGTCGGACTTCGAACGAGATTTCAAAGCTCGAGGACTTATTAACATTTGTGGAGAAACGAGCTCACAGTTTGGCGTCGGACGTTCTGTGATGGAATGCTGTCGACCTTCACAACAAACCTGGCATGAAGGTGTATCCCAACCCTCCAAATCGTGCATTGCGCTTGCTGAAGACAAACTGGGCTGCAACTACACCTGGCAATTGCGAGTTTTGCGACTCCAAGGTTCAGGTGGATGCTGCCGAAATTGCCAACACCATACATTGCTGTGCCGCATCAACTCTTCCGGTCCTACACCAACCACCATGCCGACATCAACTGCAGCTCAACCGATGAACTACACAGCCCGACTACCATCAGCAGCTACGACGTTTGTAGTGATCGGCGAGTGGCCGATCTTTTAATAAATTGGCTATTTGCTCCGCCATAACACACACACGTGGTCGTGCTACAATCTCTCTGTCGTCGTGCGATGGCACATTTGGCATCGATGTCAACTTCTACTTGTTGACCACAAACTGACTCCAGTAACTGATATTGCGCCGTTTTGGTGGCAACATCTACACACTTTGGCTTTGGCTGGGTGATCTTTGGACCATCCGAAATCAACACTCCACTGGTATCATCCGTTCGTTCATCGCTGACGGTTAATGGCAACCATTGTCTCGACTTGGCTATGGCGCGTATATTCGAAGCTGACGCAGACAACCCAAATACGGATGGCGATTTCGAATTCTGCGAGAATTTATTCCTAGCTACATATCGTCGTGATTGCAATGGCCGTTACATCGTACAAATCCCGTTTCGTTCGGATGCACCGACGCTTGGCAACTCACATCCATTGGCACTACGGCTGTTTCATCAACTGGAGCGCAAACTGGCGAACAACCCGGAGCTGAAGGCAAAATACCTGGCTTTCATGCAGGAATACATCGCTCTGGGCCATATGAAGGATGTCTCCGATTTGCTGCATGCACCATCACAACGCTACCTCATTCCACATCATGCTGTGCTATCAAAATTTCGGGTCGTCTTCAACGCATCAGCGAAGACATCAAATGGCGTTTCCCTGAATGAGATGCAATTGAGTGCGATTGAGCTCATACACACAATCATCTTCCGATTCCGACGCTTTGCAGTGGCTCTCTCGGCAGATGTGGAAAAGATGTTAAGGCAAGTTCAAATCGACGAACGTCACCAGCGATGGCAGCAGATCATATGGAGTGAAACAGCTGATCAACCAATTCGTACATTCCAATTGACCACTGTCACTTATGGCATGGGTTCTGGTCCGTACAATGCTATTCAGGCAACGCAGCAGTGTGCCGGCGATAATTGCAACATATTGGCTGATGGTCCCCGAGCAGTGGCTGCTCTTACGAGCGTTTTGCTGCACTTCTACGTCGACGATTATCTGGCGAGTGTTGAAACACCAGATCAGGCGATTCAGTTGGCAAATGACATCAACAAGGTATTGCAGCAAGGTCACATCGACATTGGCGAAACCACATCTACCACCAAACGCCAGGTGTTGAGTGATATTGCTCGCTTGTACGATCCTACGAACATGCTGGCACCCGACATCATCGTGTCGAAAATATTCCTACAATCTCTATGGCGGACTGGCTTGGAATGGGACTCACCGCTACCGGTGGACTTGCTTCAGGAATGGATGGACTACCGCCAAAATTTGCATCATCTACACTAGCTTCGAATTCCACCGTGTTTGCAGATGCAGGCATCGGCCACAACACATCTCCATGGATTTTGCGATGCAAGCATTAAGGCATTTGCAACTGTGGTACGAGCAGCCCCAATGACGACTTCACATCAGCACTTGTCACTGCAAAAACTTGTGCGGCACCAGCTCGAGTTGACATTCAAGGCAATCCAACGACAACGTTACCACGACTGGAATTGTGTGCAGCTCGACTATTGGCACAGACTGTTGGCAGCGTAATACATGCATTGGACTTGGCACATGCATCATGCACCCTTTGGAGCGATTCCACCATCGTTCTTTGCTGGCATATGCTGCACACAGAATAAGCTACATTCAACAACACACCAACTTGGAGGATTGGCGACATGTCCGCCCTCATCAAAACCCAGCAGATTGTGCGAGTCGGCTGCATCATTAGTCAGTCATACGTTATGGTGACTTGCCCCGACTGACCTAATGCGGAACAACATGGCGACTGATATTCCAGAACTTTCCGAGGCAGATCTACAGGCGATGGAGGTGGAAACTAAATCACTCAAGGCGCATATTTGGTGTATTGCTTCACTCAGATTCATACAAACTCGATACAACTGTGGCAACGAAGTCATCAAAAACAAAACAACAATAATAGTTTCATTTGCTAACCACACATTCAAAACAAACGTAGCTAAAAAGGCAAAACCATATGCAATATACCTCTAAAAAAAACTTAGAAAGCACTTGCAATGGCCCATTCAAATGCAACACCCAAAATTGAAACACTAGTTTATTTGAACACACTACACACACTTTACACCTAATAAATACAAATACAAAAAATTAAGCCAGAGGTTCCGATTGCGAGTGTCGATTATCAATTGATAAGCGATATACATCGATTGTCGACAGCCGATTGGTTTCTTTGGTACTGTGATTGTCGATTGTTATCGATCCTAGCCGATTTTCCCTTCAAATTTTGCCGTTCACAGATTTGTGATCGACGGTTTTCGTGTCTCAGAAAATCGATAAATAAACATAGTTTCCATGGTGCAAATGTAATTTAATTTATATTATCATTTGCGGAAAGGCCCTGATCACCTAATGCCACTTCATGATGGTTTGTTTAAGTTTAGAGAACGTGAAAAGATTATTGTAAACCAATTTGAGTACAAATGGAAACGCGGTTATGTCGCAAATTTGGCACCACTGAAGAAGCAATAAGGGTCTCTTTTTATTAATTTTTGTCTACTTCTTTTTTATATAGACAACCACAGAAACCATGTGTGCTAAATACATACATATATTTGGTGGCCTTACTACGGAACAACCGTACATTGGACAGTTCCGTTATCTGGACGAGAACATGTGCGTGGCTTGGGTTTTGACATTGGGCAACTCCTATTATCGTGGATGAGAACATTTGATAGCCACTTGCCACTTGTGGTTGACACAGTGAGGGAATCTTTCGTGCACTTGCTGGGATGAAGTTGCCCGTTGAAAACAAAAAATTCATCCGGCGACGCAGCAGGTGTGGGGTATGAGTCGGACTTCGAACGAGATTTCAAAGCTCGAGGACTTATTAACATTTGTTGGAGAAACGAGCTCACAGTTTGGCGTCGGACGTTCTGCGATGGAATGCTGTCGACCTTCACAACAAACCTGGCATGAAGGTGTATCCCAACCCTCCAAATCGTGCATTGCGCTTGCTGAAGACAAACTGGGCTGCAACTACACCTGGCAATTGCGAGTTTTGCGACTCCAAGGTTCAGGTGGATGCTGCCGAAATTGCCAACACCATACATTGCTGTGCCGCATCAACTCTTCCGGTCCTACACCAACCACCATGCCGACATCAACTGCAGCTCAACCGATGAACTACACAGCCCGACTACCATCAGCAGCTACAACGTTTGTAGTGATCGGCGAGTGGCCGATCTTTTAATAAATTGGCTATTTGCTCCGCCATAACACACACACGTGGTCGTGCTACAATCTCTCTGTCGTCGTGCGATGGCACATTTGGCATCGATGTCAACTTCTACTTGTTGACCACAAACTGACTCCAGTAACTGATATTGCGCCGTTTTGGTGGCAACATCTACACACTTTGGCTTTGGCTGGGTGATCTTTGGACCATCCGAAATCAACACTCCACTGGTATCATCCGTTCGTTCATCGCTGACGGTTAATGGCAACCACTGTCTCGACTTGGCTATGGCGCGTATATTCGAAGCTGACGCAGACAACCCAAATACGGATGGCGATTTCGAATTCTGCGAGAATTTATTCCTAGCTACACATCGTCGTGATTGCAATGGCCGTTACATCGTACAAATCCCGTTTCGTTCGGATGCACCGACGCTTGGCAACTCACATCCATTGGCCCTACGGCTGTTTCATCAACTGGAGCGCAAACTGGCGAACAACCCGGAGCTGAAGGCAAAATACCTGGCTTTCATGCAGGAATACATCGCTCTGGGCCATATGAAGGATGTCTCCGATTTGCTGCATGCACCATCACAACGCTACCTCATTCCACATCATGCTGTGCTATCAAAATTTCGGGTCGTCTTCAACGCATCAGCGAAGACATCAAATGGCGTTTCCCTGAATGAGATGCAATTGAGTGCGATTGAGCTCATACACACAATCATCTTCCGATTCCGACGCTTTGCAGTGGCTCTCTCGGCAGATGTGGAAAAGATGTTAAGGCAAGTTCAAATCGACGAACGTCACCAGCGATGGCAGCAGATCATATGGAGTGAAACAGCTGATCAACCAATTCGTACATTCCAATTGACCACTGTCACTTATGGCATGGGTTCTGGTCCGTACAATGCTATTCAGGCAACGCAGCAGTGTGCCGGCGATAATTGCAACATATTGGCTGATGGTCCCCGAGCAGTGGCTGCTCTTACGAGCGTTTTGCTGCACTTCTACGTCGACGATTATCTGGCGAGTGTTGAAACACCAGATCAGGCGATTCAGTTGGCAAATGACATCAACAAGGTATTGCAGCAAGGTCACATCGACATTGGCGAAACCACATCTACCACCAAACGCCAGGTGTTGAGTGATATTGCTCGCTTGTACGATCCTACGAACATGCTGGCACCCGACATCATCGTGTCGAAAATATTCCTACAATCTCTATGGCGGACTGGCTTGGAATGGGACTCACCGCTACCGGTGGACTTGCTTCAGGAATGGATGGACTACCGCCAAAATTTTGCATCAACTACACTAGCTTCGAATTCCACCGTGTTTGCAGATGCAGGCATCGGCCACAACACATCTCCATGGATTTTGCGATGCAAGCATTAAGGCATTTGCAACTGTGGTACGAGCAGCCCCAATGACGACTTCACATCAGCACTTGTCACTGCAAAAACTTGTGCGGCACCAGCTCGAGTTGACATTCAAGGCAATCCAACGACAACGTTACTGTCGAGCTGTGTGCAGCTCGACTATTGGCACAGACTGTTGGCAGCGTAATACATGCATTGGACTTGGCACATGCATCATGCACCCTTTGGAGCGATTCCACCATCGTTCTTTGCTGGCATATGCTGCACACAGAATAAGCTACATTCAACAACACACCAACTTGGAGGATTGGCGACATGTCCGCCCTCATCAAAACCCAGCAGATTGTGCGAGTCGGCTGCATCATTAGTCAGTCATACGTTATGGTGACTTGCCCCGACTGACCTAATGCGGAACAACATGGCGACTGATATTCCAGAACTTTCCGAGGCAGATCTACAGGCGATGGAGTTGGAAACTAAATCACCCAAGGCGCATATTTGGTGTATTGCTTCACTCAGATTCATACAAACTCGATAGAACTGTGGCAACGAAGTCATCAAAAACAAAACAACAATAATAGTTTCATTTGCTAACCACACATTCAGAACAAACGTAGCTAAAAAGGCAAAACCATATGCAATATACCTCTAAAAAAAACTTAGAAAGCACTTGCAATGGCCCATTCAAATGCAACACCCAAAATTGAAACACTAGTTTATTTGAACACACTACACACACTTTACACCTAACAAATAAAAATACAAAAAATTAAGCCAGAGGTTCCGATTGCGAGTGTCGATTATCAATTGATAAGCGATATACATCGACTGTCGACAGCCGATTGGTTTCTTTGGTACTGTGATTGTCGATTGTTATCGATCCTAGCCGATTTTCCCTTCAAATTTTGCCGTTCACAGATTTGTGATCGACGGTTTTCGTGTCTCAGAAAATCGTTAAATAAACATTGTTTCCATGGTGCAAATGTAATTTAATTTATATTATCATTTGCGGAAAGGCCCTGATCACCTAATGCCACTTCATGATGGTTTGTTTAAGTTTAGAGAACGTGAAAAGATTATTGTAAACCAATTTGAGTACAAATGGAAACGCGGTTATGTCGCAAATTTGGCACCACTGAAGAAGCAATAAGGGTCTCTTTTTATTAATTTTTGTCTACTTCTTTTTTATATAGACAACCACAGAAACCATGTGTGCTAAATACATACATATATTTGGTGGCCTTACTACGGAACAACCGTACATTGGACAGTTCCGTTATCTGGACGAGAACATGTGCGTGGCTTGGGTTTTGACATTGGGCAACTCCTATTATCGTGGATGAGAACATTTGATAGCCACTTGCCACTTGTGGTTGACACAGTGAGGGAATCTTTCGTGCACTTGCTGGGATGAAGTTGCCCGTTGAAAACAAAAAATTCATCCGGCGACTCAGCAGGTCTGGGGTATGAGTCGGACTTCGAACGAGATTTCAAAGCTCGAGGACTTATTAACATTTGTTGGAGAAACGAGCTCACAGTTTGGCGTCGGACGTTCTGCGATGGAATGCTGTCGACCTTCACAACAAACCTGGCATGAAGGTGTATCCCAACCCTCCAAATCGTGCATTGCGCTTGCTGAAGACAAACTGGGCTGCAACTACACCTGGCAATTGCGAGTTTTGCGACTCCAAGGTTCAGGTGGATGCTGCCGAAATTGCCAACACCATACATTGCTGTGCCGCATCAACTCTTCCGGTCCTACACCAACCACCATGCCGACATCAACTGCAGCTCAACCGATGAACTACACAGCCCGACTACCATCAGCAGCTACGACGTTTGTAGTGATCGGCGAGTGGCCGATCTTTTAATAAATTGGCTATTTGCTCCGCCATAACACACACACGTGGTCGTGCTACAATCTCTCTGTCGTCGTGCGATGGCACATTTGGCATCGATGTCAACTTCTACTTGTTGACCACAAACTGACTCCAGTAACTGATATTGCGCCGTTTTGGTGGCAACATCTACACACTTTGGCTTTGGCTGGGTGATCTTTGGACCATCCGAAATCAACACTCCACTGGTATCATCCGTTCGTTCATCGCTGACGGTTAATGGCAACCACTGTCTCGACTTGGCTATGGCGCGTATATTCGAAGCTGACGCAGACAACCCAAATACGGATGGCGATTTCGAATTCTGCGAGAATTTATTCCTAGCTACACATCGTCGTGATTGCAATGGCCGTTACATCGTACAAATCCCGTTTCGTTCGGATGCACCGACGCTTGGCAACTCACATCCATTGGCACTACGGCTGTTTCATCAACTGGAGCGCAAACTGGCGAACAACCCGGAGCTGAAGGCAAAATACCTGGCTTTCATGCAGGAATACATCGCTCTGGGCCATATGAAGGATGTCTCCGATTTGCTGCATGCACCATCACAACGCTACCTCATTCCACATCATGCTGTGCTATCAAAATTTCGGGTCGTCTTCAACGCATCAGCGAAGACATCAAATGGCGTTTCCCTGAATGAGATGCAATTGAGTGCGATTGAGCTCATACACACAATCATCTTCCGATTCCGACGCTTTGCAGTGGCTCTCTCGGCAGATGTGGAAAAGATGTTAAGGCAAGTTCAAATCGACGAACGTCACCAGCGATGGCAGCAGATCATATGGAGTGAAACAGCTGATCAACCAATTCGTACATTCCAATTGACCACTGTCACTTATGGCATGGGTTCTGGTCCGTACAATGCTATTCAGGCAACGCAGCAGTGTGCCGGCGATAATTGCAACATATTGGCTGATGGTCCCCGAGCAGTGGCTGCTCTTACGAGCGTTTTGCTGCACTTCTACGTCGACGATTATCTGGCGAGTGTTGAAACACCAGATCAGGCGATTCAGTTGGCAAATGACATCAACAAGGTATTGCAGCAAGGTCACATCGACATTGGCGAAACCACATCTACCACCAAACGCCAGGTGTTGAGTGATATTGCTCGCTTGTACGATCCTACGAACATGCTGGCACCCGACATCATCGTGTCGAAAATATTCCTACAATCTCTATGGCGGACTGGCTTGGAATGGGACTCACCGCTACCGGTGGACTTGCTTCAGGAATGGATGGACTACCGCCAAAATTTTGCATCAACTACACTAGCTTCGAATTCCACCGTGTTTGCAGATGCAGGCATCGGCCACAACACATCTCCATGGATTTTGCGATGCAAGCATTAAGGCATTTGCAACTGTGGTACGAGCAGCCCCAATGACGACTTCACATCAGCACTTGTCACTGCAAAAACTTGTGCGGCACCAGCTCGAGTTGACATTCAAGGCAATCCAACGACAACGTTACCACGACTGGAATTGTGTGCAGCTCGACTATTGGCACAGACTGTTGGCAGCGTAATACATGCATTGGACTTGGCACATGCATCATGCACCCTTTGGAGCGATTCCACCATCGTTCTTTGCTGGCATATGCTGCACACAGAATAAGCTACATTCAACAACACACCAACTTGGAGGATTGGCGACATGTCCGCCCTCATCAAAACCCAGCAGATTGTGCGAGTCGGCTGCATCATTAGTCAGTCATACGTTATGGTGACTTGCCCCGACTGACCTAATGCGGAACAACATGGCGACTGATATTCCAGAACTTTCCGAGGCAGATCTACAGGCGATGGAGGTGGAAACTAAATCACTCAAGGCGCATATTTGGTGTATTGCTTCACTCAGATTCATACAAACTCGATACAACTGTGGCAACGAAGTCATCAAAAACAAAACAACAATAATAGTTTCATTTGCTAACCACACATTCAAAACAAACGTAGCTAAAAAGGCAAAACCATATGCAATATACCTCTAAAAAAAACTTAGAAAGCACTTGCAATGGCCCATTCAAATGCAACACCCAAAATTGAAACACTAGTTTATTTGAACACACTACACACACTTTACACCTAATAAATACAAATACAAAAAATTAAGCCAGAGGTTCCGATTGCGAGTGTCGATTATCAATTGATAAGCGATATACATCGATTGTCGACAGCCGATTGGTTTCTTTGGTACTGTGATTGTCGATTGTTATCGATCCTAGCCGATTTTCCCTTCAAATTTTGCCGTTCACAGATTTGTGATCGACGGTTTTCGTGTCTCAGAAAATCGTTAAATAAACATTGTTTCCATGGTGCAAATGTAATTTAATTTATATTATCATTTGCGGAAAGGCCCTGATCACCTAATGCCACTTCATGATGGTTTGTTTAAGTTTAGAGAACGTGAAAAGATTATTGTAAACCAATTTGAGTACAAATGGAAACGCGGTTATGTCGCAAATTTGGCACCACTGAAGAAGCAATAAGGGTCTCTTTTTATTAATTTTTGTCTACTTCTTTTTTATATAGACAACCACAGAAACCATGTGTGCTAAATACATACATATATTTGGTGGCCTTACTACGGAACAACCGTACATTGGACAGTTCCGTTATCTGGACGAGAACATGTGCGTGGCTTGGGTTTTGACATTGGGCAACTCCTATTATCGTGGATGAGAACATTTGATAGCCACTTGCCACTTGTGGTTGACACAGTGAGGGAATCTTTCGTGCACTTGCTGGGATGAAGTTGCCCGTTGAAAACAAAAAATTCATCCGGCGACTCAGCAGGTCTGGGGTATGAGTCGGACTTCGAACGAGATTTCAAAGCTCGAGGACTTATTAACATTTGTTGGAGAAACGAGCTCACAGTTTGGCGTCGGACGTTCTGCGATGGAATGCTGTCGACCTTCACAACAAACCTGGCATGAAGGTGTATCCCAACCCTCCAAATCGTGCATTGCGCTTGCTGAAGACAAACTGGGCTGCAACTACACCTGGCAATTGCGAGTTTTGCGACTCCAAGGTTCAGGTGGATGCTGCCGAAATTGCCAACACCATACATTGCTGTGCCGCATCAACTCTTCCGGTCCTACACCAACCACCATGCCGACATCAACTGCAGCTCAACCGATGAACTACACAGCCCGACTACCATCAGCAGCTACGACGTTTGTAGTGATCGGCGAGTGGCCGATCTTTTAATAAATTGGCTATTTGCTCCGCCATAACACACACACGTGGTCGTGCTACAATCTCTCTGTCGTCGTGCGATGGCACATTTGGCATCGATGTCAACTTCTACTTGTTGACCACAAACTGACTCCAGTAACTGATATTGCGCCGTTTTGGTGGCAACATCTACACACTTTGGCTTTGGCTGGGTGATCTTTGGACCATCCGAAATCAACACTCCACTGGTATCATCCGTTCGTTCATCGCTGACGGTTAATGGCAACCACTGTCTCGACTTGGCTATGGCGCGTATATTCGAAGCTGACGCAGACAACCCAAATACGGATGGCGATTTCGAATTCTGCGAGAATTTATTCCTAGCTACACATCGTCGTGATTGCAATGGCCGTTACATCGTACAAATCCCGTTTCGTTCGGATGCACCGACGCTTGGCAACTCACATCCATTGGCACTACGGCTGTTTCATCAACTGGAGCGCAAACTGGCGAACAACCCGGAGCTGAAGGCAAAATACCTGGCTTTCATGCAGGAATACATCGCTCTGGGCCATATGAAGGATGTCTCCGATTTGCTGCATGCACCATCACAACGCTACCTCATTCCACATCATGCTGTGCTATCAAAATTTCGGGTCGTCTTCAACGCATCAGCGAAGACATCAAATGGCGTTTCCCTGAATGAGATGCAATTGAGTGCGATTGAGCTCATACACATAATCATCTTCCGATTCCGACGCTTTGCAGTGGCTCTCTCGGCAGATGTGGAAAAGATGTTAAGGCAAGTTCAAATCGACGAACGTCACCAGCGATGGCAGCAGATCATATGGAGTGAAACAGCTGATCAACCAATTCGTACATTCCAATTGACCACTGTCACTTATGGCATGGGTTCTGGTCCGTACAATGCTATTCAGGCAACGCAGCAGTGTGCCGGCGATAATTGCAACATATTGGCTGATGGTCCCCGAGCAGTGGCTGCTCTTACGAGCGTTTTGCTGCACTTCTACGTCGACGATTATCTGGCGAGTGTTGAAACACCAGATCAGGCGATTCAGTTGGCAAATGACATCAACAAGGTATTGCAGCAAGGTCACATCGACATTGGCGAAACCACATCTACCACCAAACGCCAGGTGTTGAGTGATATTGCTCGCTTGTACGATCCTACGAACATGCTGGCACCCGACATCATCGTGTCGAAAATATTCCTACAATCTCTATGGCGGACTGGCTTGGAATGGGACTCACCGCTACCGGTGGACTTGCTTCAGGAATGGATGGACTACCGCCAAAATTTTGCATCAACTACACTAGCTTCGAATTCCACCGTGTTTGCAGATGCAGGCATCGGCCACAACACATCTCCATGGATTTTGCGATGCAAGCATTAAGGCATTTGCAACTGTGGTACGAGCAGCCCCAATGACGACTTCACATCAGCACTTGTCACTGCAAAAACTTGTGCGGCACCAGCTCGAGTTGACATTCAAGGCAATCCAACGACAACGTTACCACGACTGGAATTGTGTGCAGCTCGACTATTGGCACAGACTGTTGGCAGCGTAATACATGCATTGGACTTGGCACATGCATCATGCACCCTTTGGAGCGATTCCACCATCGTTCTTTGCTGGCATATGCTGCACACAGAATAAGCTACATTCAACAACACACCAACTTGGAGGATTGGCGACATGTCCGCCCTCATCAAAACCCAGCAGATTGTGCGAGTCGGCTGCATCATTAGTCAGTCATACGTTATGGTGACTTGCCCCGACTGACCTAATGCGGAACAACATGGCGACTGATATTCCAGAACTTTCCGAGGCAGATCTACAGGCGATGGAGGTGGAAACTAAATCACTCAAGGCGCATATTTGGTGTATTGCTTCACTCAGATTCATACAAACTCGATACAACTGTGGCAACGAAGTCATCAAAAACAAAACAACAATAATAGTTTCATTTGCTAACCACACATTCAAAACAAACGTAGCTAAAAAGGCAAAACCATATGCAATATACCTCTAAAAAAAACTTAGAAAGCACTTGCAATGGCCCATTCAAATGCAACACCCAAAATTGAAACACTAGTTTATTTGAACACACTACACACACTTTACACCTAATAAATACAAATACAAAAAATTAAGCCAGAGGTTCCGATTGCGAGTGTCGATTATCAATTGATAAGCGATATACATCGATTGTCGACAGCCGATTGGTTTCTTTGGTACTGTGATTGTCGATTGTTATCGATCCTAGCCGATTTTCCCTTCAAATTTTGCCGTTCACAGATTTGTGATCGACGGTTTTCGTGTCTCAGAAAATCGATAAATAAACATAGTTTCCATGGTGCAAATGTAATTTAATTTATATTATCATTTGCGGAAAGGCCCTGATCACCTAATGCCACTTCATGATGGTTTGTTTAAGTTTAGAGAACGTGAAAAGATTATTGTAAACCAATTTGAGTACAAATGGAAACGCGGTTATGTCGCAAATTTGGCACCACTGAAGAAGCAATAAGGGTATCTTTTTATTAATTTTTGTCTACTTCTTTTTTATATAGACAACCACAGAAACCATGTGTGCTAAATACATACATATATTTGGTGGCCTTACTACGGAACAACCGTACATTGGACAGTTCCGTTATCTGGACGAGAACATGTGCGTGGCTTGGGTTTTGACATTGGGCAACTCCTATTATCGTGGATGAGAACATTTGATAGCCACTTGCCACTTGTGGTTGACACAGTGAGGGAATCTTTCGTGCACTTGCTGGGATGAAGTTGCCCGTTGAAAACAAAAAATTCATCCGGCGACTCAGCAGGTCTGGGGTATGAGTCGGACTTCGAACGAGATTTCAAAGCTCGAGGACTTATTAACATTTGTGGAGAAACGAGCTCACAGTTTGGCGTCGGACGTTCTGCGATGGAATGCTGTCGACCTTCACAACAAACCTGGCATGAAGGTGTATCCCAACCCTCCAAATCGTGCATTGCGCTTGCTGAAGACAAACTGGGCTGCAACTACACCTGGCAATTGCGAGTTTTGCGACTCCAAGGTTCAGGTGGATGCTGCCGAAATTGCCAACACCATACATTGCTGTGCCGCATCAACTCTTCCGGTCCTACACCAACCACCATGCCGACATCAACTGCAGCTCAACCGATGAACTACACAGCCCGACTACCATCAGCAGCTACGACGTTTGTAGTGATCGGCGAGTGGCCGATCTTTTAATAAATTGGCTATTTGCTCCGCCATAACACACACACGTGGTCGTGCTACAATCTCTCTGTCGTCGTGCGATGGCACATTTGGCTTCGATGTCAACTTCTACTTGTTGACCACAAACTGACTCCAGTAACTGATATTGCGCCGTTTTGGTGGCAACATCTACACACTTTGGCTTTGGCTGGGTGATCTTTGGACCATCCGAAATCAACACTCCACTGGTATCATCCGTTCGTTCATCGCTGACGGTTAATGGCAACCACTGTCTCGACTTGGCTATGGCGCGTATATTCGAAGCTGACGCAGACAACCCAAATACGGATGGCGATTTCGAATTCTGCGAGAATTTATTCCTAGCTACACATCGTCGTGATTGCAATGGCCGTTACATCGTACAAATCCCGTTTCGTTCGGATGCACCGACGCTTGGCAACTCACATCCATTGGCACTACGGCTGTTTCATCAACTGGAGCGCAAACTGGCGAACAACCCGGAGCTGAAGGCAAAATACCTGGCTTTCATGCAGGAATACATCGATCTGGGCCATATGAAGGATGTCTCCGATTTGCTGCATGCACCATCACAACGCTACCTCATTCCACATCATGCTGTGCTATCAAAATTTCGGGTCGTCTTCAACGCATCAGCGAAGACATCAAATGGCGTTTCCCTGAATGAGATGCAATTGAGTGCGATTGAGCTCATACACACAATCATCTTCCGATTCCGACGCTTTGCAGTGGCTCTCTCGGCAGATGTGGAAAAGATGTTAAGGCAAGTTCAAATCGACGAACGTCACCAGCGATGGCAGCAGATCATATGGAGTGAAACAGCTGATCAACCAATTCGTACATTCCAATTGACCACTGTCACTTATGGCATGGGTTCTGGTCCGTACAATGCTATTCAGGCAACGCAGCAGTGTGCCGGCGATAATTGCAACATATTGGCTGATGGTCCCCGAGCAGTGGCTGCTCTTACGAGCGTTTTGCTGCACTTCTACGTCGACGATTATCTGGCGAGTGTTGAAACACCAGATCAGGCGATTCAGTTGGCAAATGACATCAACAAGGTATTGCAGCAAGGTCACATCGACATTGGCGAAACCACATCTACCACCAAACGCCAGGTGTTGAGTGATATTGCTCGCTTGTACGATCCTACGAACATGCTGGCACCCGACATCATCGTGTCGAAAATATTCCTACAATCTCTATGGCGGACTGGCTTGGAATGGGACTCACCGCTACCGGTGGACTTGCTTCAGGAATGGATGGACTACCGCCAAAATTTGCATCAACTACACTAGCTTCGAATTCCACCGTGTTTGCAGATGCAGGCATCGGCCACAACACATCTCCATGGATTTTGCGATGCAAGCATTAAGGCATTTGCAACTGTGGTACGAGCAGCCCCAATGACGACTTCACATCAGCACTTGTCACTGCAAAAACTTGTGCGGCACCAGCTCGATTTGACATTCAAGGCAATCCAACGACAACGTTACCACGACTGGAATTGTGTGCAGCTCGACTATTGGCACAGACTGTTGGCAGCGTAATACATGCATTGGACTTGGCACATGCATCATGCACCCTTTGGAGCGATTCCACCATCGTTCTTTGCTGGCATATGCTGCACACAGAATAAGCTACATTCAACAACACACCAACTTGGAGGATTGGCGACATGTCCGCCCTCATCAAAACCCAGCAGATTGTGCGAGTCGGCTGCATCATTAGTCAGTCATACGTTATGGTGACTTGCCCCGACTGACCTAATGCGGAACAACATGGCGACTGATATTCCAGAACTTTCCGAGGCAGATCTACAGGCGATGGAGGTGGAAACTAAATCACTCAAGGCGCATATTTGGTGTATTGCTTCACTCAGATTCATACAAACTCGATACAACTGTGGCAACGAAGTCATCAAAAACAAAACAACAATAATAGTTTCATTTGCTAACCACACATTCAGAACAAACGTAGCTAAAAAGGCAAAACCATATGCAATATACCTCTAAAAAAAACTTAGAAAGCACTTGCAATGCCCCATTCAAATGCAACACCCAAAATTGAAACACTAGTTTATTTGAACACACTACACACACTTTACACCTAATAAATACAAATACAAAAAATTAAGCCAGAGGTTCCGATTGCGAGTGTCGATTATCAATTGATAAGCGATATACATCGATTGTCGACAGCCGATTGGTTTCTTTGGTACTGTGATTGTCGATTGTTATCGATCCTAGCCGATTTTCCCTTCAAATTTTGCCGTTCACAGATTTGTGATCGACGGTTTTCGTGTCTCAGAAAATCGATAAATAAACATAGTTTCCATGGTGCAAATGTAATTTAATTTATATTATCATTTGCGGAAAGGCCCTGATCACCTAATGCCACTTCATGATGGTTTGTTTAAGTTTAGAGAACGTGAAAAGATTATTGTAAACCAATTTGAGTACAAATGGAAACGCGGTTATGTCGCAAATTTGGCACCACTGAAGAAGCAATAAGGGTCTCTTTTTATTAATTTTTGTCTACTTCTTTTTTATATAGACAACCACAGAAACCATGTGTGCTAAATACATACATATATTTGGTGGCCTTACTACGGAACAACCGTACATTGGACAGTTCCGTTATCTGGACGAGAACATGTGCGTGGCTTGGGTTTTGACATTGGGCAACTCCTATTATCGTGGATGAGAACATTTGATAGCCACTTGCCACTTGTGGTTGACACAGTGAGGGAATCTTTCGTGCACTTGCTGGGATGAAGTTGCCCGTTGAAAACAAAAAATTCATCCGGCGACGCAGCAGGTCTGGGGTATGAGTCGGACTTCGAACGAGATTTCAAAGCTCGAGGACTTATTAACATTTGTTGGAGAAACGAGCTCACAGTTTGGCGTCGGACGTTCTGCGATGGAATGCTGTCGACCTTCACAACAAACCTGGCATGAAGGTGTATCCCAACCCTCCAAATCGTGCATTGCGCTTGCTGAAGACAAACTGGGCTGCAACTACACCTGGCAATTGCGAGTTTTGCGACTCCAAGGTTCAGGTGGATGCTGCCGAAATTGCCAACACCATACATTGCTGTGCCGCATCAACTCTTCCGGTCCTACACCAACCACCATGCCGACATCAACTGCAGCTCAACCGATGAACTACACAGCCCGACTACCATCAGCAGCTACGACGTTTGTAGTGATCGGCGAGTGGCCGATCTTTTAATAAATTGGCTATTTGCTCCGCCATAACACACACACGTGGTCGTGCTACAATCTCTCTGTCGTCGTGCGATGGCACATTTGGCATCTATGTCAACTTCTACTTGTTGACCACAAACTGACTCCAGTAACTGATATTGCGCCGTTTTGGTGGCAACATCTACACACTTTGGCTTTGGCTGGGTGATCTTTGGACCATCCGAAATCAACACTCCACTGGTATCATCCGTTCGTTCATCGCTGACGGTTAATGGCAACCACTGTCTCGACTTGGCTATGGCGCGTATATTCGAAGCTGACGCAGACAACCCAAATACGGATGGCGATTTCGAATTCTGCTAGAATTTATTCCTAGCTACACATCGTCGTGATTGCAATGGCCGTTACATCGTACAAATCCCGTTTCGTTCGGATGCACCGACGCTTGGCAACTCACATCCATTGGCACTACGGCTGTTTCATCAACTGGAGCGCAAACTGGCGAACAACCCGGAGCTGAAGGCAAAATACCTGGCTTTCATGCAGGAATACATCGCTCTGGGCCATATGAAGGATGTCTCCGATTTGCTGCATGCACCATCACAACGCTACCTCATTCCACATCATGCTGTGCTATCAAAATTTCGGGTCGTCTTCAACGCATCAGCGAAGACATCAAATGGCGTTTCCCTGAATGAGATGCAATTGAGTGCGATTGAGCTCATACACACAATCATCTTCCGATTCCGACGCTTTGCAGTGGCTCTCTCGGCAGATGTGGAAAAGATGTTAAGGCAAGTTCAAATCGACGAACGTCACCAGCGATGGCAGCAGATCATATGGAGTGAAACAGCTGATCAACCAATTCGTACATTCCAATTGACCACTCTCACTTATGGCATGGGTTCTGGTCCGTACAATGCTATTCAGGCAACGCAGCAGTGTGCCGGCGATAATTGCAACATATTGGCTGATGGTCCCCGAGCAGTGGCTGCTCTTACGAGCGTTTTGCTGCACTTCTACGTCGACGATTATCTGGCGAGTGTTGAAACACCAGATCAGGCGATTCAGTTGGCAAATGACATCAACAAGGTATTGCAGCAAGGTCACATCGACATTGGCGAGACCACATCTACCACCAAACGCCAGGTGTTGAGTGATATTGCTCGCTTGTACGATCCTACGAACATGCTGGCACCCGACATCATCGTGTCGAAAATATTCCTACAATCTCTATGGCGGACTGGCTTGGAATGGGACTCACCGCTACCGGTGGACTTGCTTCAGGAATGGATGGACTACCGCCAAAATTTGCATCAACTACACTAGCTTCGAATTCCACCGTGTTTGCAGATGCAGGCATCGGCCACAACACATCTCCATGGATTTTGCGATGCAAGCATTAAGGCATTTGCAACTGTGGTACGAGCAGCCCCAATGACGACTTCACATCAGCACTTGTCACTGCAAAAACTTGTGCGGCACCAGCTCGAGTTGACATTCAAGGCAATCCAACGACAACGTTACCACGACTGGAATTGTGTGCAGCTCGACTATTGGCACAGACTGTTGGCAGCGTAATACATGCATTGGACTTGGCACATGCATCATGCACCCTTTGGAGCGATTCCACCATCGTTCTTTGCTGGCATATGCTGCACACAGAATAAGCTACATTCAACAACACACCAACTTGGAGGATTGGCGACATGTCCGCCCTCATCAAAACCCAGCAGATTGTGCGAGTCGGCTGCATCATTAGTCAGTCATACGTTATGGTGACTTGCCCCGACTGACCTAATGCGGAACAACATGGCGACTGATATTCCAGAACTTTCCGAGGCAGATCTACAGGCGATGGAGGTGGAAACTAAATCACTCAAGGCGCATATTTGGTGTATTGCTTCACTCAGATTCATACAAACTCGATACAACTGTGGCAACGAAGTCATCAAAAACAAAACAACAATAATAGTTTCATTTGCTAACCACACATTCAAAACAAACGTAGCTAAAAAAGGCAAAACCATATGCAATATACCTCTAAAAAAAACTTAGAAAGCACTTGCAATGGCCCATTCAAATGCAACACCCAAAATTGAAACACTAGTTTATTTGAACACACTACACACACTTTACACCTAATAAATACAAATACAAAAAATTAAGCCAGAGGTTCCGATTGCGAGTGTCGATTATCAATTGATAAGCGATATACATCGATTGTCGACAGCCGATTGGTTTCTTTGGTACTGTGATTGTCGATTGTTATCGATCCTAGCCGATTTTCCCTTCAAATTTTGCCGTTCACAGATTTGTGATCGACGGTTTTCGTGTCTCAGAAAATCGATAAATAAACATAGTTTCCATGGTGCAAATGTAATTTAATTTATATTATCATTTGCGGAAAGGCCCTGATCACCTAATGCCACTTCATGATGGTTTGTTTAAGTTTAGAGAACGTGAAAAGATTATTGTAAACCAATTTGAGTACAAATGGAAACGCGGTTATGTCGCAAATTTGGCACCACTGAAGAAGCAATAAGGGTCTCTTTTTATTAATTTTTGTCTACTTCTTTTTTATATAGACAACCACAGAAACCATGTGTGCTAAATACATACATATATTTGGTGGCCTTACTACGGAACAACCGTACATTGGACAGTTCCGTTATCTGGACGAGAACATGTGCGTGGCTTGGGTTTTGACATTGGGCAACTCCTATTATCGTGGATGAGAACATTTGATAGCCACTTGCCACTTGTGGTTGACACAGTGAGGGAATCTTTCGTGCACTTGCTGGGATGAAGTTGCCCGTTGAAAACAAAAAATTCATCCGGCGACTCAGCAGGTCTGGGGTATGAGTCGGACTTCGAACGAGATTTCAAAGCTCGAGGACTTATTAACATTTGTGGAGAAACGAGCTCACAGTTTGGCGTCGGACGTTCTGCGATGGAATGCTGTCGACCTTCACAACAAACCTGGCATGAAGGTGTATCCCAACCCTCCAAATCGTGCATTGCGCTTGCTGAAGACAAACTGGGCTGCAACTACACCTGGCAATTGCGAGTTTTGCGACTCCAAGGTTCAGGTGGATGCTGCCGAAATTGCCAACACCATACATTGCTGTGCCGCATCAACTCTTCCGGTCCTACACCAACCACCATGCCGACATCAACTGCAGCTCAACCGATGAATTACACAGCCCGACTACCATCAGCAGCTACGACGTTTGTAGTGATCGGCGAGTGGGTGGTTTTGCAGGCGACTGCGATTGTTTGCATCAAGGATGGCTTTGGTTACACACGTCGCTACCGGGTCATTTGCGATCCAGGCAGTCAGGTCAGTTTCATGAGGTACAACTCTTTTAATAAATTGGCTATTTGCTCCGCCATAACACACACACGTGGTCGTGCTACCATCTCTCTGTCGTCGTGCGATGGCACATTTGGCATCGATGTCAACTTCTACTTGTTGACCACAAACTGACTCCAGTAACTGATATTGCGCCGTTTTGGTGGCAACATCTACACACTTTGGCTTTGGCTGGGTGATCTTTGGACCATCCGAAATCAACACTCCACTGGTATCATCCGTTCGTTCATCGCTGACGGTTAATGGCAACCACTGTCTCGACTTGGCTATGGCGCGTATATTCGAAGCTGACGCAGACAACCCAAATACGGATGGCGATGGCGAATTCTGCGAGAATTTATTCCTAGCTACACATCGTCGTGATTGCAATGGCCGTTACATCGTACAAATCCCGTTTCGTTCGGATGCACCGACGCTTGGCAACTCACATCCATTGGCACTACGGCTGTTTCATCAACTGGAGCGCAAACTGGCGAACAACCCGGAGCTGAAGGCAAAATACCTGGCTTTCATGCAGGAATACATCGCTCTGGGCCATATGAAGGATGTCTCTGATTTGCTGCATGCACCATCACAACGCTACCTCATTCCACATCATGCTGTGCTATCAAAATTTCGGGTCGTCTTCAACGCATCAGCGAAGACATCAAATGGCGTTTCCCTGAATGAGATGCAATTGAGTGCGATTGAGCTCATACACACAATCATCTTCCGATTCCGACGCTTTGCAGTGGCTCTCTCGGCAGATGTGGAAAAGATGTTAAGGCAAGTTCAAATCGACGAACGTCACCAGCGATGGCAGCAGATCATATGGAGTGAAACAGCTGATCAACCAATTCGTACATTCCAATTGACCACTGTCACTTATGGCATGGGTTCTGGTCCGTACAATGCTATTCAGGCAACGCAGCAGTGTGCCGGCGATAATTGCAACATATTGGCTGATGGTCCCCGAGCAGTGGCTGCTCTTACGAGCGTTTTGCTGCACTTCTACGTCGACGATTATCTGGCGAGTGTTGAAACACCAGATCAGGCGATTCAGTTGGCAAATGACATCAACAAGGTATTGCAGCCAGGTCACATCGACATTGGCGAAACCACATCTACCACCAAACGCCAGGTGTTGAGTGATATTGCTCGCTTGTACGATCCTACGAACATGCTGGCACCCGACATCATCGTGTCGAAAATATTCCTACAATCTCTATGGCGGACTGGCTTGGAATGGGACTCACCGCTACCGGTGGACTTGCTTCAGGAATGGATGGACTACCGCCAAAATTTGCATCAACTACACTAGCTTCGAATTCCACCGTGTTTGCAGATGCAGGCATCGGCCACAACACATCTCCATGGATTTTGCGATGCAAGCATTAAGGCATTTGCAACTGTGGTACGAGCAGCCCCAATGACGACTTCACATCAGCACTTGTCACTGCAAAAACTTGTGCGGCACCAGCTCGAGTTGACATTCAAGGCAATCCAACGACAACGTTACCACGACTGGAATTGTGTGCAGCTCGACTATTGGCACAGACTGTTGGCAGCGTAATACATGCATTGGACTTGGCACATGCATCATGCACCCTTTGGAGCGATTCCACCATCGTTCTTTGCTGGCATATGCTGCACACAGAATAAGCTACATTCAACAACACACCAACTTGGAGGATTGGCGACATGTCCGCCCTCATCAAAACCCAGCAGATTGTGCGAGTCGGCTGCATCATTAGTCAGTCATACGTTATGGTGACATGCCCCGACTGAACTAATGCGGAACAACATGGCGACTGATATTCCAGAACTTTCCGAGGCAGATCTACAGGCGATGGAGGTGGAAACTAAATCACTCAAGGCGCATATTTGGTGTATTGCTTCACTCAGATTCATACAAACTCGATACAACTGTGGCAACGAAGTCATCTGTTACGAACTACTGTGTATGTACTCCATTGCAATCCAACTCGGCGACAGTATTGGCATCAACCATTGGTGGATTGCGATGAAATGCCTATGACATTAAAGTGCCACCTTCGAGCAGAACAAAACAGGTACTTTGCAAAAATTCAATTACTAACTAATTTCGGCATGTTGCAAACTGGCATCCCTGGCACCATATCTGGATTCAGATGGCATATTGCGAGTTGGTGGTCTTAGGCACGCTGAGTTAACTGCCTGAGCAACATCATCCAATTATCATGGCGAAGGAAAGTACGCTGTCGCGAGGCTCGTGGCATCTCCATCCTTCTCATCATCAGGCGTCGACTATTGCGGACCCTTCAACATTCGGATTGGAGTACAGCGCACGCGCACTGCGAAGAAAAAATCTTGCATGGCAACCAAGGCTGTACACATCGAGCTTTCAGCAGGATTTGTCAGCTAAGGCATTCATCAACGTCTTCTTGCGATTTACTGGTCGTCGTGGTTCATGCACTCAACTCTACAGTGATAATAGCACGCAGTTAAAGGCTTAAGCACTGGCAACTCCTACGACAGATGCGTCAATCGTTCTGGAATCGTTGGCACGATGAATATTTGGCTTCGCTGCAACAACGTTCAAGATGGCGCTGAAAATCTTCAAGTGGGTGACATCGTCGTACTTCGGCTAATTATGGCGACTCGGGCGCATCATCAACGTACATCCGAGAAGTGACGGTCTTGTGCGGAACGTCACTGTGGAATATTGCCTGGAGAATGAAGACACTGGCGGGAAACTGAAGCAGACAACACGACTAGCACAAAAGTGGTGCAGACTATTTGGCACTTCTCCTGAGCCTACCGGCCCAGCAGGGGAGTAAATGCACAGGATTATTGTAAACCAATTTGAGTACAAATGGAAACGCGGTTTTGTCGCAAATTTGGCACCACTGAAAAAGCCATTAGGTCGCTTCTTGCTCATTTTTGTCTAGTCCTTTTTTATATAGGCAGCAGAAATCATGCTCACACATCTAGGAGTCATTTATTGCTCTTGATTGAAGACACACGAGTTTTTTGTATTATTAGTTTATAACAATTGCTTGTTCGAAATAAACCAACATCATATTAAACATTGTGTTCAAATGATGTACAAAGAGTTCATCTGTTGAGTTCGATACCGTTATAACGTCGTCGACGTACACATCTCGCATAAATACTAACCTGAGTTTGGTAGCTGAGCTGTCGAGTTAAATGCCGCATGATGGGGTAGAAAAAAGTGTTTGCCCGGACAATACACGATTTGCTTCTCAGGAATTCTTACCAACCCACTCTTAGTGTTTCACCCAAAAAAATATTTCACTGTAACAAATTTGTATTCTCTTAGTCACTTTATGTGACGTTGTCACCCACCCGATGGTATTGTTTATTCTCTTATTCACATTTTATGAAAAAATGAGATAGAATGTGAGTGATTTTGTTACTTGCATTATTGTGGGTGACACCGAAGGACGGCAGAGATGAAGTATTATTTAGAGTCTCTTCCCCCTATATTTCATTTGACAGCGTTTTTTATAACATTTCACAGACAGGGGTTTGTGAATACGTGTGACCTAAGCGAACAGCTGATTACCCCCACCTAAATTTATCGAGGTGGATTTGATTTGCTTGATATTACTGATGTTGCTCTAAACGCACCCATACTACTTTATTTTCACGCACACTTCGTAAGGCCTTAGAGAAGCTCCATGTTGTTCTTAAATCCCTCGTATTCACAAACCCTGTCTGTGAAAATAAAAAAAAAAAGCTGTCAGTAGTGTGCGTGACTTTAGAGTAAAATCTGAGATGGACACGATTGTGTTTTAGTAAACACTCAAACCCGGGGTTGGCCATCTGGTTGTACATTATTTCTGATGTTGATGATTTCCCTTTAATAACATTATTTCTGAAGATAATTGTAGTACATGGCCGCATAAATCCTTTATTTAATTAGTCCTTTTTTAGAAATTAATAAAAACATGCACAATAACTTATGTATATATCGCAAATGCCCTTATCATTTGGACATCAGTTCTTATTGGATTTCAAAAATCTGTGTAAAAAATGGCGGGAACTGTTAGAAGAAAATGTATTTTCACGAGGTGCATGAAACTTGGGACTGGAAAATTCCATTGGAAAACGACGTTAAGTTTGAAAATTATCAGATTCAATAAAAACATATTATCACATTATCAATATGGGATAACAAATATGGTATATACAGTGAAATACAAACCATAGGTATATAAAGAACTTGAAAACTAATATACCAAATACGATATGTATACTTATACCAATATGGAAGTTCGCACACAACAACTTGTTTGAAAAACTTGGTATGACAAATACGAAATTCATTCTAAATTACGAACATAAAATATAATATTGGATATAATAAGCAGTAATACAATTCTGTGTTTCAAATATGACTTGCACTTCTGGGCTTAATCCAAAAAAACTCAATCGTAAAAACATTAACCCTTATTACAGTAGTTTCATCGGTATATGAAACAAAAGATTGGTATATTTTAAATATTTTCACATTTGTTTTAACCGAAGTGCATCATTATCACCGTAATAATTAAATAATATATTGATAATATATTATTATATTAAAATGATTTGCATATTTAGCCGAATCTTAGCGACGTCTTATAAAAACACCAACAATAAAAGTTCTTTCTAGAACTTGTAAACCTTGCTAACATTCTCATTGGAAAACTTCTAATCATGAGCATTTTTGACATTATCATGGGCACTCTCGCTACTTTTTGACACTATTGGGGGCAAATCTTAAAAGCAACATGGCGCTGCTCTTGAAGTATGCGTGAAAATAAAGTAATATGCGTGCGTTTAGAGCAAAATCGTGGTGAAACGCGATGGGCAAGGGGTTTTCCACTGGAAAGACGACTATCTCGGTGTACATGATTTCTGAAGGACGGTGAATAATTATGTTACTTAGAATCTAAATTTGTTGCTGATAGGTTCCCGTTAAGTATTAAAACTACAACGAGACCACAATTTGAGTACCTGGCCTACTTAATGGAAAATATTGGCATTAAAATCGTTCGCATTTGCTAGTTCCCACAATGCCTCCTTCGATAACTTGAAATAGGCATGTGTGTACATACATATATAAATAGCTTTAAGCCTGGGTTGGCATTATCTAAAGGGAATTGTGTTGGTTTTGGTTAATTATCAAAGGCTTCGTATATCTTATGTCGCTTGTGCAGTTCGATATTACATATACACATTTTTCATCGAATATAAACCAATGAGGAACTAAAGCCAAGCCATTATACCACAGACACGATCCAACGTCCAAAATATCTTCTCAAAGTATTGCAAATGTTTAGCAAATACATCAACCGAATGGAGAGTGATGCTATTTGATTGAATATAGTATGTATTGTTGTCACCTCACTTGGATTCAAGAATATGATGTGAGGTGACAATTTGTCACTTCGCATAAGAGAATAGGGATGATCATGTGTCGAAGTCTTAAGCCAAGTTTTTTTTACCAGTTTTCTTGGCTAACCGAAAAACAAAAACAGACTGAAAAAAAAAATAAAAAACATAGATTAAGCCGAAAGGCAAACTTAAATGTCACTAGGTTAGATGTAAGAACAATTATTAAGATAGTTAAGCTAGTCTTAAGTATTTCTGTCTAGCACGTAAGTAAATGAATTAAAAATAAAACAAAAATGAATTAAAAAAAATAAAAATCATGTGTCGAAGTTTCAAATACTCCTGCATGACATCTGAACACATTTCATTAAGTTTCTGATTGTGGGCAAACCGCCGTTCCATCGAGTACAGCCGCGAGATTGCTGTCGATAAAGTTATACCAAACGTCGGGTAAACATTCTTAAACGGAAGCTGAACAACGTATTTTCCCTCCGGTGAAGCGAAAATGTCGTTTGAAAATGTATTTCAGTTTGGTCAACTACTTTGGATCAAGCCGAAGCGACATCAAAAAAAGTATTTGGTTGAGATGCAAGGTTATATGCAGTGATGAAACAGCTTGGGAATCATCGGACAGTTGGCTCGATGAATTCTCTAGTTATCATCCAACCGAAAACTGTACGTTGCGCGAGTGGACAACCATTTTGGAAACAAACACCTTGGATTTGCTCTCCTTTCAAAATAGTCGAGAACTTAACAGCGCCCAAGAAGTATATCAATATTAGCAGTCTTACTAAACCCTGGATCTGCTAGATCCAGATTTTAAATGCGAGACTAAGATGAGATGTCTATTGATCGAGAAGGCAAGTTCGAAGTCAACTTCCTTAGAATATATGCATCAATAGACGAGCGATCCGAAAAAAAACGAGAACACAAAGTTAAGAAGATACATCCTTTGGTGTATCCACGTTCCAATGATGAAATTCCGAGAATAGGTACAAAGAAGCCACAAAGACAAAGAATTTAGAAAGCTTGTTTTTCTGAATGGATCGAAGAGAATGGTTGTTAATTATCACAGTGGTGGATTGAAGTGAACTCGATGAAGACAGAGATTGGGCACGTTGCATAGACGACGATGGAGTAGGTTCACAAGTTGTATTAGATTGTAAAGTGCACTAGGGTATGATGACGATTGACAATCATGACAACGAAAAGGAGAACATTTCACTAACGAATGCCCAACTCGAAGACAGATAAAAAAAAATAGAGCCTTTATACACGAACGTTGTACGCGATTCAAAATCTATTTCACAGATGAAATACATAATGCGCCATGTCGAAATGTAATTAGGTGTTTGATTTACATAATGTTATGTACTCGACCTGATTTAAGTACATCCATTGGCATTTTAAGTAGATATACATAAATAATAATAAAGAACTGTGGCAAAGTCTTAAAAGGGTTTTAAGATATTTGAAAGGCACAGTCAATCTTGAGTTAACCTTTGTTAAAAGCTTAAATCATAGCAGTATTCTTACAGGATATGTTGATTCCGATTGGGCTGGAAATGAGAACGATAGAAAGAGTACTACAGGTTACTTATTCAAAATATTTGACTCATGCCTTATTTGTTGGAATACGAAAAAATTCAGTTGCAGCTTCATCTATACTGAGGCATATATGGCATTGTTTGAGGCTACAAGGGAAGCAACAGCAGCTAACAAGTTTCAATTCACACTACGTGGACTAATAAGTGTTTCTATTTGGACAAAACATTTGGTCCAAATAGGAAAAACCTTTAACATACAAACATACAAAAACAGTGACATTCACATACACCGGTTAAGTGAACATTTAAATAAATCCACAATCAATATTTAAGCAAGTAAAAGCACATCTGAAAGAGTAAAAGAAGAAATCACAGGTGAGTAAGCCCTTTATTGAACAATTTAAGCCCAGTGTGTTTCTGCCTTTTATTCAAAATATAATACGAGTCTAAATAAGGAACTACATCTTTTAAAACTCCGCGTCTATCATGAAAATGGATTAAAAGTCGTTCAGTGAGACTGAACAGAAAAAAATATCCAAAAATATAGTGAAGGGACGTTTAGATTCAATGGAAGAATTGCGAATTGTATATTATCTACAAAGCAGACCTTCTTGATTGTTTAGATCAATTCGCGATGTGTGCAAATCCAGATAAGTTGAATATAAGTAACAATATTCGTCTTCCAGAAATGGCCCTTCCAGTATACTCAGGACACTATGAGAAATGGAGGTCGTTTAAAAGTAAATACGAATCTATAATTCACAATAATGACAACTTATCTGAAGTTCAAAAATTGCACTATCTTAAGTCAGGTTTATCTGGGGAAGCAGATTGTTTACTGCAACATTTTGACATAGTGGACGGTAATTACAAAAAGGCATGGGATATGTTATGCTCACGGTACGACAACAAAAGGTTTCTCATGAATACACACTTGAAGTTGTTCTTCACTCAACCAACTGTGCAAAATGAGACCGCGACAAATTTAAAAACACTTTTTGATATTTCCACTGAGTGTCTACATTCACTTGAAAACCTCGGTCTCCCAGTAAATCATTGGGATTCGATGGTGATATATGTCCTTTGCCAGAAATTACCTGCGTACACCCAACAACTGTGGGAAGAAAGACTTGGGACTTCGAAAAAATTCCCAAAGTTTGAGGAATTCTCAAACTTTCTTGAAACAAGATTCCGTACACTGGAAGTAGTAGACCAACAGAAGCCGAAACCCAGTCAGTTTATATCAAAAGTTTCGATTCCAAAACCAGCTGCAACAAAAAACGTGTTTCAAATTAGGCAAAGCCACCAAACGGATCAACACTGCAAAGTATGTGCTAAAGGGAAACATTCGATTCGTAAATGCAACCGGTTCAACGATATGAATTTAGTCGAACGACACAACACAATAAAACGAATCGGAGTTTGCTATAATTGTCTAGCCTACAGCCATATTGCACAAAATTGTCCCAGTCCAGCTCGGTGCTACTTTAACCAACAGAAACACCATTCATTGTTGCACCCTAGTACTTCGTCTTCAACCTTGTCTGTTTCACCAGGCACTTTTATATATACAACCACAGCTTCACCCCGATACCGAGAATATATTGAACGCCCCTCGTAAATGCGTAGTAGTCGACGCACATACCCACAACGCCATGGGCCACCACAATCGGGGGGGGGGGGGGGGGGGGGGGGGGGGGGGGGGGGTATGACTATCAATACGATAGGAGTCGAATAAATAAAACGAAATATGGGTGATTGACAATCACATTACGCAGAGCAAAAAGCATGACTGTGGTAATTAACTATCAAACCGTCTTGGCCGATTCCACCCGTTTACCTAGTTAAAACCTAATTTTGTAACAAGTAAAACGACCTACGTTGACGTATTAATACCGTATTAATTTCGGTAAAGGTATTTTTATTTGCCTTACATCTTAATTTACAAATTGTGGTAGGGGACAGGTCATATTTTCTCCTGCGCCGGCAAGTCTTCGCCAAGGATAGTCAGCATCGAAGGTTCGGAATCAGACCGTTTATGTTTTCGAACAACTTCCTTTTTTGGCGGGAGCTCCTTTGATGCATTTTCAACTTTGCTTGTTTCCTGCTGCAGATCGGGAACACTTCGTGTTACTTCCTTTTCGTTGTCGAACACTTCATCACTACCCAAAGAAGTTGGCGTGTGCAGCACGTTTTCATTTAAGCAAACATCATCCAAGTCCACATCACTATTGGAGAAAAGTGCCGTAGCGCCCAATTCAAGGCTGTTCTTCATCAATAGGGAGCTATCATGTTTAACGCTAGATTGTTTTGGCACGGATGTAGACGCAACTGAAGACGCTTCAGTGGTGTGAGACGTATCTAATGTTGGCAATGGAGTGATATCAACTTTTGAACGATTGGAGCATGTTAATATTGAGGGCCCAACAACCGGGTAAGCAAAAGATACAATTGAGTTTGGAGTTGAATTATATTTTTCTTCCTGGTGCTGTTTCATTAATTCACATGCTTTACCGAGAGCGCAGATTGTATTTAGTATGCGACAGCCCATCAGAGTCAGATAAGCAATAAAAAATAGTATAAATGCTGCACAGTTATCAAACGAAACAGCACTATACACAGCTTTGATAAGCACAACCCCTAGCGGGAAAGGGATGAAACCCATCCTTCGGGCCACCAAATCGGAATGGTCAGAAAATGCATGCTTCTGTCGAGTCTGTGTCATATCATATGCAAGACTTATTGTGTATTCCCGGTATACATCCACGGATAGTTCATTAAACCTAGTTATGAAAGCATGCTTAATCCAATCAATCAATATCTCAGTAATTAGAACGTAAAAGCAATCTGGTAACATGACATAAAACTGGGTTGTACTCCAATTAAACTCCTTCATGGTTTGAATGACGACAATAAACAGCAGTACTGACAAATGAAACCTCTCCCGTACATCACTACAAGTCAATTGAAACAGATTGTTCTTGTCAAACTTTTTAAACACACTGCCTTTAAGTTCCACAAAATTATTGGAAATCATAATGGTGAGAAGTCCCTTGTTATTTGAGTTAACTGCTACGTTTAAGGTAGTTGCTTGAAACATAATCAAGACGCTATGCAGCAAAACATATATCAGTGTAAATAGAATGTGCGGGAGAAGCCCAAAATGGTCTCGCTTACCATTCTTTGGCTCTGTGGCAGTCCAAAAGAGGGCATCGATAGTATCTTGCCCAAAAGCCGAAAGTAGGCGATCACCAACCTCTAGCATATTGTAGAAAATATACAATTTGATAATACTTTGCGACTTTATAATATGGTACACCCGATTCGTGTCAACGGACAGCATTAAAAGCGTGCATGAAATCCATATCAAGCCCTTCAATAGATCACACATCTCTGCTGGGGCAAGAAACTTCTTGGTTCTCCTTCGCAGTCCCAAGCAAATCGCAATCGGGCGGGTAATCACCGCCCAAACGGCCAAAATAAAACGGATTGGTAAAAAAGTATGAATGTATAAGAATGAGTCTGCACATTGCATGACTGCATAGCCCATAAATTTTTCGACTTCTCGAGGAATCTTCATAAAGGAATATATTTTTTGTCTTCTCGCGGAATAACGTTCTTCGTCGTGTTCTAAAACGTAACCTCGTGTCATTTCCACTTTTATAAAATCCATAAAAGACGTCCTCCCTATAGAAATAAAATATCAGCTTGAGTCTCTTCATAAACATCGTTTTAAAACAAGAAAAAAATACCCGGCATCGATTTGCTTTCCTTGACAACATCTTCGGTTATTAGCTTTCGCTTTTCATAAGTATCCTCGAAAATCTCTTCCATACGCGTTAGTAAATTGATCTCCCCGCGAAAACGAAATTTTTTCGGCGTAGCAGTTAACAAATTTGAGAAACCTTCTTTGATACATGACATATTTAGTTATACCGTACTTTGTTCTGCGTTGTCGTTGACGTTTATAGCGTATTTTAAGAGATATGTATACACCTTTTTCAACAGATAATTCGTTTGCACACCAACGAATTTGAGACCCTTTGATAGTTATTCACTAAAACATACCTATAAAAAGCAATCTCTGATTGATTTGAGTAAACGATATAAAACACGCTTTAGGGAATGTTAGGGTCAAAGCCAGAAATCATGTACACCGAGATAGTCGTCTTTCCAGTGGAAAACCCCTTGCCTATCGCTTTTCACCACGAATTTTGCTCTAAACGCACGTTTCCTACTTTATTTTCACGCACACTTCTTAAAGGCTCAACTATAATGCGCATGAGCGAGCATGAGCTAGTGTCAAATTTCAACGAAATGTTTCGTCATGTTTGCAAAAAAATCATGCCTACCCATAATTCGCATCTGCGCGCATGTCCATATGTCAGAAAATTTTTTGTTTCATTCAGCCGAAAAATGTCGTGTTCAATTATATGGCTATGTAAGTATGTACGAATACCCACAAAATATCAGCTGATTTGCTAATTTTTCAAATTTTTTTTCTTGTCTGTGTTTTATCTGTCACATTCGCATATGCGCGGTGCGATTCATTTCGCACTAGCTCATGCTTAACGAAACATTTGTGTTTTGCACATGCTTAACGAAATGCTCGCAATCTTTCATGGACGACATTATAGGTTGCCGCATGGGGTTGGGTGTATTTGCTCACTCACTCATGAGCGTTTGACACTAGCTCATGCTCGCTCATGCGCATTATAGTTGAGCCTTAAATCGGACGAATGCAACTCCATATTAGAATTCAGTTTTCTTTCATATTCAATTTTCCAGTGGAATGTTAAAATTGCCGAGTGCCAATTTTCCGATTGTAGTGGAAGAGATGTAAACCGGTCATGGCAACAGTAGGGGAAAATCCCTACATGTAGGTATTTTTCATTCAAAAATGGTAGCGTAGGAAAAAAGGGACTTGTTTTTGAAATTTGGCGAAATATATATTATATTAATTGTAACATAAAATTGTAGTGGATTCAATGTCCATAATTGGTTAGTGCTCCTTCATAGTTAGTCTTTTATAATTAAAGCCGACCTATAGTAATAGGTGAGTTTTTTTGTACGCGTATGCTCGCTAACTCAAACATATGTGTGTTAATTAAAACAACTCGATAGCTTACGTTAGCGGGGAAAACTATTGACGACAAGTCATAAGCGCCGCCAAAAAAACGCTGCCAGAATCAATTTTTGCCCCCAATCAGTAAATTTGCAATAATTGTCAAACCTTCTTTCTACTACAACACCAAAGGCCCTGGAAGGGAATATGAGAACTTTGTTGAAAACAAGGCAGCCAAAGATAACGCTAAGGCTGCTTTTACACACGCAACTTTTTACCAACGATTTTTTGCAATTCCCTTTTGTAATCGCAAACCCAGTTGTAATTCCTGCTCAATTTTTCTGCTTCCCACCTTTAACACATGTGTCATCTCTTTCTTACATATGCATAGCATGCTTCTAATACCCAACAATTCGAAAAAAACAAAAAGAGATAAAAGGGAATACGATGGATCAATCGCAATTTTCGAGCACACGCAACTCGGGCTACCTCTTGCACATTTAACCTCCCTTGCCAACAAGATTGGAAAGTTGCAGACGAATTTAGCGTGTGTAAAAGCGGCCTCAGTAAGCTGGAGTAAGTCCTTGCAATGCTCCATTCATGGAAGTAATATAGCAAACATTTGGTAATGAGCCAATCATTGCCAATGCTCACATTGGTCACATGGTCAATGTCGGAAGTGTTCAAACTATAACTTTGCAAACCGAACGTGGCCCATCAACACCATCACAGCAAGAATGCACCCACTCCTGCCCACCCCTCCAAATCATATTTTGCCCATAGGAGTGTCAAATAGATTTCCAATGTGTTTAACTTGCCCACGATCTGAAAACATTCCGTGAGTGATGTTCGTCAAGTTTAGCAAAGTAAATAGTATTACAACATGCGAAAAAGAAATTTCTTTCACAAGTTGCATGGATATGTAGGACAAACTTTCTAATTTGCTGCATAATTTATTTGTGATATGAGTCCAAGTAATGACTTCTGTTGCGATACCATTAATTCGATTTAATTAGTAAAATGAAAAGAAGCTAAAGTTGAAGAGAGAGGAAATGATCTGAAATCTAAACTAGCAGAATTTTTCAACAACGTGCTGCAATCTTTTGATGGCTGGGTGCTGTGGGAATCGGGTAGGCACTGACTGGCGTCAACCTGGCGATGCCCAGTGTTGTAACTTTTTCTACACACCAATTGTGCTTATTTTACTGATGACGACCCCTGCAAACGATATACGGACAACGATCTTCGGATTTGTAGGCCACGTGCAGCCGAACAACTAGCGGAAGCCCTAGACTGCTGCAAAGCAGATATAACCGCCATCCAAGAAGTGCGATGGGATGGACCGGGCAAAAGAAGGATGAAAAACTGTGATATATACTACGGTGATTGCTACAAACAACAAAAACAGCGCCTATTTGGATGTGGATTTGTCGTTAGAGGCAGACTTAGGCAAGAAGTCCTATCGTTCAGGTCCGTGAACGAGCGCCTCACGACAATTCGCATCCAGGCTAAATTTGCCAACATAAGCCTTATATGCGCACATGCCCCCACAGAGGAGAAAGATGATCAGTCGTTCACAGACCTTCAACCGATACAGACGTGTTTCGACTTAGTGCGAATTCGGCAAGTACTTACTATATATAAAAACACAGCGAGTTGCAAGCCAATAGTGTGGCTCAGAGGAAGTGGTGCTAGACCGCGGAGTTAGTGAACCCCGCGGTGTGGGTTCGAAAACCAGAAACGCAGTCGTCGTTTTTTTTTTTTTTTAAAGTAAATAGTAAAATAAAAGAAAACGAATGTCATCGAAAGAGCGGTCCGCTCTCTTAAAAGCGGGCAAATGTGAAGAAGCGGTGCCTGATACATCAGACCACCAGGCTGGCACATCAGGCCACCAGCCATCGCAGCCGGAGGAGAGGAAGAAACGGAGGAAGAAGCTTCACCCACAACCTAATGTGGTAAAGCGCCGTTCCACTGTCGCCTCAGGCGATACGAAAGTTGCGGAAGAAGAAGCAACAACAACAGCAGCAGCTATAACAACAACAAAAGCTGCTGCAGCAGCAGAAACAGCCTTAATCGCAGCTTCAGCTGCGCTACGCAAAAAACCTCTGGACAACGTCCAGTACGAATCGGCAGAGGGTGAGGGAAGATTCTCGTACGGCGGTAGCGGGAACCCCTACCGTGACCTTACATCATCCGAATCTGATGATGAAGAGGAGGATGAACGCGAAGAGCTGGTGAGGAAGCAGAGGGAGAGAGAGGAACTAGACGCCCACATCCTGGCACTTCAAACTAAGCTCAAGGCAAGGAAAGCGGCCAAGGAAACGCAACAGCAGCGACAACAACAACAGCAAAAAGAAAAGCAGCAACAACAGCAGCAGCAACAACAACAGCAGCAACAACAAAAGCAGCAACAACAACAGCAGCAGCAGCAACAGCAGCAGCAGCAGCAGCAGCAACAGCAACAGCAGCAGCAGCACCAAGACCAGCAGCAGCAGCAGCAACAGCAGCAGCAGCAACATGAACGCTTCCAACAGCTGGCAAAGGGGCAACGTTCCACACCTGCCACGCGACAGAAACAACAACCAATGAAGCAGAAGCAGCAGCAACAACAACAACAACGACTTCCTCAGAAGCAGACGCAGCAGCAACCAGCAGCAGCAGCCAAGAAGGAGAGGTGTCCGCCCATCAACGTCTTCGGACTGGAGACGAAAGAGGTGGACAAATTATGTAAGTTGGCCACAAAAAATTCTTATTATTTAAGGTATAAAGGGCCCTTAAGGCTTTCGGTCCACTGCTCCGAGGTGGCAGATTTCCGCATCATAAAAGAAAAGCTAGCGGCGGCGGGGGCCGAGTTTTTCTCGTATACCCCAAAAGGGGAAAAAGTTAAGACAATGCTCCTCAAGAATGTGGATCCCGCTACTGATCCCGAGGATATCCTCGCTGTGCTGCGCCAGGCGCAGAGCGACGATGTCACGTTCGTTGGGGTTAAGCCCTTCATCACTGCGGTAACGAGAAAGGAGAACAGGAAACTTCCTTTCTTCCTTGTTCAGGTCACCCCAGACAGTAGAATAGAGAGCCTAAAGCGAATGACTCGTTTAGGCTCCTTGTCTGTGAAATGGGACACATTAATAAAGACGAAGCACATACTCCAATGTGCTCGCTGTCAGAGGTTTGGGCATGCCGCGGCGAACTGCAACATGGAGTCTCGCTGCGTCAAATGCGCAGAAACCCACAATCCAGGGGAATGCCGTTTAGGGAAGGAAAAAGTCGAGGACAGGGCTATGCTCACATGCGTACTCTGTAAGACCAATGGGCACCCTGCAAATTATCGGGGATGTCCTAAAGTCCAGGAAATCAGAAAGAGTGTAGAGGCAAAGAAACAACTCAAAATGGTAGAATCGAGGCCAGTGCCCCGTGTTCCAGCTACCACTGTTACGCCGGCCGTCTCCTACGCCCAAATGGCATCAGGAAGGCAACCGGTACAACAGACAGTGCCGAAGGTAACCCCGGTCCCAGTGGCCAGGCAACCTGAAGCGAATCTAGATATGATGGCGGTACTGCTCTCTATCCAGGGGCAGATCGCTCAGCTCGAGAAACAGTTCCAAGAGCAAGCAGCGCGAGTAGAATTAATCTACTCGACGGTGTTTGCCGTGCCAAACGCATCATCGGTCTAATGGCTGCGCACGCAGCTAGTAACCTTAAGATCCTAGCAGTGAATGTGAATTCACTGATTAGGACAGAACGCAAATTAACGCTCGGCAACCTTATGCAAACTCACAATCCAGACGTGCTGATGGCCAGCGAAACTAAGCTGAACCAGACGCGCACACTCTGGTACAAGAATTACCACGTAGTTCGAAGAGACCGGCCCCAATCCTTGCGAGGGGGCGGGGTCGCTCTCTTAATCAAAAAAGGCCTTTGTCATAAGGTCATGTATAGCAGTGAAGTGCGAAGATTTCAAGTGCTAGAAACGTGTATTGCACGCATTCCTCTCCAGGGTGGAAAGCGGTTATATGTGATCGCGATCTACGCAGCTGACAATCCAGCACTCAATCGCAACTTTATTTCAGAGCTCGATACTCTTTTCACTAGCCTTCGACTGAGCTCGGAGGAAAACTATTATATAATTGCTGGGGATTTGAACTCCAAGCATAGAGAATGGGGCAATAGAGTGCACAACGACAGGGGGACCCCACTGTATAACTGGTTGGCAGAGCACAATATTGAGTTCAAGCTAGATTTGCTTGCAACTGATAGGCCATCGTACCCCAGATCCGGGTCCTATCTGGATCTGTTGCTGACCGACAGACGACTGACGATACTAGACGTGGAGAGACGCACGCGGAACTGTTTAACTGCGGTTGAGTACGAGAGTGATCACTGCGGACTCTTCGCGGCTATTCAGCTCCCGAACGAGGTGGAAGAACTGGAGGAGTATGTCCAGAGGAATCCTTATAATTACAATAAGACCCGCTGGCCTCGCTTCTCCAGGACGTTATCCACAGAAATACGTTCGAGTGGGATCAATCCTCCATCAAACAGAAACCTAACGAACGAAGAGGTTGACAGGTACCTCATACAAATGGACGACGTAATTAAACGTACCATGGACAAGACTATTCCGAAGGTGGTACAAATCGATGACAGCGATGTTTATCGAAATGCTACCATCGATGCACTTCACGTGCACAAAAGTAGGCTGCTGTCAAGACTCAAACTCTTGCACAGGCGGTTTACAGACCCACAAAACGCGGAAGTTAGGGCATTGAAATCGGAGATCAAGAACCTCCAACAGTTAATACGTATCAATTATAGTTTGGCCATAAGCTTGCACTGGGGCAATAAGATCCGGGCTGTACGTTCTAACAACCCGGGTATGTTCCCACAAGTAAATAAAATATTTCGGAGGAAAGATCAAAACGACATTCAGGCCGTTAGACTTCCCAGGACGACAAATAACCAACAACTACTGACTTCAGTTGGCATCGATCCAGATGGGGCAGTGCTAGACAACGACTTCTTCGTGGTTGAAGATCCCCAGGAGAAGGTGAAAGCAATTGGTGCTGTGTTTCAGCGAGTGTATACGGTCAACGAAGTTCGTAGGCCGAATCATGACCTGGAGCATAGCGCCTCGCAAAACCACTTCGAGCTTCGAAACGAGATAAGTCAATGGCGATCTGAGAATCCTGGTTTTACCAGGTTCAGTGACGATAACATGGCAAATAATGCCGTCGCCAATGATGGAAATCACATATTGATCTCTCAAGAAGATCTTCAGGGTATCTTTAACTCGCTGAAGAAGAAAAAGTCGGCGGGAATCGATGGTATACCAAATATTATGCTTCGCTATCTTCCTCCCGAAGCCGTGCAGATTTACACAACACTGTTCAATAATGCGCTGAGTAATGCTTATTACCCGGCACACTGGAAAACAGCTGTAGTGCAACCAATCCCTAAACGGGACAAAGACAAATCTATCCCGACAAATCTTCGGTCGATCAGTCTTCTACCTTGCATAAGCAAGGTTTTTGAAAAGATAGTCATTCGAGTTCTGAAACAATGGGTTGAGGAAAATAAAATCATACCGGACAACCAGTTCGGATTCAGGGCGGGGCATGAAACTATACATGCCGCGTCCAAACTGGTATCCGACATTCAGTGGAACAAAGATAAAAAACAATGCACGGGTGCATGTCTGATTGACTTGGAGAAAGCGTTCGACACCGTTTGGTTAGAGGGTCTCTTCCTCAAGCTGGTCAGGCTCGGCATAAGTAAACCATTGCTATACACGATCTATGACATGATAATAGGCAGAAAGTTCGTCGTGAAAAGTGGCGACGTAACTTCTACCACGGTCTTTGACATTAAAAATGGTCTGCAACAGGGAGCGGTTGGTTCGTCGATCTTGTTCTCAATATTCACTGTAGATCTTATAGGTTCCATGCAGCACTTAATTGCGTACGCCGACGATCTAGTAGCGTACAGATCAGGTCCGAAGGTCGAAGTAATAAATAACTTGTTGCAATATGACTTCGAACAAATTCAGCGATTTTGCGACGACTGGAAGTTGATTATCAACTTCCTGAAGTGTGAAACTATCCTTTTCAGGACCCCGCTGTACATGGCAGCATGGGATACGCGCACAAACTGGCGTAAGTTCGGCATAATTGACCCGCAGGGACGGCCGTTAGATGTGAAAAGTGTAGTAAGGTATCTAGGCATTTGGTTGGACCAATATCTGTATTTTGACAAACATATAGATATTGCTCTGGCGAAAGCTAAAAAGGCCTTTGCTGTGGCAAGGGGGTTGTTTTACAGCAGCCAACTTGACACCAGAGTAAAGGTAATCTGCTACATGGCCCTCATCCGGCCAGTTATGGCCTACGGTTGTCCACTGTGGTTCAATGTGAGTCCTTCCCAGATGGAAAAGATGAGGTTGTTCGAGAGACAGTGTCTTCGCACTTGTCTCCGGTTGTATCGTACACCCGAGTCTGAGTACAAGAAGTTCTATCCTAACGAGGTCCTGTACAACGAGGCAAACTTGAACAGGATAGATAATTTTATTATTAAACTGATCAGAAGGCATATTGCACGAGCTATGACTTCTTCCAACAGTCTGATCTTTGGGGCTTACTACCCCAATGTTATGTACCATGAGAGAGTGCGCCTCACCGGCTTTATTCCTCCTGAAGCGTTCCTCTATCTCGACACAATTGGCCTAATACAGGATCCACAAGGATGTCCTGTCATCTTCCACGTCGTACGCCGAACAGTGGACAGGCGACTCCAATACGAACAGGATGTCGCTCGCATGCACGAGGATCTCCTCCGGTTCAGTAGAGCGATCTCTGCTCGAGACAGGAGAGAGTCTGCCAAAGAACGGCAATTTTACTGGTGGTTACACCAAAACCAGCCCCCGCCGCCGCTGGATTTTCAAAATGACGCGGTAGTTGACCAGAGTGGCCAACTTACATAGATCTTAGGGTAGCGTAGGAACAAAAAAAAAAAAAAAAAAAAAAAAAAAAAAAAAAAAAAAAAAAAAAAAAAAAAAAAAAATAAAAAAATAAAAAAAAAAAAAGGTGCACCAAGGCGTATACATTTTATATGTTAGGCATATACATAACATATACGCCCTGGTGCACGTGCCGTACTGTTACGGACATAGTTAAGTTAGCTTATAAGTTTTTATATTATGTTAAGTAAGTTTAAGATAGGTTAAGATAGATATATAATGTCAAGTTTTTTTACCAGTTTTCTTGGCCAAACTAATCAGAAAGTACATTCAGACAAAATAAAAAAAAAAACCATAGTTTAAGCCGAAAGGCACAATTAAATTTAGTTCAGAATAGCTTAGAGTACCCGTATAGGGTCAGTAGGTTAGATGTAAGAACGATTGTTAAGTTAGTTAAGCTAGTTTTAGTTATTTTTGTCTAGCATGTAAGAAAAATGAATTATAAAATAAAACAAAAACGAAGAAAAAAAAAAAAAAAAAAAAAAAAAGGAGAAAGATGATGACCAGTCGTTCACAGAACTCCAGAGAGTACAGACGTGTTTCGGCTTTAGTGTGAAAAAGTGCGAAAAACAGTTTAAGTTCACAAAATCGTATAGAAAAGCTTAAGAGCTAGTGGCCCTGTGGCAGTGTATTAGACCGTGGACTCACGGAGCCGGGTTCAATTCCCGAGAAAATCACTGAACTTTTTTTTTTCCTCAAATGCAACAATTTGAGCAGTCTGCATGAAGGAGGAAATTAAGCGGTCCGCGCTCTCTAAAGCGCACAACAAAGTGGTACCGGCGGCTAGCACATCAGGCCACCAAGAAACACAGCCTGAAATGCGACAGAAGAGGAGAACGAGAATACAGCAACAGCCAACTGTTGTCAAACGCCGATCCACTGTCGCATCAGGTGATCGTGCAGCTGGGCATGTACTAGCACAAACAACAACAACGGCAGCAGAAACTACAGCAACAACAGCAGCAGCAGCAGCAACAGAAAGTGCAGCAACAACAATAGCACAAGCAGACGCGCAACAAGGAGAAGCAGCGCAGAAATGCAAAGCCCTCGACGACGTTCTGTATGAGTCGGCCGAGGTCGAGGGTAGATTTTCCTTCGGAGGTAGAGGGAACTCATACAGTGCCTTAATGTCATCCGAATCGGATGACGAAGAGGAGGAGGACAGGGAGCAACTGGCAAAGATCCAGTGGGAGAGAGAGGAGCTGGATGCTCACATCCAGGTCCTCCAACAAAAGCTAAAGGCAAGGAGAGAAGCCAAAGAGGCTGCGCAACAACATCAGCAGAAGCAGAACCCACAGCAACAACAACAACAGCAGCAGAAGCAGAATCCGCAGCAACAACAGCAACGGACTAAACAGCAGCAGCAACAACAACAGCAGCAGCAACAACAACAGCAGCAGCAGCAACAACAACAACAACAACACCAACAAGAACAGGAAACTTCCGTTCTTCCTCGTTCAGGTCACCCCAGACAGTAGCATAGAGAGCCTAAAGCGAATGACTCGTTTCGGCTCCATTTCTGTTAATTGGGATACATTAACAAAGACGAAGCATATACTCCAATGTGCACGCTGTCAGAGGTTTGGGCATGCCGCGGCGAACTGCAACATGGAGTCTCGCTGCGTCAAATGCGCAAAAACCCACATGCATGGGGAATGCCCCCTAGGGACGGAAAAAGTCGAGGACAGGGCTATGCTCACATGCGTACTCTGCAAGACCAACGGGCACCCTGCTAACTATCGGGGATGTCCTAAAGTTCAACAAATCAGGAAAAGTATAGAGGCCAAAAGGAAGACACAAACGGTAGATGCAAGGCCAGTGGCCCGTGCTCCAGCTACCACTGTTAATCCGGCCGTCTCCTACGCCCAAATGGCATCAGGAAGGCGACCGGTACAACAGACAGTGCCGAAAGTGGCCCCCGTCCCAGTGGCAAAGCTACCTGAAGCGAATCTGGATATGATGACGGTACTGCTCTCTATCCAGGGGCAGATCGCTCAGCTCGAAAAACGGTTCCAGGAGCAAGCAGCGAGAGTAGAATTGATCTACTCGACGGTGTTTGCCGTGCCAAACGCATCATCGGATTGATGGCTGCGCACACAGCTAGTAACCTTAAGATCCAGCAGTGAATGTGAATTCACTGATTAGGACAGAACGCAAATTAACGCTCGGCAACCTTATGCAAGCTCACAATCCAGACGTGCTGATGGCCAGCGAAACTAAGCTGAACCAGACGCGCACACTCTGGTATAAGAATTACCACGTAGTTCGAAGAGACCGGCCCCAATCTTTGCGAGGGGGCGGGGTCGCTTCTTAATCAAACAATGCCTTTGTCATAAGGTCATGTATAGTAGTGAAGTGCGAAAATTTCAAGTGCTAGAAACGTGTATTGCACGCATTCCTCTCCAGGGTGGAAAGCGGTTATATGTGATCGCGATCTACGCAGCTGACAATCCTGCACTCAACCGCAACTTCATTTCAGAACTCGATACTCTTTTCACTAGCCTTCGACTGAGCTCGGAGGAAAACTATTATATAATTGCTGGGGATTTAAACTCCAAGCATAGAGAATGGAGCAATAGAGTGCATAACGACAGGGGAACCCCACTGTATAACTGGCTGGCAGAGCACAATATTGAGTTCAAGCTAGATTTGCTTGCAACTGATAGGCCATCGTACCCCAGATCCGGGTCCTATCTGGATCTGTTGCTGATCGACAGACGACTGACGATACTAGACGTGGAGAGACGCACGCGGAACTGTTTAACTGCGGTTGAGTACGAGAGTGATCACTGCGGACTCTTCGCGGCTATTCAGCTCCCGAACGAGGTGGAAGAACTGGAGGAGTATGTCCAGAGGAATCCTTATAATTACAATAAGACCCGCTGGCATCGCTTCTCCAGGACGTTATCCACAGAACTGCGTTCGAGTGGGATCAATCCTCCATCAAACAGAAACCTAACGAACGAAGAGGTTGACAGGTACCTCATACAAATGGACGACGTAATTAAACGTACCATGGACAAGACTATTCCGAAGGTAGTACACATCGATGACAGCGATGTTTATCGAAATGCTACCATCGATGCACTTCACGTGCACAAAAGTAAGCTGCTGTCAAGACTCAAACTCTTGCACAGGCGGTTTACAGACCCACAAAACGCAGAAGTCAGGGCATTGAAATCGGAGATCAAGAACCTCCAGCAGTTAATACGTATCAATTATAGTTTGGCCATAAGCTTGCACTGGGGCAATAAGAGCCGGGCTGTACGTTCTAACAACCCGGGTATGTTCCCACAAGTAAATAAAATATTTCGGAGGAAAGATCAAAACGACATTCAGGCCGTTAGACTTCCCAGGACGACAAATAACCAAGAACTACTGACTTCAGTTGGCATCGATCCAGATGGGGCAGTGCTAGACAACGACTTCTTCGTGGTTGAAGATCTCCAGGAGAAGGTGAAAGCAATTGGTGCTGTGTTTCAGCGAGTGTATACGGTCAATGAGGTAAGTAGGCCGAATCATGACCTGGAGCATAGCGCCTCGCTAAACCACTTCGAGCTCCGAAACGAGATAAGTCAATGGCGATCTGAGAATCCTGGTTTTACTAGTTTCAGTGACGATAACATGGCAAATAATGCCGTCGCCAATGATGGAAGTCACATCTTGATCTCTCAAGAAGATCTTCAGGGTATCTTTAACTCGCTGAAGAAGAAAAAGTAGGAATCGATGGTATACCAAATATTGTGCTTCGCTATTTTCCTTTCCAATCCCTAAACGGGACAAAGACAAATCTATCCCGACAAATCTTCGGTCGATCAGTCTTCTCCCTTGCATAAGCAAGGTTTTTGAAAAAATAGTCATTCGAGTTCTGAAACAATGGGTTGAGGAAAATAAAATCATACCGGACAACCAGTTCGGATTCAGGGCGGGGCATGAAACTATACATGCCGCGTCCAAACTGGTATCCGACATTCAGTGGAACAAAGATAAAAAACAATGCACGGGTGCATGTCTGATTGACTTGGAGAAAGCGTTCGACACCGTTTGGTTAGAGGGTCTTTTCCTCAAGCTGGTCAGGCACGGCATAAGTAAACCATTGCTATATACGATCTATGCCATGATAACAGGTAGAAAGTTCGTCGTGAAAAGTAACGGCGTAACTTCTACCACGGTCTTTGACATTAAAAATGGTCTGCAACAGGGAGCGGTTGGTTCGTCGATCTTGTTCTCAATATTCACTGTAGATCTTATAGGTTCCATGCAGCACTTAATTGCGTACGCCGACGATCTAGTAGCGTGCAGATCAGGTCCGAAGGTCGAAGTAATAAATAACTTGCTGCAACTTGACTTCGAACAAATTCAGCGATTTTGCGACGACTGGAAGTTGATCAGCTTCCTGAAGTGCGAAACTATCCTTTTCAGGACCCCGCTGTACATGGCAGCATGGGATACGCGCACAAACTGGCGTAAGTTCGGCATAGTTGATCCGCAGGGACGTTAGATGTGAAAAGTGTAGTAAGGTATCTCGGCATTTGGTTGGACCAATATCTGTATTTTGACAAACATATAGATATTGCTCTGGGGAAATCTAAAAAAGCCTTTACTGTGGCATGGGGGTTGTTTTACAGCAGCCAACTTGACACCAGAGTAAAGGTAATCTGCTACATGGCCCTCATCCGGCCAGTTATAGTCTACGGTTGTCCGCTGTGGTTCAATGTGAGTCCTTCCCAGATGGAAAAGATGAGGTTGTTCGAGAGACAGTGTCTTCGCACTTGTCTCCGGTTGTATCGTACACCCGATTCTGAGTACAAGAACTTCTATCCTAATGAGGTCCTGTAGAACAGGATAGATAATTTTATTATTAAACTGATCAGAAGGCATATTGCACGAGCTATGACTTCTTCCAACAGTCTGATCTTTGGGGCTTACTACCCCAATTTTATGTACCATGAGAGAGTGCGCCTCACCGGCTTTATTCCTCCTGAAGCGTTCCTCTATCTCGACACAATTGGCCTAATACAGGATCCACAAGGATGTCCTGTCATCTTCCACGTCGTACGCCGAACAGTGGACAGGCGACTCCAATACGAACGGGATGTCGCTCGCATTCACGAGGATCTCCTCCGGTTCAGTAGAGCGATCTCTGCTCGAGACAGGAGAGAGTCTGCCAAAGAACGGCAATTTTACTGGTGGCTACACCAAAACCAGCCCCCGCCGCAGCTGGATTTTCAAAATGACGCGGTAGTTGACAATAGTGGCCAACTTACATAGATCTTAGGGTAGCGTAGAAAAAAAAAAATATAAAAAAAAAAAGGTGCACCACGGCGTATAAATTTTATATGTTAGGCATATACATAACATATACGCCCTGGTGCACGTGCCGTACTGTTACGGACATAGTTAAGTTAGCTTATAAGTTTTTATATTAGGTTAAGTAAGTTTAAGATAGGTTAAGATAGATAAATAATGCCAAGTTTTTTACCAGTTTTCTTGGCCAAACTAATCAGAAAGTACATTCAGACAAAATAAACAAAAAAAAAAAAGAAAACCATAGTCTAAGCCGAAAGGCACAATTAAATTTAGTTCAGAATAGCTTAGAGTACCCGTATAGGGTCAGTAGGTTAGATGTAAGAACGATTGATAAGTTAGTTAAGCTAGTTTTAGTTATTTTTGTCTAGCATGTAAGAAAAATTAATTTTAAAATAAAACAAAAACGAAGAAAAAAAAAAGGAGAAAGATGATGACACCAAAGACAGGTTCTATGAGCTCCTGGACAAAACGTATGAGCATTGCCCTAGCTACGACTTTAAAATTGTCCTTGGCGATTTTAACGCAAAGCTAGGAAGAGAGAACATCTTTGGTAGTACGGTCGGGAAGCACAGCCTACACGACACCACATCCGATAACGGATTTAGGCTGATCGATTTTGCTGCGGGGCGAAATGTTGTAGTAGCCAGTACAAGATTCCCACATCTCAATATTCACCAAGGAACATGGCGATCTCCTGATCAATCAACCGTCAATCAGATTGACCATATTGCGATAGACGCAAGGCACTCCTCCAGTATCATAGATGTCCGAACGTTCCGAGGCGCCAACATTGATTCGGACCACCACCTTGTTGTAGCCAAGGTAAGGCTGCGGATATGCCGAACACCGCCAAGACAAAGAAATACTGTGAGGAAGTTCAACGTCAGCCGGCTACAATCGCAAGAGATTGCCAAATTATTTTCCAATCGTGTCTCCCTTAACCTCTTAAGGGAGACAAATTTTTCGGCAGGCGAATGCAGCCAAGCAAGAAGCATACAAAGCGGCACTGCAAAGAAGGACAAGAGCTGCTCGGGAGCTCTACGAGCAGAAGAGGAGAGACGAACACCGGCTTCTCAGGAGAAAAAAGAAGGAGCATGAGAAGCGCGCGATCGGCAGAATAGAGGGATATTACTGCAGGAATGAGGTGAGGAAGTTTTACCAAAGAGTAAAGTTAACCAGTCAAGGTTATAAAGTCCGAACCGAAGCCTGTAAGGATGATCAAGGGAACATCGTAGTAGAGTCACAGTTGATGCTGAGGATATGGAAAAACCATTTCTGCAGACTGTATAACGGCGACGAAGAACCAAATCCCGCTGTCAGGCAGAACGAACCATTCAACCCCAATGAAAGGGACGACAAAGATCAACAATTCCGTCCACCCGACCCGGATGAAGTGAGGATTGCCATATCTGAACTGATATCCAACAAGGCTGCGGGAGCTGACGGCCTACCCGCCGAGCTTTTTAAAGCCGCAGGCGATGATTTGGTAAGGAGCATGCACCAACTCATCTGTAAAATATGGTCGGAGGAAAACATGCCCGATGAATGGAACCTCAGTATTGTTTGCCCGATCCATAAAAAAGGAGACCCTTTGAACAGCGCCAACTACAGAGGCATCAGTCTCCTAAGTATCGCATATAAAATCTTATCTGCCATACTGTGTGAAAGCCATTCGTCAACAACCTGGTCGGTCCATACCAGTGTGGCTTTAAGACAGGAAAATCCACCATCGACCAAATATTCACACTACGGCAGATTTTGGAGAAAACCCAGGAGCAACAAATCGATACCCATCAACTTTTCATCGATTTTAAGGCCGCGTATGATAGCATCTATAGAGACGAGCTATACAGAGCAATGTCTAGTTTTGGCATCCCTGCCAAACTCGTCCGTTTGTGTAGGATGACGATGGAGAATGCACGCTGCTCCATCAAGGTCGGTAAAGACCTAACCGAGACCTTTGATGTCAAAACAGGATTCAGACAATTCGACTCGCTGTCATGCGAAACTCTTTCAACATCGTTCTTGAACGAATTGTTCAAAACTCGAACGCCGACACCAGAGGAACAATCTTTCAGAAGTTCGTCCAACTACTCGCATATGCCGACGATATTGACATTATCGGAAGAACGCAGCGTGATGTCAATGGCGCTTTTGTGGGTATTGCAACGGAGGCCGCGAAGATGGGTTTAGCGGTAAACGAGGGTAAGACCAAGTATATGCTGTCAACGAGAAAGGGCACCCCACACCGACGTCTCGGTCAGAACGTCACAGCAGACAGATATAACTTTGAGGTAGTCAAAAACTTTGTCTACCTAGGCACCGCTATCCATTCAGACAATGACACCAGCGCTGAAATCAAACGAAGAATAACCCTTGCCAATCGCTGCTGCTTTGGGCTAAGAAAGCAACTGGTGAACAAAGCCCTCTCTCGAACAACCAAGATAACGCTCTACAAGACCTTAATCGTCCCAGTCCTGCTATATGGCGCGGAGGCATGGACTTTGTCAAAAGCGGATGAAGCTGACCTTGGTTGCTTCGAGAGGAAAATTCTTCGTGTGATTTTCGGTCCCGTCTGCATAGACGGTGAGTGGAAGAGGAGATATAATGACGAACTATACGGGCTGTTCAGCGACATCGACTTAGCCAGAAGAGTGAAGATCCAAAGACTGAGATGGCTAGGTCATGTAGAGCGGATGGAAACCAATACTCCGGCCCGAAAAGTCTTCGAATTTACCCCCGAGGGACGGCGCAGTAGAGGAAGACCGCGACTCAGGTGGCGCACGCAAGTGGAAAGGGACCTCAACCAACTATGCGTGCGAAACTGGAGACAACTAGCTAAAGATCGAGCTGGCTGCAGACGCTTGTTGGTTGAGGCCTAGGTCCACCTCGGACTGTAGCGCCACCTTAAGTAAGTAAATAAGTGCTGCAATCTTTTGAGAATTTCAATGGTGCACAAATCAGTTTTTTCTGGCAAATCGTCAATAAATAAATCATCATTTACTGGGTTTGGCAGTAATTATGTCATCAAAATAAGTGCTACCAAGTTTTTCTCACAAAACCGATAAGTGGGTTTGGTCGTTTTTTTGCGTTAGCTAGTATACGCGTACAAAAAACGCACTAAAATATCTAAACGTTGGCAGATATAATTGGGTATAATAGACATTATAGGACATTGCCTTTCATAAATTTTTTCATTTTAAATTCATTTTTATTAACAGAAATTCATAACATAACTTAAATACTAGACAAAAACGCTTAAAACTAGTTGAACGAACACTGTTAGTACTTCTAACTTACTGGCCCTAGGCGGGCACTATAAGCTAAACTTAATCTTAAACTATGTCTTTGGACGTAACCTAACAATGCATATGTTTAAAATTGTATGATTTAGACTGTACAATTTAAAATTAAGAAAACTTTAAAAAAACTTAATAACGGAACTGATTTTATTTAAAAGTGTAATGAATTTGTAATTAATAGACATCGTTGAGATTGGCATCACTAAAATGTATGCCTATGAAATGTGATTTTATAGTTCAGTGTGTTCCCTCCATGCTGTTTTGACAAGCTGAGTTCAGTGCACTCTCGCGGTTTTTTCTGGTTTCTGGCAGCAAGGAGTTAACGCCTTTGGAAAACATTGTAACATTCTGCTGATTAAACAAAATAAACTGTACATTTGTTTCTCATAGTGTATTAAAAAAATCTATATGCTAACTTACATACTACCTTTGCGCGGCTGCGCAAGAAGTGTTCTGGCCCTCCGAGACTGATGAATGAACGTACCCTTTTATTTCTTTGGTGACGTTAATTCTAATTTTTGGCAGACTCGTGGCGGCACCGTGGGCTCAGAACAAAGAAAGACCGACATATCGAAAAACTATTCAAATGGCTATTTAAAATGGCGTTACCTCGCTTAATGTGACAGCTGGGTTAGGTTTGTTCCATTTGATGTTTCATGAGGCGCACGCTGCTGCCAGGGCTGTTACAATTCTAAAGAAATTCATACATTATTCCCTCAACTCCCCGCCCCCCGTGATGCGTCACTGTCCTCGACCGAAGCCTCACCACCATTTAAAACTGCTAACTTGACATCTGGTCTTCGCAGAACTCCGGCAGATGTTTTTATTTCAGCTGAGCAGATCTGGTTGTCGCCGCCTGCGATCACCTCCGTGATTCTCCCTATTGCCCACATACTCCTCGGAACGTTGACGTCACATGCGAGCACCAGGTCTCCTTCTTTGAGGGGCGGAACTCGCTCGAACCAATGCACCGTTTCGTGAGTACTTCTAGGTACTCACACATCCATCTCCTCCAGAATCGGCCCTTGAGTTGTTGGCTCACGCGTCATTACTTCCTAAGGCATAAGGCTCTCTCGTTCACTGGTCCAGGAGTTTGAGTTGAGTTCACACCGCCCACCAATAAATGATTAGGCGTCAAGGGTTCTTCTTCCTCGGGTGTCACTGGGAGTTGGGTAAGTGGACAGCTGTTGACGATGTTTTCTGCTTCGATGAGGTATCTAACCTCGGAGCCACCTCGCTGAGCGAACAGCTTAGGACTCTCTTTACTGAGCGCACCAATCGCTCCCAACAGCCGCCTGCGTGTGGGTTCGCGGGCAATTAAAAATCCAATCGATGTCTTTCGCGCACAGCGCAGTTTTTATGGCATTGTTGTCGAAGATCTCCATGGTTGTCAATTCGTTTTTTGCACCAATCACCTTGGGGACTCCTCTGCGGTTCACGAAGCTTCTCAGGTACAGAATGCAGTCGTCTGTCGAAAAATCAATTAAAATTAAAAATCCAATCGATGTCTTTCGCGCACAGCGCAGTTTTTATGGCATTGTTGTCGAAGATCTCCATGGTTGTCAATTCGTTTTTTGCACCAATCACCTGGGGACTCCTCTGCGGTTCACGAAGCTTCTCAGGTACAGAATGCAGTCGTCTGTCGAAAAATCAGCTGCCACTTCTAGATGAATCGCTCTGATGGTCATGCAGGTGAAGAGGGCAACCCACCGTTTCTCCCTTGAACATTTGACTGCGACGTATACAGGGCCGAAATAGTCAAGCCCCGTGTACGTAAAGGGTCTTACGATAGGCGTAACACGGTCCTTCGGCAACTGTCCCATCAGCAGTAGCATCGGCTGTGTATCTCGTACACGACAGTAAGGGCACTCAGTCTTGACCTTTCGAACGGCGGAGCGCAGATGTGGCACCCAGAATCGCTGTCGTACCTTGTTGGTGATGACGTCATCATTTTGGTGATGCAGCAAGCGATGATAATGGTGGATCAGCGACTTCGTTATCGGATGGTTTTTTGGCATGATGACTGGGCGGCTTGAGGCGAAGGGTAAAATTGTGGCCGCATCTATGGGTCCTCGGCACTCGGGGCTGGCAGTCATCACCGATTTATGGCGTCAACTTGAAGATGCTGCTACTCTTGTCTACCGCCCGATTTTGCCTACAAAGCTATCCTTCTCGGGGTTCCAGCACATGCCCAGAACTTTCTCCAGTGTTTTGTCGATGTCCAAGTTGACAACTTGGTCCTGTTGGCTAAGGTTAGGATCCGCTATGGAGTTCAGCACTTCTTTGGAGTTCGATTTGAGTCCTCGCAAGTTGAAACCTCATTCAGCATGAATGAGAACAACGGCTTTTGTGACATCGCTTGCTTCTTCCACGTTGTTGAAACTATCGACGTAATCGTCAACATAGTGGTAATGGACGATTGACTTTACCGCTCTTGGATGACTCGTTTAATACCGTGAGGCGTTTAGGTTTTTTTACAAACTCGACCGAGCATTGAGAACAACTAGCGCCAAATGTCATCACCTGCATCACGTACTCTTCGATTGGCTGGTCTTCCGCATCTTTCCAGAGGAGCCGCTGCATATCCTGATCTTCGGGACGAACGAGGACCTGGTGATACATCACCTGTATGTCACCCGACACGGCTATGGGTCTCATCCGAAAGTTGAACAGCACGGCAGTTAGTGGCGGGCGGTCATCCGGATCCTTCAACGATACTTCATCGACTTTGGCGGCTGCGTCGAAAACCAAACGGATTTTATTAGGATTACTCGAGTTTCCTACCCCTAAGTGTGGCAGGTACCAGATTTTACGACCTATCCCAGCTTCAGCTTCAGCCTTCGACAACTTCCTGGCGTATCCCTTTTTAAATGTAGCTCTCAATCACGTGGCGATAAGCGATAGCGAACTCCGGATCCCTCACAAACCTTCTTGTCTTCCTTTAGCAGCAGTCCTGTTTGGTACCGATCGTTGACCCTCACGGTTGTAGACGTCAGAATCCGTAAGGCCCTTTCGTTTACTGCAGACATGAGTGTTTTAGTCGGCTTCTTCACCCCACTTCCTTGCCAAATTCTCTTCTCCGAACCACAGCAAGGTGGGGTCATTTGCTTGCCCCTTTAAGCCCAGCCGATTTGCTAGACTCGTGCTTATTATCGTTACCGAAGACCCTTCATCCAACAACGCGTACTCCTGTAGTGTAACATCCTTGCCATATAGTCTTACGGGCACTACTCGGCACAAAATCTTCTCTTTCTTCGTGGCACTATAGCTGAGCATGAGCGTCTTTGGTTCCACTGCGCTGGCGGGTGTCGGTGTCCCTGGCGTATGGCTTTCGTGTAAAGATGCATGATAACTGTTGATACACCTAGCGGTTTCACATTTCCTCGATGATTTGCAAGATCTTGCACGATGCCCGTACTTCAGACAGGAGAACCACACCTTGTTCTTCTTCAAGAACCTCCACTTCTCCGGGACATCCAGCTTCTTGAAATTGTGACAGTCGGCAACCAGATGTGGATCCTTACCACAATATCGGCATTTGTTGGCTGGCACGCGTTTTACTGTGGCGTGTAAGATGTTCTTCGGCTCCGATTTCTGCTCAGCACTGGCAGGCGGTAGTAGAGCACTGAGTACGACGAGACTGACTAACCTCGCAGCTCCACTTAACCACTCGTCAAAATGTATGATGGTCGGGTAAGGCTGAATCATAATGCTATGCTGCGCCCACTCCATCCTTTTGCCCATCGGAAGCTTGCTGATCAACTCATCCAACAGTGTAGGATTTGATAAGTGATGATACGTCCAGCTGGCTTCCAGGAAAGTCTGAAGATTTTGGACCTTTGTCGCGAATGGTATGAGCAGCTCCAATTTGGATTCCGGAATCGGCTGGATTTCTCTGACCTTGTTCAGTTGGCTTCTGACTAAGCATTCGGGGCGACCGAAGTTGAACATGATTCACATTGTTTGGGTGGATTAACAATGATTCGACAGCATCGCCTGCAGCGCCCTTCTTTTCTGCAGACGAAACATGTTGTATACGTTCGAATAATTCATCGCTGCCATTGACTCCAGGAATACGGTAGCGAACATCGGCCATCCTTCTGGGCGTCCCGCATTTTCGGGTAGATCGATAATCTTTAGACTGCTCATGGTGCTGTGATGGTTCGCTTGTTGTCCCGGTGGCGGGAGTGTCGACGTCTGAGATGGCTGGAAGACACTCGCCTGGTTGAATGGCAACATTGCGTTTATTGGCGACATAAATGTTGGAACTCTAGGGACTGATGCTGCTGCTGACTGCTCCATGTTCGTAGCCACCGTGGCCTGTGGTTCTTGTGATAGGAACATAGGTCTGAATGATGGCATGCGATGTGTTGATTCAGATCCGGTGCACATGACTGTTCCCGTTGCAGTTGTACTTATGTTCGCATTAGAGAGCGGCCTTGAGACGGTTTCGGCAGAAATTTTCTGTCGAACGTGTGCCAGTGAATCTTGACGGTGATGTTGTGTTGACATTTGAAAAGTTGTCGGCTTGGCTTTGGAAAAGGCAGAATGTCAACGACTGCAGAAGCTGTTATTCTGCAGTCGTTGACATTCTGCCTTTTCTCTTGCTGCATTGGATTCGGCAGTCTCTAGTTTTTCGCGTAGTTCCCTCAATTGCCTGTTGACTTCCTCCATTGTCGTCGTCTCACTTTCCAAGATAATGTCGTTCCCGTCTGAGTAGATTCCCTCGCCGTTGCTGTCCTCTTCTCTGACTCCTGAAGCGTAAGGCATGCGAGCTTCCGTTCGTGATGTGGCTTTGGCGAGTCTTGAGCTTCTTCGTACTTGCTCGTTTGACACGGACTTTCTTGTTTCCTCCCGGTGTTCTCAATTTGGGCCCAAATGGATTTGTGGTATATTCCACGGCTTTGTCGCGGGCGGCGACTCTCTCCACAGATGGGTGCTTTCGCTATCCCCAAACGAAATGAAATTTCGTTTTCTTGTCCTCAATGATTTTTGGCTCTCCGAGACTGATGAATTAACACTTTTATTTCTTTGGTGACGTTTATTCTAATTTTTGCCTGACTCGTGGCGGCACCATGTGCTCAGAACAAAGAAAGACCGAAATTTCGAAAAACTATTCAAATGGCGATTTAAAATGGCGTTACCTCGCTCAGTGTGAATGCTGGGTTAGGTTTGTTCCATTTGACGTCTCATGAGCCACACGCTGCGGCCAGGGCTGTTACAATTCCAAAAGAAATTCATACATTATTCTCTCAACACTACCTTAAAATAACTTAAACTACCTTGACTTAACATACATACATATATACATGTAAATATAATGCTATACGCACATATACAGTCGCCTCTCGTTAATTCAAACCTGCGATAATTCGAACCTCTCCATAATTCGAAGTTATCTTTTTATTTCGAAAAAAATCTATACATTTTTAAGCACTTGCAATTGCAACAAAAAAACCATCGCTGCGTAGCAAAACGACGCGATAAATTGAACTCACGGGCGTCAACACAACACTCGACAATTCAAAGTTATCAGCTCGAGGTACATTTTGAGACAAGTTCAAACTTGCCTCATTCGCCACATTACAAAGCTTATGTCTACAAAACAACACTAATGAAACAGCATTTCAGGCACAATTTCTGATAAAAAAAGGTAAAGGTGATCAGTCTCAGTAAAGTGCTTTGAAGCAAACTAACATTAAACACTTCTTCCAAAAGACCAATCATTAATTCACATTACGTACATATGTATGTACATGCACATATGTACATCCAACCTTTTGATTTTGTTAAAAAAGTTTGCAGTTAATAAGTAACAATTGATTATTACTCAATAATTCGAAGTTTCATAATTTTTCTCTCGACAATTTCGAACCATTTGATATTTGAAACTCTCGTTAATTCGAATTTTTTGTGAGGTCCCTTCAGTTTCGAATTATCGAGAGGCGATTGTATATATATATATATATACTTAAACTATTTACAGGGGAAACACATAAGTACACACAGTTGCACAAATGTGTATACGTAATTGTTTTTTTTAACATCTCGCCTTGATAACGCCTTGATACTGAACCGGAGGAGACCCTCCTCAGCTCGTTGTGCGACGGAACGGTCGCGGTTGAGTCACCCATCCACAGTTGAACGGACCATGTGGAAGAGGAGCGGTACCGCATTTTCATTTTGTATCAGACCGTGTTTGTCCATATAGAGGAATGCTTCTGGGGGGACGAAGCCGTTATGACGAACCCTTTCGCGGTATTGCGGATTGGGGAGGCAAGCCCCAGAGATCAGGATATTGGGCGAGTTCATCGCACTGGTAGTATGGCCTCGAATCAATTTCAACAGGAAATTGTAAATTGGAGTAGAATTGTTTGTACTGGGACTCTGGTGTTCTGTAAAGGCGAAGACAAGCCCTAAGACAAGCTTTCTCAAACACCCGAATCTTTTCCATCAAGCTTGCACTCACGATAAACCACACGGGACAGCCATAGGTAGGCATTGGCCGGATGAGGGCCATGCAGCAGATTACCTTCACCCTCGCATCGAGTGACTAAACCAGAAGATGATTTATTTAAGTGCAGGTGATCAGATTTTAAATTGCGATAAGTCTGAACTTTTGAAACGAATTTTTCTATCTGACCGACTGATCACAATATAGAGCTGGACGAGATATATTATATTATAAATGAAACTTTGTTTGTATTATTGAGGAGCATAATGTTGCTGTCCAAGTTGAGGAACGCCTTATTTCACTTCTCACATATACTACCTAATTCAAAAATCATCCAAAATGCAATACTGGGAAGGAAAAAGTGTGTCAGTACCATCCAAAAGGTTTTTTTTTTAACGATAATATATTATAAGGAAGTTATTGCTTCCGTTTGTTAATGACTGTGTCTGTGCTTAATTTTTTTTTTAATTTACGTAGGGAATCACACTTTTGTGCTAACACAACAGTTGAAGTGAATGGAAGTAATCGCACTCCCAGCAAACACTCTTATTTAAATTTAAATACAAAAGATTCAACAATTTTTGAATAATACCAATTATTACGGTTTCCTGGACGACTCCGGTCAAAGTGTGGATAGTATTAATAATCAACGTTGAAACTTCCCTTGTATAGTTGTGATAATATTAACAAGTGAAAGTGTTTGTGTGTTTGTGTTGTGAATTGAATGACTTAAAAATTGATAATTATCTTATCAAAAGCATATCGCTCGGACAGAAAATTATTTCTCTATCTTTGGAAAGCTCAGAGAAAATAAAATCGGAACACAACAGACTAAATATTAAATTCTTTACATTTTCTGGGGAGGCAACTCGACCTTTGAAAGTAATTTTATCTAAAAACTTGTAAAGGAAGAACTTATTTCATCCGGAATAAAGTGCATCGACGTGAAAATTAGCACAAACAACGTTAACACATTGTGTATATTCACCTCGGAACAAAATAACTAAACGAACTGAAGACAAATCATTCCAGTTTGTTCAAAACCATAGTTCGCTGGGAATTTAAGAGACAAAAACCAGGAAAAAATTACACAATGCCAAAATTGTCAGCTGTATGGACACGGCTCCATGGATTGCATAAAGTTCTTGTACTAACTGCTTCACAGCCACAAAACAACTGAATGCAAAGTACCTGAAGCGATGCGTTACGCCAATTGCAGTGAACTACAGAGATCATCCGATTCAAATTGCATTAGTCGCAAACAATATCTGGAGTTTTGTCAAAAACTCTCCTCTCATCAACGTGCAAACAACAAACGCGCACCACCTTTATTACTCCCACAAAAACCTTTCGATTCACACTTCTTTCACACGTTCGACCGCTCTGCTTTCTCAGCCAACAAAATTCGACCAGTTGATCGTTCTCCACCATTAATTGCCACACAGGTCCATGCCCTAAAAACCTTTCATGAGATAAATTCATCCGCAAACAATGAGAGCAACAAATTATTCTCTTTTGAAGAAATAAATTCTCTTTTAAATGAAATATTAGCTAAGTCTCAAACCTGTTTAAAAAAAGTGATCAATTGAATGTAATCACATCTCTTGCTATCAAATACATTTATTCAAATAATTATGGTATATAATTCCCTGAACATTTCTTGAAATGCAAGAAGCATATCAAATAAAAAATTTTAATTCTTTAGTTATATTATGTATAAAAAAGTTGCGTTGTTTACCGAAGTAGTTAAAGTTCTGGACCAGGAAGTGGTTGTGTTGTTTATGTTATTTTATGTATGTTCTGTACCAGTAAGTGGGTTGTTGTTAGTCGCGTTAGTTATGTTTATGACCAGAACAACAGGAAATGCTGACTCGAACCTAGTCAACGAACTTAGCATTGAACACCAAAGTGCAAGAGTTACGTCCCAGAGACCACTTCCTTTCAGTCCCGTTAGTCTTCCACCTCCACATCTTCTCTCCAAACCATAATAATCGTACGAGGTAGGAGGAGTCAGGTTTCCAACACCACTTCCTCTCACTCCCATTAAACTTTTCCACATCATTCACCCGATCGCATCAAGTAAACGCAAACATGCACTTAGGTTTTAGGCTTAGGCTTAGGTGAAGGATGATCGTTCTCAGCAATAGAACCCATGCACTATTTGTATTTTTTGCATGATCAGCAATCCCTACAAGCGCAAGGAATCATATGACAAGCCAGACAGAGATATTCAAGATTTCTACATTATAAATACAAGTGGTAAAGTCGACGCCGAGTTAGTTAGCAATCATAAGTTGAAGGGAGTATACGCCCAAGTAAATCCCCTTATTCAGCCCCAATATGGGTAGTCCCAAAAAGATTGATGCGTCAGGTAAACAAAAATGGAGAGTTGTTATAGATTACTGGAAAGTCAACAACGTTTCCATTGACGATAAATTCCCAAAAAAATATCGACGATATCTTCGACAAACTGGGTAGTGCACAATACTTTACGACAATAGAGCTTGAAAAAGGTTTTCACCAAATAGAAATAGCAGAGGAGGATATCCGTAAAACTGCGTTTTCTACCGACATTGGTCATTACGAATTCTAAAGTATGCCATTCGGAATAAAAAACGCCCCTGCTACGTTTCAACGTTTCATTAACCCTACCCTTCTAGAATATATCAATAATAGCTGTCTTGTATAGTTATAGGACTTTCTTGTTTCCTCCCGGTGTTCTCAATTTGGGCCCAAATGGATTTGTGGTATATTCCACGGCTTTGTCGCGGGCGGCGACTCTCTCCACAGATGGGTGCTTTCGCTATCCCCAAACGAAATGAAATTTCGTTTTCTTGTCCTCAATGATTTTTGGCTCTCCGAGACTGATGAATTAACACTTTTATTTCTTTGGTGACGTTTATTCTAATTTTTGGCAGACTCGTGGCGGCACCATGTGCTCAGAACAAAGAAAGACCGAAATTTCGAAAAACTATTCAAATGGCGATTTAAAATGGCGTTACCTCGCTCAGTGTGAAAGCTGGGTTAGGTTTGTTCCATTTGACGTCTCATGAGCCACACGCTGCGGCCAGGGCTGTTACAATTCCAAAAGAAATTCATACATTATTCTCTCAACACTACCTTAAAATAACTTAAACTACCTTGACTTAACATACATACATATATACATGTAAATATAATGCTATACGCACATATACAGTCGCCTCTCGTTAATTCAAACCTGCGATAATTCGAACCTCTCCATAATTCGAAGTTATCTTTTTATTTCAAAAAAAATCTATACATCACTCACGGGCGTCGACACAACACTCGACAATTCAAAGTTATCAGCTCGAGGTACATTTTGAGACAAGTTCAAACTTGCCTCATTCGCCACATTACAAAGCTTATGTCTACAAAACAACACTAATGAAACAGCATTTCAGGCACAATTTCTGATAAAAAAAGGTAAAGGTGATCAGTCTCAGTAAAGTGCTTTGAAGCAAACTAACATTAAACACTTCTTCCAAAAGACCAATCATTAATTCACATTACGTACATATGTATGTACATGCACATATGTACCTCCAACCTTTTGATTTTGTTAAAAAAGTTTGCAGTTAATAAGTAACAATTGATTATTACTCAATAATTCGAAGTTTCATAATTTTTCTCTCGACAATTTCGAACCATTTGATATTTGAAACTCTCGTTAATTCGAATTTTTTGTGAGGTCCCTTCAGTTTCGAATTATTGAGAGGCGATTGTATATATATATATATATACTTAAACTATTTACAGGGGAAACACATAAGTACACACAGTTGCACAAATGTGTATACGTAATTGTTTTTTTTAACATCTCGCCTTGATAACGCCTTGATACTGAACCGGAGGAGACCCTCCTCAGCTCGTTGTGCGACGGAACGGTCGCGGTTGAGTCACCCATCCACAGTTGAACGGACCATGTGGAAGAGGAGCGGTACCGCATTTTCATTTTGTATCAGACCGTGTTTGTCCATATAGAGGAATGCTTCTGGGGGGACGAAGCCGTTATGACGAACCCTTTCGCGGTATTGCGGATTGGGGAGGCAAGCCCCAGAGATCAGGATATTGGGCGAGTTCATCGCACTGGTAGTATGGCCTCGAATCAATTTCAACAGGAAATTGTAAATTGGAGTAGAATTGTTTGTACTGGGACTCTGGTGTTCTGTAAAGGCGAAGACAAGCCCTAAGACAAGCTATCTCAAACACCCGAATCTTTTCCATCAAACTTGCACTCACGATAAACCACACGGGACAGCCATAGGTAGGCATTGGCCGGATGAGGGCCATGCAGCAGATTACCTTCACCCTCGCATCGAGTGACTAAACCAGAAGATGATTTATTTAAGTGCAGGTGATCAGATTTTAAATTGCGATAAGTCTGAACTTTTGAAACGAATTTTTCTATCTGACCGACTGATCACAATATAGAGCTGGACGAGATATATTATAAATGAAACTTTGTTTGTATTATTGAGGAGCATAATGTTGCTGTCCAAGTTGAGGAACGCCTTATTTCACTTCTCACACATACTACCTAATTCAAAAATCATCCAAAATGCAATACTGGGAAGGAAAAAGTGTGTCAGAACCATCCAAAAGGTTTTTTTTTTGAACGATAATATATTATAAGGAAGTTATTGCTTCCGTTTGTTAATGACTGTGTCTGTGCTTAATTTTTTTTTTAATTTACGTAGGGAATCACACTTTTGTGCTAACACAACAGTTGAAGTGAATGGAAGTAATCGCACTCCCAGCAAACACTCTTATTTAAATTTAAATACAAAAGATTCAACAATTTTTGAATAATACCAATTATTACGGTTTCCTGGACGACTCCGGTCAAAGTGTGGATAGTATTAATAATCAACGTTGAAATTTCCCTTGTATAGTTGTGATAATATTAACAAGTGAAAGTGTTTGTGTGTTTGTGTTGTGAATTGAATGACTTAAAAATTGATAATTATCTTATCAAAAGCATATCGCTCGGACAGAAAATTATTTCTCTATCTTTGGAAAGCTCAGAGAAAATAAAATCGGAACACAACAGACTAAATATTAAATTCTTCACATTTTCTGGGGAGGCAACTCGACCTTTGAAAGTAATTTTATCTAAAAACTTGTAAAGGAAGAACTTATTTCATCCGGAATAAAGTGCATCGACGTGAAAATTAGCACAAACAACGTTAACACATTGTGTATATTCACCTCGGAACAAAATAACTAAACGAACTGAAGACAAATCATTCCAGTTTGTTCAAAACCATAGTTCGCTGGGAATTTAAGAGACAAAAACCAGGAAAAAATTACACAATGCCAAAATTGTCAGCTGTATGGACACGGCTCCATGGATTGCATAAAGTTCTTGTACTAACTGCTTCACAGCGACAAAACAACTGAATGCAAAGTACCTGAAGCGATGCGTTACGCCAATTGCAGTGAACTACAGAGATCATCCGATTCAAATTGCATTAGTCGCAAACAATATCTGGAGTTTTGTCAAAAACTCTCCTCTCATCAACGTGCAAACAACAAACGCGCACCACCTTTATTACTCCCACAAAAACCTTTCGATTCACACTTCTTTCACACGTTCGACCGCTCTGCTTTCTCAGCCAACAAAATTCGACCAGTTGATCGTTCTCCACCATTAATTGCCACACATGTCCATGCCCTAAAAACCTTTCATGAGATAAATTCATCCGCAAACAATGAGAGCAACAAATTATTCTCTTTTGAAGAAATAAATTCTCTTTTAAATGAAATATTAGCTAAGCTTCAAACCTGTTTAAAAAAAGTGATCAATTGAATGTAATCACATCTCTTGCTATCAAATACATTTATTCAAATAATTATGGTATATAATTCCCTGAACATTTCTTGAAATGCAAGAAGCATATCAAATAAAAAATTTTAATTCTTTAGTTATATTATGTATAAAAAAGTTGCGTTGTTTACCGAAGTAGTTAAAGTTCTGGACCAGGAAGTGGTTGTGTTGTTTATGTTATTTTATGTATGTTCTGTACCAGTAAGTGGGTTGTGGTTAGTCGCGTTAGTTATGTTTATGACCAGAACAACAGGAAATGCTGACTCGAACCTAGTCAACGAACTTAGCATTGAACACCAAAGTGCAAGAGTTACGTCCCAGAGACCACTTTCTTTCAGTCCCGTTAGTCTTCCACCTCCACATCTTCTCTCCAAACCATAATAATCGTACGAGGTAGGAGGAGTCAGGTTCCCAACACCACTTCCTCTCCCATTAAACTTTTCCACATCATTCACCCGATCGCATCAAGTAAACGCAAACATGCACTTTGCTTAGGTGAAGGATGATCGTTCTCAGCAATAGAACCCATGCACTATTTGTATTTTTTGCATGATCAGCAATCCCTACAAGCGCAAGGAATCATATGACAAGCCAGACAGAGATATTCAAGATTTCTACATTATAAATACAAGTGGTAAAGTCGACGCCGAGTTAGTTAGCAATCATAAGTTGAAGGGAGTATACGCCCAAGTAAATCCCCTTATTCAGCACCAATATGGGTAGTCCCAAAAAGATTGATGCGTCAGGTAAACAAAAATGGAGAGTTGTTATAGATTACTGGAAAGTCAACAACGTTTCCATTGACGATAAATTCCCAAAAAAATATCGACGATATCTTCGACAAGCTGGGTAGTGCACAATACTTTACGACAATAGAGCTTGAAAAAGGTTTTCACCAAATAGAAATAGCAGAGGAGGATATCCGTAAAACTGCCTTTTCTACCGACATTGGTCATTACGAATTCTAAAGTATGCCATTCGGAATAAAAAACGCCCCTGCTACGTTTCAACGTTTCATTCACCCTATCCTTCTAGAATATATCAATAATAGCTGTCTTGTATACCTTGACGACATTATAGTCTTCTCCACAAGTCTCCAGGAACACATGGAATCGCTTACGAAAAATTTTAAAGCACTAAAAGATGCAAATTTACATATTCAACTCGATAAGAGTGAATTTTTTATAGACAGAAACAGAATTCTCGGGACCCATTGTTATAATGGAGGCATAAAGCCAAACCTGAAATATCAGCAATTAAAGACTACAAACTCCCCAAAACAGCTAAACAAATTAAAGAATTTCTTGGTATCACGGGATAGGTCTTAGTAGACCAAACGATGGCAGGAATCATTGATAAAATACTACTGTATTTTAGACGTTACCTGTATGGAAGGAAAGTAGTAGTGCGGACGGATCATTGACCGTTACTTTGGCTTAGTTCCCTTAAAGAACCTAATGCAAAACTTCAGAGGTGGAAATGGAAATTAGAAGAATTTAATTTCGATGTCGAATACATCAAAAGCAAAGACAAACGTTCCGAGACTCACAACCCTGCCCTTCGGCCGTAGAATTGGAACGGCAGCGTATGTTGAGCACATTGAATTCCGATCTTGACAGCATAATTAACTGGCAAAACAACAACTGAGTGGAATACAATGCTTCCAAAACTCAATGCTGTCTGCTGTCACTCAAGCGAAACCTTGTTAATCAGCCATTATCCATGAATGGCGCTTGTATCGATGAAACCGGAAAGCTTTCCATACTTGGTATGTGTATCAACACAACACTTAGTTGGAACGATCACATATTTGAGGTCGCCAAAAATGCTGCGAAATGTTTAGGTTTCCTTAATCGATGCAAGAAATATTTCACCCCCTCTGATTTGGCTTTCATTTATAAGGCGTATATCCGCCCCAAGCTTGAGTACAACGCTCATATCTGGTCTGGTGCCCCAAAGACCACCCTGCACCTACTAGCTAGAATCCAAAAGCGAGCGATAAAACTTATAGGAGACAACAATGTCGCAAAGTCATTAGACTCGCTCGATCATCGACGTACCGTTTCTTCTTTGTCCGTATTTTATCGCTATTTCAACAAACGATGCTCAAGTGAGCTAGCCAACTGCATTCCTCCTCTCCATGTTACAATGTTAACCCAAACATCCACCATAAAAACTATATTTACATTGTGTATATTCACCTCGGAACAAAATAACTAAACGAACTGAAGACAAATCATTCCAGTTTGTTCAAAAAAAAATCGATCAGCTGATCGTTCTCCACCATTAATTGCCACACAGGTCCATGCCCTAAAAACCTTTCATGAGAAAAATTCATCCGCAAACAATGAGAGCAACAAATTATTCTCTTTTGAAGAAATAAATTCTCTTTTAAATGAAATATTAGCTAAGCTTCAAACCTGTTTAAAAAAAAGTAATAAATTTAATGTAATCACATCTCTTGCTATCAAATACATTTATTCAAATAATTATGGTATATAATTCCCTGAACATTTCTTGAAATGCAAGAAGCATATCAAATAAAAAATTTGAATTCTTTAGTTATATTATGTATAAAAAAGTTGCGTTGTTTACCGAAGTAGTTACTTTATGTATGTTCTGGACCAGGAAGTGGTTGTGTTGTTTATGTTATTTTACGTATGCTCTGTACCAGTAAGTGAGTTGTTTACGTGTGTCGCGTGCCAATGCGTTACTTTATGTATGTTCTGTATAAGTGTGTTGTTTATGTTACTTTATGTATAGTCTGGAGCAGGGAGTATATCAGTTCTTTGGGGATGCCGACGTGAGTTGTTAGTGTGTCGGGTGGAGTTCTTTGGTGTTTTGTCGTGTGCCATGTGTGGGTTGATGTCGGCGTTGTTTGTTTGAAAGGGTGCCGCGGTATATGTATATTCTGGACCAGTAAGTGGGTTGTGGTTAGTCGCGTTAGTTATGTTTATGACCAGAACAACAGGAAATGCTGACTCGAACCTAGTCAACAGCATTGAACACCAAAGTGCAAGAGTTACGTCCCAGAGACCACTTCGTAATCGTACGAGGTAGGAGGAGTCCCAACACCACTTTCTCTCACTCCCATTAAACTTTTCCACATCATTTACCTGATCGCATCAAGTAAACGCAAACATGCACTTTGCTTAGGTGAAGGATGATCGTTCTCAGCAACAGAGCTCATGCACTATTTGTATTTGCATGATCAGCAAATCCCTACAAGCGCAAGGAATCATATGACAAGCCAGATAGATACATTCAAGATTTCGACATTATAAATACAAGTGGTAAAGTCGACGCCGAGTTATTTAGCAATCACCAGTGTGAAGAAATAATAAAACAATATTGTTTTAAACCGCGAGTCTTGCATTCGTAAGTCAAGCACAGTGATTACCTTGAGGTTCGTTCGTTGACATCAGGTATCTAATTGCAATAAGTTGATGAGTCGATATCATGTTGGCGAGTCAACGTATTGTAAACGTAGGTCATAAGTTTGATTAAGAAATTAATGAACAATCAGTCAATAAAGAGACTCGACAGATAGTTGTCTTGTTTGTTATTCGGGTTAAGAATTTAACTGGCGCAGTCGACGGAGACAAAGGAAAGCAAAACAATACAAGCGAAAACATTTTACTTCATCCAAAAAGGAAAACGTAATAAACCTTGGAAGTGTTTTGAAATGTTATTTAGATTTGCAGCTACGATTTAGGTTTAAAAAAAAAAAACGAAAGTTAATCTGGATCAAAATCAGAAAAGATATAAAATATTCGATTCGAACAGGATGACACAACCAACCATAAACGAGGAATGTTTAGCGATGCTAACAGAGCTAGTGAACAGGCAGATGGAACCACCATCATTTAGGAGGAGAATCCAACAAGATCTAAAGTTCGCACGCACATTTGATGGAACAAATAAAACTCTCCTATCGTTCATCATCTCCATGGATAAATTAATAAGGGAATGTCCACCAAACCAAGCAGCAGACGTTTTTGCAGTAACCTACAACGAAAAAATCATAGGACCAACAAAAAATTTCATCTCTATCAACCCATCGAACAACTGGGAAGCAACAAAGGAGCAACTCAGGCTACATTATCAGTCAACAAAAACGCAAAGCATGATAGTGGAGCAGATCAACAAACTAAAAGTAAGTTCAGTATCGTTAACAGCTTAGGTTGTGTGTCATCATCATCATCATCATCTTCTGACCCGCATGATCCACTAAAGGGGTCGCGGGGGTAAGCCACGCACGAGAGATCTCCAAGCAACTCGATCCTCCGCCATCGACTCTAACTCATCAGGAGCAACGCCCAAGCGTAACCCGGCGAGTTTTTGGACTTGGTCCAACCACCTCGTCCTGGGTCTGCCAAGCGGTTGCCTACCTGATGGAATCGCATTCAACGCCCGCCTCGGAAGCCGTGATGATTGGGACATTCGTGTCACGTGCTCAATGTTGAGTTCCTCGCGCACTGCCGTGTTTTTCACTCTATCCCGGCGAGTAATTCCCACAACAGCATGAAGAAATCTCATCTCAGCAGCTTGCATATAATCATAATCTCCGTTGTGTGTTGATAATAAAAATTTAAGAGATAACAGCCGGTTCATTGTTATCGGAAATATATCAAAAATTCACTTTAGCTGAAATTCGGTCAATTATAACAAATATATTGGGCAAGACCAATTTAATATTAAGTATTTCAAAAATTCGAATAATTATTCTAAAAGTTTTAATAACGAAAGAAAAAACAATAACGGTAACAATTTACATAGACATTCGAGTAATCATTCGGATCAAACTTAACAAACAGATTATAAAAACAATCCTGATTATTAAAATTCTGACAACAATAATGCATAATATAATTCTAGTCAAGTAAGAAATCAGTCAAGACAACACAAAAATCAAAAAAGTTCTAATTCAAGAAATAATAATCATTCCCAGGAGTCTAGACAAAGTTCAAGTTATATGTCAGTGGAAGCATTAAGTACAGAGGAAGATAAAACATTTTTTATAAATTAGCCTCGAAAAAAAATAAAATTTATATTTTACTAACATTTAACAAACAGGTATATACAACTCTTTTAGATACTGGTTCAACAATTATTTTACTTAATTCAAAAATCGTTTCAATTGAAATTTATGAAAGCATAGGCGGTGAAGCTAACATTTGTACAATAGACGGTAAAGTAAAGAAGAGGAATCAATGTGTAAATACATAATGTCCAGATGAGAAAGAAGACAAAAATGCTAGGATAAAATGGGTTCTAATGAATTTAGAAAAACAATATGGATTTTTATTAGAAATGTATTGGATTTGTAAAAATGTCAGAGTTATAGGTATACATGATCAAGAAATAGTTTTAACAAATAATAAACGAATTCCATTTTTGAATAAGAAAATAGTTGATGAAGTTAATATGTTAGAGGAATGTCAGTTTGAAAACATTAAACTAGATCATTTAAATGAATAAAAAAAAAATAGGAGTTACAGAGTTAATGAATAAATATACAAATTTGTTTTATACAGATGGCGATCAACTAACAAATACAACAAGTATAGCCCATGAAATTAATACAACATCAAATGAACAAACTAATTCTAGGTTGTGAAGGTATCCACCTCAGCATGAGGCTGAAGTAAGAAAACAAATGAGAGACATGGAAAGTCAGGGCATAATAAGGAAAAGTAAAAGTAGATATAGTTCTGCCATTATTGTCATACCGAAAAAGTCGGATAATTCTGGTGTAGATAAATTCCGGATGGTAGTCGATTACAGAAGACTCAATCAAATTACGATTGATGACAAGCAACCACTTCCTAATATGGACAGCATATTAGATAAGTTGAGAAGAGCTCAGTATTTTTCTGCAATTGATTTGGCGAAAGGTTACCACCAAATCTTAGTAGCAGAAAATGATATAGAAAAAACAGCGTTCGTCACACCGGATGGTCTCTATGAATCTTGAGGATGCCGTTTGGCTTACAAAATGCTCCCGCAACATTTCAGCGTTCAATTAACTAAGTTTAAAGGGATTGCATTAATGTTATATGTGTCGTATATCTCGATGAAATTGTTTATTCAACTCTTAGCCAACGCCTTGAGTCTTTACAAAAAAATTTAAAAATTCTATTCTAAATCCACTCATAATTTAAAAATACAAGCCGATAAATGCAGTTCTATGTAAAAAGATACAAAATTTCTAGGATACATACTAACAAAAGATGGAATTAAACCAAATCCTCCTAAAATTTAAGACATAAAGAGTATAGAATTACCAAAAACTGAAAAACAATTAAAAAGTTTTCTGGGAATCACAAAGATCCTCAATATATTGAAGCATTTGAAAAGCTGAAGTTATTAATAGCATCTTCACCAATTCTGAAATTTACCAATTATGAGAATGAATTTACTGTCACAACAGATGCTAGTGAACGTGGTATTGGAGCAATTCTTTCACAAGATGGTCATCCAGTATGCTATGTCTCTAGAAAATTGAATAATCACGAAAAAAGCTACCGACAAAGAGTTCCTGGCTATAGTTTATTCAGTTACCTATTTTAGGCCATATTTATATTAGTGATAGACCATGCTCCAATAAAGTATTTAAAATTTAAATATAAAGGCAAGGAATTTTCTCAGAAATCAGAGATGGATTTTGAAGTTACAGGAATATAACTTTACTATTGAGTTATCGCCTTTTTTGTGGATGGGGCATATGGAGCTGATATTCCAGTCGTCGAGAATGCTTTCGTCTTCCCAAATTCCAAAATTCCACCAGAACATCGCCACCGGCCATGAAGAGCTCTGATGGATCTGAGCCTACGGCTTTGTTGTTCTTCAGCCTTTTTTGACGACATAAGCGCCATCTTATTAAACTACGAACAATTAAACCACTGCCTGTATACTGATGATATTTATATCTTATGCAGAACTGAGGATGTGAGTAGAAGCAGTACCTTGCTAAAACTAGCTATTATAGATATTTTACACTGGTCAGAAAATTCGGATGCCAAATTTTCAATCAAAAAATGTAAGCTGCTTCATATTTTCCCTAAACTTAAATGCCCACATATTAACATAAATGTAAATAATACAATGATAGAAAATGTTAGTTATTTAAAAATCCTAGGATTAGTTTTTAATCATAAGTACTCCTGGAAATTACACTGTTTAGAACTTAAGAAAGCGATGGCTGCAAGAACTAATATTGTAAAATACTTAGTCTGTAAAAAAAGTAATGTCCATATTAATACTCTTATAACAATCACAAAAATGTTAGTTCTAAGCAAAATCGACTAAGGTTTGTGTATATGGGTACTGCCCAAAATCAAAATTATGAGCCGACATACCACCAAGCTGTGCTTTCCAACTACTCCTATCAAAAATATTTTAGCAGAAGCAGGACCTCCCAGCATTGGTGAACGAAGAGACGCTATGACACAGTGCACAAAATTTCTGTTCTCCAAAAGCTCCATAATCGATTATGACGTCGAGGTAACAATGCATCACAAATCAAGTAAAAATATGCCATCAGCAATCGTTACTATTCTCGAAAAAGCAATGTTACTAGATATTCCAGACGAGCATAAGCACTTTACCGTTCCACGCTACCCCCCATGGCTAATTAACCCTGATCAAAGTATTATGAAACTGGCTAATTCTGAAAAAAAAAAACAAATAAAAGTAATAAAAACCTACTGTCAACGTTTCACCAGCATCTTATCAGATATGAAGTCGAAGTGATGAAATTTAGTTTTCACCGATGTCTCAAAAACGACGGAAAATACATCATTTACTGTCGCACTGGAAAATGGATCCATTCTTCGCATTGGTAATCTGCCCTAGTTTGCTTCAATATTTACCGCTAAAGTTTTCGCTATCCTAAACATATAAAATGTTGCGATAGTATTTCGGTACTCACTGCTATCAAAAACCCCAACAACAACATATCAGCAGTCAGATATCAACTTATAAAATCGCTAAACAATATTAAGCTGATGTGGACTCCTGGGCATGTCGGGATTCAAGGCAATGAGCATGATGATATTGCAACGGTCTCGGTTAAAACGCTCTGGTAGATAGCTTCAACATCTTCTCCAAAATTGATCGGACAAAATTCACCCAAAAGACCATACAAATCATGATCACAGATGACTTGAGCCTATACCATCGTCATTACACAAAAGTGAATTCTGTGAGAATTCACCCAGCATATCCCCCAAAAACCAGTAAACAACAAATTTCCAACTTCTTCTCACCAAAAACAGTTCCCCTATTTGTGATACCTGCAATACCACTGTAGACCTAACACATATCCTAGAAAATTATTCCTTACTAAAACCTATTATAAATGATATTTTTAAAAATAATTCTATTTATGAAATTTTAAAAGTCCTATTCCAAAGAACATTGAAATGATCTCTAAATTTGTGACAAGAGCAAACCTTATTTTAACGTTAATTTATAATTGGGCTTTTGTTGAAGCGGAAGTTATTATTAAACGACATATTCAGCTGATGGGCCATATATTTTAGCGTAAACATTATCCATAACATGCAGACAATAATGGTTAGAAGCATTGTTTTTACCCGCACTTATTTCATAAGCGGCGATGAATACGATGGGTAACTTTGTTACAGCAGGTTAAGACGGTAGCTCCAGTGCCGAGGAGGACAGCGGCACGCTTGCGGTTGAATGGCTAAGCTCGTCGGACGGGGTGGTTCTTGTACCTGCCTCCAACTCCACCCATTTTTCTTAAATCTAGGAAAGAGAAAAGAAGATGTGACGGGAATGAAGAAAATGTTAGGTGCTCAAAACCCATGCCTTTATCACCAGAAGAGACCGGAGGAGGGCTCGCAGAGCTAAGCTACATACCTCACCTATGCTACAACTGCACTAGCCTACCTACCTTATATCTATTTGTTTATAATTTACGGGCTCTCAAGGGATTGGTAATACCCTTCAGTGTCCGGGGTCAAGACACAGCACGGCGGAAGGTATAGAGGGCAAAAGGGAGAGGAGGTACCTGTGCATATTGGTCTTAAATATCTGCGGGTTGTAGTCTGTGGGAAATATTGGGCTGGGAAGAGCATTCTTCCACTTCACCTATATCAGCTGTCTGTTAGACAAAAATGAATACTTACTTACTTACTTATCAGGCCGGCGATTCACGTAGGGTCCGAGCCTGAGCAATTGCTGCTTTCCATCATAGACGATCCTAGGCACGCTACTGCCAGTCATCAAGACCAAGTTGTCTTGCATCCGCGATTACTTAGTCTTTATACCAGAGATTCGGTTTTCCTCTTCTTTTCGAACCAGGGAGCTCTGATTCGAAGACCCTCTTTGCTAGAGCATAGTTATCCGCTATATCACGCGATGTGGCCGAGCCAGTGCATTCGGCGGATTTTTGCCCTCCGGACTTTAACCACATCCTGGTACAGCTCGTAGAGTTCGCTGTTATGTCTTCTCCTCCATTCGCCTTCCTCGCAGACGGGACCATTTAACCGACGTAGAATATTTCTTTCGAAGGTACCACTTAATCAGCTGTGCAGTTTTGCTTAGCTTGCGTCTAGCTTTCTCTTGTAGAGTCTTGTAGATCATGATTTTGGTCCTTCGAGTCACGAGTTTTGAGCCCAGTTGTTTTGACAAATTGAAGTAGCACCGGTTGCCAATGGCGATTCTACGACGGATCTACACTGTGTCGTATGTCGTATGTGGAGTTCACGTTTGCCCCGAGGTAGAAAAACTCCTTTACTTCCTCGAAATTGTAGCTGTCGATCGTGAAACTTTGTCCAAGGTGGTGTGCGATGGAACGGTTTTTGGTCGACAGCATATATTTCGTTTTGTCCTCATTAAACTTGAGACAAGTTCGTTTCAGCTGTTCTACAATCGCCGTAAAAGCCTCCACTACGGCACTTTGGGAAAGTGCGACGATGTTTATGTCATCTGCGTACCCCAACGGTTTAACCGACTTGTAGAAGAGAGTATCATCCGCGTTTACAGCTGTCCACACGACGGAAACCCTTTAGCCGCACTGCACGGTGCATCGCGTGTGTTAACGTGGTGTGACACAACCGGATCAGTGTTCCTGGGATCGCGAGTTCGGCCATCGCATCGATAATGGATTTGCCTTAGTGTGAAGATTTGGTCTATAGTCGATTTGCCGGACCGAAAGCCGTACTGATACGTGTCGATTAGTGCGGTGCAAAACGGCTTTAGACATTCACAGAGTATGCTTGTGGTTGACTATATCACCACAAAAATTAATAATTATCTTTCGTCCTTCGGTATCACCCCCAAAAATGCAAGTGACAAAATCTTTCACAGTCTATCTCACTTTACTATGAAATGTGACTATGGGAATACACAAGATTGTGACTAAGAAAATACAAATTGGTCACAGTGACATATGTATATTTTTGGGTGACACGATTAAGAGAATAGAGGTGAATATGAAAACGATTCTGAAGTAGTTATCATCAAAAATCAGTAGTCAGGACGACGGTTGTAATCGTTTGAGAAAAATGAAATTGAAAATTTTTCAGCTTCGGTCCTCCATTGCGCTATTGTGTGGGTTTTGTAAAAAGTTAAACACATCTAATCATACCCGGCAATCTAAATGTTTTATTGTGCATCATTTCAAAAATGGAATTTGAATTGCCTTTTTTCTGCTCTCATTTGGAATGTACAAGAAAAAAAATTACAAAATAAAATGTATGTACAAATGTAATTCATCTGAGACAATTTTCTGTTTCCAGAATTTGTAATACTTCGATTAAGTTTTTGGAAAATGTTGGCATTAAAATCGTGCGCAGTTGCCTCTTCTCAGAATGCATCCTTCGATAACATGAAACATACATATATACATGTAGATATGTAGCTTTAAACCTGGGTTGGAACCGGAGACCGCTCTAACCAGGGGCAGGTACTCAACCAACGGCGCCATCCAGCTGTAATTCGACCTTATCCGTTTTGCCACTACGAATCAGCATCCAAATATGTGCAACCTTTTGTGACAGCTGTATATAATTCGCGCTCTTTCTTCATTACCACTTGTACTGCGTGCGGATCGTTTCCAGTTTATGAGCGGATTGAATTTTCGTGGGGTGAGTAAAAGTATGGATTTTTGTCACCTCACTTGCATTCAAGAACATTTTGAAGTGAGGTGACTAAAACATGTGGCGTGACAATTTGTCACTTCGCCTAAGATAATAGGGGTTTAAGTGTCATGTCAGCCATGTTTGTCGACGTTTCTGACATTTTGACTATATCACAGGCGACATAAGTATATTATTTCCTTCTGAAGGAAGTAGACTTTGGTATATAATTTCTAATATTCTAGAATCTACAATTCGAAATGGGTACCCATGTTACAATATTTAAGTCCTTACTTATGTTTGTGTATGTTGGTTAATCATGGATAAGTGCAGGATTATGGTATTGTATTACTGTTCCAACCGTAAAACCACAGTCCACAGTGGTACACTCATCCATTGATATTAGAATGCAGTAATGCAAATTAAAGCAGGATATGAGGATATGCTTGCAAGCTTGTTACAAGAAAATAACAGCTCCTCTAATAGATCCTGAGTCGCTCGACTCGATTCGAATACAATTTTGTTCTTTTTAGATCAGGCGTTGATGCCTCGATGAAAATGTTGTTGTGAAGTAACTGATGCAGATAAGGTTACAAGGGGTGATGGTGTTGATGAAGAACTCATCGAAGTCGTAGAGTATAGTTTGAATTGTAGGGAATTCCGTGAACTGTGATTATTGAGCAACAAAGCCCCGAAATGCGATAAACAGCTATGAACGGATATGCCTGTGCGAGCATTGAAAGCACGTTTTCATCGATATATTAATCAATTACAAAACAAAATTCTTTAACAAATATTACGGAATTGAGTTGAAAGATCTAATTGAAGATTTAAAACAGAAGATATAAGTTCATCTTAATTTGTATAAGTAAAATAACAATTGTAACCATTTTTAGTGGAAGCTTAAAGCGGGTGCAATTTACAATCTAAGTTTACTTGAGTAAATCATTAAATTATTAATGGGGATTATCCAAGCCAACAGCGGTACTAATGGATCAAGTGCAACACTTTGAAGATATTTTTGAAAGAGCCAATGGGGACAATCTGCTCGTCTCAAAAGATTTTTTTAAAAAATACATTACAAACTTAGCCTTTATTCATCACTCAATGCATTGTGATAAATAACACATTACACATTAAATAACACTGTATTGCGTAATCTTTTATCTCTCATTCCTGAGAACAATTATGTGTACGTATGTATGTTGTTCTGCGCTTTGGGACTATTTCAGAGCGACAATATGTATATGTATTAGTTTTGAGCACAAACTGAACTGAGAATTCGTGTGTGTCAATTTTGAGAGGAATGAGAGCACAGATGTAATTTTTACGTGAGGGATACAGTTCTCATAGCACTTAAACTTTATACAAAATAAACGATAGGCGAGGCTATGGTCTTACACGAAACAAATCACCAATGATATCACTAAAGAGAATCTAGCAAAGTAGCCGGAATTTTTTTTCAAATGTGCCACCACGGCCAGAAACTGTCATTTTAAGGCTTTAGGTGCCACAAACGGCAATGTACCAAAACACAACGGATTTATGTCAATTTTAACCATTTTTATAAAATCCACTTTAATTTCAATTATCAAATCACACTCAAACAATAACTAAGTCCAAATTTCAATGTTCGCTGTGAAAATTTCAAATTTTCAAAAGAAATTGTCATTGTAGCGTGCCTTGTTGAACATTTTTCAGAATAAAAACATTCAACTCTTTGGGTAGTTGTAGCTGATGCAGCGGATGTTTTGAATACGTTCAACTCTTTCGGCAAATGAAAGTAAAAGTGTATGTTTTACTGATGTATTGTATTGATGTAAAAATGCAAATTTTTAAAAGCTTTGCCAGCGTCCCATATTCAGACTTTAAGTTCCATTTAAATAAAAAAGTGCCACATCGGCAACGCTGGAATTTAGTGGACGATAGTCGCCCACGCGATGAGAGCATTGATGGGACACTTTAGTATAAATTGCCGGAGAGCAAATGGTGATATCTACATGCGTAAAAGTTTCGTAAAAGTTTCCTTCGCTAAACACGAAATATGTGAATTGGTATGAACTTGTTTTTGTGGGATTGCCGGTGGCATTGACATCAAAAACATTTACATTGTTTTCATACTTCTTTAATATTTTGCCGAAAGCTGTGGTACCTAGAGGCTAGAGCTTTTGTGTAACTATGAATACTATAATTGACTTATGTATTAATAAATTTTAAGTAAATAAAAATAAATAAACTACTTCCCGCACGAATGGGTCCATATGAAAGAATGTCAATTAGTGGTGTAAATTCTGAGATCAAAATTTTGATCAAAATTGTCCATAATAATCCTGTGACTGCGAATAGATCTATAGATAGATAAATAGCGTACTCTTCATTGCATCTTTTCAGACTACATGATGCTGAACACAACAATCTTTCTTATTATGGTAATTTACTCACCCTCACACAAGTCATGAATTACTCATTAAACTCTTCAAATCTTCATTTTTTAAATAATTAGAATAAAAATCCAAATACAAACACTTCAAAATATTTCAAATACAAATCTTTACTGGCAAAAACAATATAATAACAACATCCTTGCCAGAGGGTTTGCAAAAGTGCCAGATCACATTTGAAGCATTCCAGTGGATATTATTGACTGCTGCTTACACGAAGACTTGTTTTAGTAGCGTACAGTACAATTGCATATGCATTATGTAAATGCATTTAATTTTGTTTGCTTATATTTCGATTTTTTTAATCTAATGCAATTCCCTTAATCCACGAGCACAGATCACCACTTACCATCTTTGATTCCCTTTCTGAATATTAGTATTATGTAAAAAATAAATTATGCTGCACCCAATAACAAATCGAACACCTGTTTAATATATCCACCTACGATTTTAGAAGAAATGAGAAATTCACGCGTACACTTCCAATTCCATCGTCTCACAACGCGCATCACTCCAAGGTACAGGTTTCGTTCTTAAAAGGGGAGGTGTTTGCATATCCACATATGTATATCCCCTCGCACTGATCTACATATCTCCATATCTCTCCTATATCATTACTCCCCTCATCCTATTCCACTTCAACCCGTTGCCTTTTTATTATTTCACAACGTTCACTCCAAATTCCTAAGGTCATAATTTTCATTAATTTCAAGCCCATTCAACTCTGCTCCACTTAAGCTACCGCAGTTCATTTACTGTCTCCTATTTCACCCATATCTACAAACAATTCACTCACTTCCTCGCGATCACGCTGAAGCATTATTCCATGACCCCTGGTTCATCATCGAGTCAATCGACTGATTCTGGACATTCGAGCAGACAGTTGTAGTTTTCTTCTTTTAAGTCGTTTTTTCAGTCGCTTCTAGATTTTTTTTCTAATTCGTTCACTTTTCTAATTCGGTTTATTTTTGTTCCTATCATAAAATAAGTGTAACTAGTGAATAAGTGAACGTATATAATAAGCAACTTGTAACTAAAAATAGAGTTTTTCAATTGGGCCTCAAAAAATTAATCATAAAAGAGAAGTCCTCCTTGAGAATGGTGCTTATCAAGTAAAAAAGGAAATACAACAAATGTGTCCGTTCCCGAAATAACGATAATGCGGGAGATTTTGTCATTGTTGAAACCCGGTAAAATCTCGTCCGTTTTCTTGCGTTTAGTTTTGTAAGTAGATCACAGATCTGATCACTTGTTAGTAGGTCCCCGAATATCTGCTATTTTTTTTTTTTAGGTTTGGATTAAATGTCACTATTAATCTCAACAGAAAAAATGTCTTAAAGAACACACGGCCAAGTTTTTACAGATGCAGGTTATTGCGCTTAAGACGGCAATTGGCATAATACGAATGACAAAATAGCTATAGTTCCAAATATTTACTATTTTTTTGAGTAGCTGAGTCTTAAGCGAAGCATTTTAAATACACAATTTGGTTTTCAGTTTTTTTTAGAAACAAATATTATGTATGTACATCCTTCTGTTAATAAATAAATTTATAAAGGTCATTTCAAGTGCCACTTAAAAGCAGGCAACAGAATAAAATATAATAAGCTTACAAAGTCATTATATACCATCCTGATTTTTTTAATATATTCTAGCAATGTGCTTGGTCACATAATTTACCATCTCTCGTAAAAATAAAAATACTTTACACAGTGCATCTAATTAAACTTATTACTATATAATTTAGTTATAAACCTATAACTGCGTTGCTCATTTACTGTTACGATTAGTTAGTTATTGTTGCTATTTAACCCACAAACTATGCAATCCTTCCAGAAGGATATAAAGAAAATGTTTGTTTTCATATTTCTCAGAAGTTCAACCACATAATCAGTGAACCGTGGTATTGTGAACATGTAAATTTACCGTAATTCTTTTTGGTTTCTCGCAATTCGTGTTTGTCTTCATTTAATTGTTTACCGAATTAGTGTAATTTTTTGCAATGGACGATGTGACCATATTGATAGTTGTTGGGTAAATATATTTTTTTATTTTATTGATGTTGCGGTGTTTTATTGATTTACTATAGAGTATCAAACATTGATATCCTTCTAGAAGGACTACTAGAAAAAACATTCAGGGTTATCTGGGATAAATATACAACTTTGTTTAATTATCTGAAGCGCATACACACAAGATGGCAAGAACGCAAAAGTGGAATATGCTTGGATTGCTTGAAGGGCTTGCAAAAGTGCCAAATCACATTTGAAGCATTCCAGCGGTTATTATTGACTGCTGCTTACACGAAGACTTGTTTTAGTAGCGTACAGTATAACTGCATATGCATTAGGTAAATGCAATTATTTTTCCTTGCTTATATTTCGGTTTTTTTAATCTAATGCAATTCCCCGAATCCACGAGCTCAGATAACAAGTATCAGACTCCATTATCATTTCTTTAAGTTCGTCATTAAGAATAATGTACTGAGCGGCGGTTCGTCCACTCAAATAGGCACCGTGTACTGTTGAGTAAAAGCTGGAATGTGTATGCTCACCAGCAAATAGCACAGCAGGCTGTTTAAAAAAAAAAGCTATGATATAAGGGGGTGAAGATATTCCGTATACTTACTTTCATTTGATGTGGACTTGCGTATAGCGGTTGTGCTACATTCTCAATGTCCTCTTGACTAGCACCAACAGGTATGGATGTGTATGATCCTTGAGTATACAGTTGTGTTTTCCAACTGGTACTGCAATATCATTTAAGAAATTAAGAAGTACATAATAGTAGTATATTCAAATAAATCAGTAAATGTATTGTACAGCATTAGAATAAAAGTAATAGAAAAAAAGATGAAGTTGAATATATTTCTATTAATATAGTAACCATCTGAACACTTCTCCGAAAATTACGTGATGGCAACCTCCTTATACTGGTTAAATCTAATAAAGTTGCACAGCTCTTTCTATCGTAGAAACACTTGGTCAGTTATGCCCTATTACTGTCTCTCTCCATAAGCAATTAAATGCCTCAAAGGATACTGTGTACGCCCCGTGTCTTATATCGAACTCGAGATCATCGAGGAAATAAGATCACAAGGCGTCACAGTCGTGTTCAAATTCAAGAAAACCGTTGATGGTAGCCAACGAGCAACTGGACTGGTTCTTCTTACTTTTGACCTCTTCCAACCCCAAAAGTCAGTCAATGGTACGACGCCCAAGTAATGGAATACTTCCATAATCATATGCGTTGTCGTAACTGTCACCATCTAGGGCACACAGCCAAACACTGCAAAAGCAACCCAACTTGTGTTAATTGCAATTTGCCGTCTCATATCCCTGAAAACGGTAATAGAACCTCTTGCGCTAGTTTCAGTGAAGAACAAAAATTGTCAACGGTACCAACAAGCTAAAGAGATCCTCAGAATTAAGACGGCTAGCAAATGTAGTATGTATAAAGCAAAAATATATACAAGGATCTAAACCCGAACGCTTTGAATTCACCAACCTACTCTGCAATTGCAAGTAACGCATCCCAACAAAGACTGCATCTGCAAATAGCTCATCTCTCCCTAAAACCAATAATGATTCGACCCCCTCTTCTACCTCATCCTCTCCCCAGTCAGGCCATATGATGTTATCCACTAATCATTTAACTTCGACCAAAAAAGTTCCTCATGAACACAGGAACCAATCCCAACCCAATCTTAGTAATCCTCCTGTACTCAATGTCAGCAAATCATACACTCCCAACCACCCAACTGCAAGCGCATTACCATCAATGTCCACAAATCCAATCATATTTACTAGTCTCACACAAAACTTAAACAACAATCACCTATTTCATCTATCACTCAAACACTTATTGGAAATAATGAATACTTCATAGATTCCTTAGAACAGGATAATAATGTATCCCACCAATAATAAAATACATGCCCACCCTCGGAAACCGAATCATTCAGGTTTCAGCGGTAAGGGCCTGTTCATCAAAATGATTTGCCCAACTCTAACTCTCCACAACAGAATTTTACACCATTGACCTCTAGAGGTCGCTTTCATTACTCACACCCACCTACAAAATCTTCTACAAAATCCTCAACACTAATAAAATAAATATTTTGCAATGGAATATTAAGGGACTATAAAATAAATACGACGAATTATGTATTATATATAATTTCAGAAGTGGATGAACGATGGCTTTTAATACAGGTCAAGAACCAGCCACATCTTTGTGCACCAAAACATGCTGTTGAAGCCGAAAAATAGACGAGAGAGACGAGAAGACAAACAAAGAAATTTTCAGCTCTAAAGGAGGAATGGGACAAAATTTCGCCAGATTACTGCCAGAAGTTAGTACAATCTATGCCTAACCGCCTTAAAGTAGTAAAGAAGCAAAAAGGCCTTCCAACAAAATATTCAATTATAAAAAAATAAATTATAACACCAAATTGTGTCGGTTTCTTCATATTTAACTTAACTGTCTCATTATTACTTTGACCCAACATTTTTGACGTATTTGATGTTTGTTGTTTTTCGCATTAATGAATTTCATTTGATTTTTATTTCTTAATAAACTAACACTACGAACATGCAAATTCGATATTTATTTCATATATACATAACATTAATAAGTTTCTAGAAAATAATTGACATTTTTCATTACTGTAAGTGAAGAAGAAAGAGGGTTATAGTTTGGCAGCACAGCCCAGGAGTCAGAGAGACAAATATCTATATAAAGACCAATTGGACATTTCTTAAAAACAACTGTTATTTTCAGGGGCATTTTTAAAATGCTCGAAAAGAGCAGACGCGTGTATTATAAAACGAATTTTTAAGCTTTTTTCTTTTGCTTCTGTTTGGAAATGCCTTTTCTAAGCAGATATTAGAATAATCCATTATAATTAACCTTACATATGTTGAAGAATGTATAATGTTTATTTGAATTATAATTTTGTATTCTCTTTGTTTCAATTCATTAACAGCACATAATTTGCATTACAGTTTATACCATTACACTACCTGTCAATACTTTCTGTTTAATGTACCTATATGTACTTTTTGCTATTGTACATCATGTTTGTGAAAATATAATCTCGTTAATTTGGTTTACGGACATTCGAAAGGTAAAACGTCTTTTTCTTCGTACGCTGCATGAGCTTTCTCATACATAATTTGTGGTCCAAACTCGAGCCGAATTCTTGCTTGTTTTCTATTTCTGTCTTTCTGATTAGGATCCTATCTTGTTTTTCGCGTTATTTATGTACCAGCAAAAGGAAGAATTTGAGAATATTTCGTGCTGTAGCTTTGTTAGTTTCGTAACAAATATACAAATTGAAAGTTGATGTACTTTGCACTTGTGCTATATCAATTAAATTGATTGATGTTTTTATGCTACAACGTGTAGTGTTTTCTATACAAAATAATATGTCTCAGGCAGGTTCGCTACAAGCGCTTTGTAGAACACGTAAGCATCTCAAAGGCTCGTTGACACGTTTACCGAATTAATCAGTGATGCAATTCCGATAGCTGATCTTGAAGTGCTCTTAGAAAAGACGAATGATTTGTGGAAGGACTTCAACGCTTCGCAAAACTCAATTTACGAATTCATCGTTTTGAATTCAAGTTTTGAAGATCCGGTTCCAGAGTATGAGGAGTTTGAAGCAAAATTCTTCATGGTGAAATCAATTCTAACATCTGCGCTCAAAGAACGAGAGAAAGCTGAAAGGAACTTGAATGTTGTTTCTCGTTTAGCTGATCAGCAAAAGCTTCGAATTGAATCACTAAATAGATCTAATCCTTCATGGAGAAACTCGGATTTCTTTTTACTTACAATTCGAATTGAACCATTTTCGGGAAACTATCAAGTGTGGCCGGCATTTCGCGATATGTTCGAAGGCGCAGTATATTTAAAAGAAAATATACATAAAAGAAAGAAAATATATACAAAAATTTCATTTTCTAAAATCTTGTTTGCGTAATGAAGCTTTAAGTCTACTTAGCCACTTCCCCGTTTGTGACGCTACATACGAACAGGCATGGGCCAAGTTAGAACAGCGCTACGATAGACCACGACACGTTGACTACTGTGATAACGGAGTATACCAGAGTAGACCCAAACACAGGATCAAAAACAACGATTGACCACATCTTAACGAACGCTATGCAAAACCAAATCAATTCAGCTGTAATTGAAAGTTGTATCACAGATATTGGGTAATGACCCAATAATATACTTCCCACCAATGAAAAAATCTGCTGTTAAAGAAAATACAGTCAGCTTGTCCTATATATCTGACTCAAAGGTTAACGAATTAATTACAGAAACAAATTGGGAGGAAATCGTGAATGAAAGTGATGGTGGTTCATTTTATCAGAAACTTCTCGACAAAATGACATACTCTGTATCTATATTTATGATCGAGCGAAATAATGACTCAAAAATCCTGTTTTTATAGAAGCAAGTTCAGCCAAATCAGGTATGACCCTCGTAAAACATGGAGTCTTATTAACGAAATACTGGGAAGGAAAAGCCTGGACTTGATGAAACTGTAACAAAGAACTTCTCTGGCAAAATGTGTCTGAATAATCTTGCTGGTGCATTTGCAAACAATTTTGGCACTCAGATAAAAAATATTATTCATCAATGCGACACTGTTACATCGACACATCCGAGTTCAACATTAGCCAGATCTGTATTCGTACAAGAAACAAGTTTTTCGGAAATACGAAGACAGTGACAGAAAATCGCCAGGCTTCGACGGAATAAGAGCCGTTGATATAAAAAGATACTGGGGCATATTTACCCCAATGGTGTGCAAATTCGTTAACCTTAGCTTAAATCAAGCAAACATTCCTGCAACTTTGAGAACAGATGTAGTCAGGCCAATATATAAAGGAGGTATCAAAAGCGAGCTCAGCAATTACAGACCTATATCAATATTGCCGATAATTGAAAAGTGCCTTGAAGATGTCGTCACAAAGAGGCGTAGGCGTAAGGTTTCATAGATAAAAATTCTATCATACATACAAGCCAGTACGGCTTTCAGAAAATAAAAGCACTTGTAATCTTTTAGGGGAATTTGCCAATTGTGTTAACGAAGGCCTAAACAAAAGCTACCATATACTTGTGCTGTTCGTGGATTTCAGCAAGGCTTTTGACACACTGAACTATGATAAACTAATAGAAGCACTTAAAAACATTGGAATAAGAGGTCTGATGGCAGACTGGCTAAGACAATATTTAAACAACAGACAACAATTCTGTGTCAAAATCAACCAGAAATATAGCCAAAAGGAACGCGTGCAATATGCAGTCCCTCAAGGTTTAAAATTGGGTCCGCTCCTCTTCATTTTATACACCAACGAGTTGTTAAAAGTAAACAGGCCATCCCATTCGCGTATAAAGACGACACGGCGATAGTAGTGCGACACAGATCTTTGCATACGGCAACATCAATTATGCAGGAGGAGTTTGATGATGCAGTGAAATGGTGTCATGATAACGGATTAGTGATTAGCGCTTCGAAAACAAAAATGATGCACATCAGAAACCCGCAATTCAAGGCTACAGAACAGCAAATATACTGTAGGAATGATTCCTGTCGTATCTCTACTAGCTGTCCTATAGACATAGTAGAAAGTTACAAGTATCTAGGAGTAACAATTGACAGTAATTTCTTATGGGATACGCATATTGAACAATTACGATCGAGTATTAAAGGAGCACTATACGCACTAACTCATCTGCAGTACCATGCACCAACATCAGTGCTAAGGAATGTGTACTTTGCGCTAGCGGAATCTACACTGAGATATGGAATACTTGCCTGGGGTAATGCATCAGCCACACATATAAAAAAGTTACAAAAACTGCAAAATGTTGCACTGAAAAAAAAAAATATACCTTCTCATCGAAATTTTGCTGAGCGAGAAAGGTTTAATGTTCTTCAAGTGGAAGACATCTTCAAAATGACGCTCATATTAGAATACCACGACGATCGACGATTCAACAATTAACCATGGGATAAATACAAGAAGACGTGCACAAGGTATGCCCCAAGAACCCCGGTTTTACAATAACTATGGAAGAAGAGAGTTGAAATGCTGTGCTCCTGAAGCTCTCAACACAATTCCGCAAGAGCTTAGACAATTTAGAAATTTTAAAACTCGAAAAAGAAAAAGCATAAAGGACTTTCTATTAAATCGAAATTCCAGCAATTGAAATTAAATTTATTAATTTATTAAAATTTATTGAATGTTTATTAAATTAAGCTTAGTTAATCTCAATTATCAATGTTAGAAGCACAACATTCTGCAGAAAAGCGAGTAAGGCTTCGCGGAAATTTATAACCAATGTTAATTTGAATTGAAAAAACACGTGATCAACAGTTACGTCAAAGCTTTCATGGACTTGCCATCTGCCCATACATCGAACGTTTCTCTTCTACGAAAGATATCATTCGTGGCCTAACGTCCATCGGTTCGTTAAATACGGATCCGTGGCTGATTCACATTTTAACACGCTGGACCCTGAAACTCGTCCGTCCTGGTCAGAAGAATGCGTCACTGAAGATTACCCTACAACAGACCAGTTCCTAAACTTCCTAGAGAATCGGTGTGAGGCTTTGGAAAGCTGCAAGGTCAACATTTCAGAACTTAAGAAACCTCGACCGACAAGTGTTAGGAGTATGCATGTTTCATCGGTTACAAATTGTCCAAAGTGTAGTGCGTGGAATTCAAAATCATAGAATTTCGAAATGCCCAGATTTCTTAGGAATGGATGTCAGATCTCGGCGAAAGTTTATAAAGGTGCATAAACTTTACTTTAAGTGTTTACGAAATGGGCACCCTTCAGCCCGCTGCTCATCAAAGTTTCGTTGCAAGTCCTGCAACACCCGTCACCATAGTTTAGTACATAATGATGCAATCAATTCAAGGGGTAATCGTTCGGACGATACATTTATCACTAATTTAAGTAATTCGGACACAATTCAAGAGCTTGTTCCTCGTAATCCTTCGGTGGCTTCAAATATCGCTTCCACTGCGCATCCAACAAACGCCCATACTTCGCACGCAATAAAACATCTCGTCAACAATCACTCAATCAACTCTTCGTATCGCATACCCCAGACTTTATTACCAACCGCCATTGGAAAAGTTTTGGATGTCAACGGCGAGTAGCAGCAAGTTCGCATTTTATTAGACTCAGGCTCACAGGTCTCTTTCGTTACTGAGCCCTGTGTTCAAAGACTTGGACGCGACGAAATGCCCGAATACCCATATGTGGTATTGGATCCACCAGTGCCGATAGATCCAGAGGCCTCGTCTCATTGGTAATTGATTCATGCAATGATATATTTAGTATATCGGCCGATACTTACATTTTATCATGCATTACTGCCGATTTACCAACTAGCGTTCGCCGTTGCGGATTGGGATAATTTACAACAACTAAATTTGGCCACTGTTTCATCAATCCAATGCCATAGACGAATTGTTAGGAGCAGATAAGGTTTGGGAGGTATTACGGGGCAGAGTTGCTCGTAGTAGCAAAGGTCATCTGGAAGCGACCATCGAACATGGAACCTAATATCGTATCACACCACGTGGCTTTAGATATCGACACGATCTTGCAGTCATTTTGGACCGTCGAGGAAGTGAATCCTAAATCAATCATCTCCGCGGAAGACCAGCTAATGGAGGAACATTTTCTAAAAACTCATCGTCGCGATTCGCTCGGAAGATATATCGTTAATCTTCCTTTTAAAAATTACAGGTGCTATGTCGCGTTTGAAATCGTTGGAAAGGAGGTTTCTTAAAAATGATGACCTCTACAAAAACTATACTCAGTTTGCGGTTAGGACATATGACTAAAAAACCTGACAGTGCAACTACGAAACTTCGCGTCGTGTTCAACGGGTCCTACAAAGCCACCAACGGCACCAGCCTCAATGATTCGTTAATGATAGGCTCTGCAATACAACGCAATCTGTTCTCGGTCTGCATACGGTTTCGCAAACACAAATTCGTGTTCACGGCAGACATCATAAAAATGTTTCGACAGATCTGGGTTTCGTATAAGGACTCTGATTACCAGCGGATGGATTGGCGGAAATCACCATCGAGTCCTCTAAAACATTTTCGGTTGGGTACGGTAAATTACGGTACGGCATGTGCACATCTATTTGTCCGTGCGGGTTTTAGAACAGGCCGCACATGATTATAAAGTGGAATTTCCTATCGCGTCAGACATTTTGCTAAATAACTTCTATGTCGATGACGTCGTCTCGGGCGGAGATACCTTGTGAGAAGCTATGTTTAAACAGAATTCGTTATGTGAAATTCTCTCTAAGTGTGGTATGCAATTAGACAAGTGGCAAAGCAACAGTGTCGATCTTTTAAAAAATGTTAAAATCACTTGCCAAAAAAACGTGTCGTTGGACACTGAAGCTGATATGTGGACAAAGGTGTTATGTCTCTACTGGAGCCCAAATTGTGGTCATTTTAGTTTCTGCATAAACCACATCCCAAACCAGCCATAAACTAAACGCCAAATTCTGAAAGAAAGGCACTCATCTTCGATCCCCTTGGGTTTCTTGCTCCATCGGTCGTGCAGTTAAAGATCCTTTTTCAAGAACTGTGTCATTTAAAATTAGCCTGGCAGCACCGAAAGAGGGTTATAGTTTGGCACCACAGGCCAGGAGTGAGAGAGACAAATATCTATATAAAGAACTGTTATTTTCAGGGGCATTTTTTAAATGCTCGAAAAGACCAGACGCGTGTATTATAAAATAAATTTTTAAGCTTTTTTCTTTTGCTTCTGTTTGGAAATGCCTTTTCTAAGCAGATATTAGAATAATCCATTGTATAATGTTTATTTGAATTATAATTTTGTATTCTCTTTGTTTCAATTCATTAACAGCACATAATTTGCATTACAGTTTATACCATTACACTACTTGTCAACACTTTCTCTTTAATGTACCGATACGCACTTTTTGCTAACATGATGTAGTTTGTGAGCTTTCTCATACATAATTTCTGGTCCAAATTCGAGCCGAATTCTGGCTTGTTTTCTATTTCTGTCTTTCTGATTAGGATCCTATCTTGTTTTTCGCGTTATTTATGTACCAGCAAAAGGAAACATTTGAGAATATTTCGTGCTGTAGCTTTGTTAGTTTCGTAACAAATATACAAATTGAAAGTTGATGTACTTTGCACTTGTGCTATATCAATTAAATTGATTGATGTTTTTATACTACAACGTGTAGTGTTTTCTATACAAAATAATATGTATCAGGCAAGTTCGCTACAAGCGCTTCGTCAAACACGTGAGCATCTCAAAGGCCCGTTGACTAAGTTAGATACGTTTACTGAATTAATCAGTGATGCAATTCCGATAGCTGATCTTGAAGTGCTGTTAGAAAAGACGAATGATGTGGAAGGACTTCAACGCTTCGCAAAATTCAATTTACGAATTCATCGTTTTGAATTCAAGTTTTGAAGATCCGGTTCCAGAGTATGAGGAGTTTGAAGCAAAATTCTTCATGGTGAAATCAATTCTAACATCTGCGCTCAAAGAACGAGAGAAAGCTGAACTGAAAGGAACTTGAATGTTGTTTCTCGTTTAGCTGATCAGCAAAAAGCTTTGAATTGAATCACTAAATAGATCTAATCCTTCATGGAGAAACTCGGATTTCTTTCTACCTACAATTCGAATTGAACCATTTTCGGGAAACTATCAAGAGTGGCCGGCATTTCGCGATATGTTCGAAGGCGCAATACATTTAAAAGAAAATCTAACGCCAATACAAAAATTTCAATTTTCTAAATTCTTGTTTGCGTAATGAAGCTTTAAGTCTACTTAGCCACTTGCCCGTTTGTGACGCTACATACGAACAGGCATGGGCCAAGTTAGAACAGCGCTACGATAGACCACGACACGTTGACTACTGTGATAACGGAGTATACCAGAGTAGACCCAAACACAGGATCAAAAATAACGATTGACCACATCTGAACGAACGCTATTCAAACCCAAGTCAATTCAGCTGTAATTGAAAGTTGTATCACAGATATTGGGTAATGACCCAATAATATACTTCCCACCAATGAAAAAATCTGCTGTTAAAGAAAATACAGTCAGCTTGTCCTATATATCTGACTCAAAGGTTAACGAATTAATTACAGAAACAAATTGGGAGGAAGTCGTGAATGAAAGTGATGGTGGTTCATTTTATCAGAAACTTCTCGACAAAATGACATACTCTATATCTATATTTATGATCGAGCGACATCTAGCAAGGAAATAAAATACGGAAGAAGGTTTAACCCATGGATGTCTACTGAAATAATCGATAAATGTAGAAAAGGGGATGAACTTTACAGAAAGTGGAAAAACAATCGACTGAACAAATCTTATGAAATGAAGTCTTTCAGAAACAAACTCAACAAGGAAATAATGACTCAAAAATCCTGTTTTTATAGAAGCAAGTTCAGCCAAATCAGGTATGACCCTCGTAAAACATGGAGTCTTATTAACGAAATACTGGGAAGGAAAAGCCTGGACTTGATGAAACTGTAACAAAGAACTTCTCTGGCAAAATGTGTCTGAATAATCTTGCTGGTGCATTTGCAAACAATTTTGGCACTCAGATAAAAAATATTATTCATCAATGCGACACTGTTACATCGACACATCCGAGTTCAACATTAGCCAGATCTGTATTCGTACAAGAAACAAGTTTTTCGGAAATACGAAGACAGTGACAGAAAATCGCCAGGCTTCGACGGAATAAGAGCCGTTGATATAAAAAGATACTGGGGCATATTTACCCCAATGGTGTGCAAATTCGTTAACCTTAGCTTAAATCAAGCAAAAATTCCTGCAACTTTGAGAACAGATGTAGTCAGGCCAATATATAAAGGAGGTATCAAAAGCGAGCTCAGCAATTACAGACCTATATCAATATTGCCGATAATTGAAAAGTGCCTTGAAGATGTCGTCACAAAGAGGCGTAGGCGTAAGGTTTCATAGATAAAAATTCTATCATACATACAAGCCAGTACGGCTTTCAGAAAATAAAAGCACTTGTAATCTTTTAGGGGAATTTGCCAATTGTGTTAACGAAGGCCTAAACAAAAGCTACCATATACTTGTGCTGTTCGTGGATTTCAGCAAGGCTTTTGACACACTGAACTATGATAAACTAATAGAAGCACTTAAAAACATTGGAATAAGAGGTCTGATGGCAGACTGGCTAAGACAATATTTAAACAACAGACAACAATTCTGTGTCAAAATCAACCAGAAATATAGCCAAAAGGAACGCGTGCAATATGCAGTCCCTCAAGGTTTAAAATTGGGTCCGCTCCTCTTCATTTTATACACCAACGAGTTGTTAAAAGTAAACAGGCCATCCCATTCGCGTATAAAGACGACACGGCGATAGTAGTGCGACACAGATCTTTGCATACGGCAACATCAATTATGCAGGAGGAGTTTGATGATGCAGTGAAATGGTGTCATGATAACGGATTAGTGATTAGCGCTTCGAAAACAAAAATGATGCACATCAGAAACCCGCAATTCAAGGCTACAGAACAGCAAATATACTGTAGGAATGATTCCTGTCGTATCTCTACTAGCTGTCCTATAGACATAGTAGAAAGTTACAAGTATCTAGGAGTAACAATTGACAGTAATTTCTTATGGGATACGCATATTGAACAATTACGATCGAGTATTAAAGGAGCACTATACGCACTAACTCATCTGCAGTACCATGCACCAACATCAGTGCTAAGGAATGTGTACTTTGCGCTAGCGGAATCTACACTGAGATATGGAATACTTGCCTGGGGTAATGCATCAGCCACACATATAAAAAAGTTACAAAAACTGCAAAATGTTGCACTGAAAAAAAAAATGTACCTTCTCATCGAAATTTTGCTGAGCGAGAAAGGTTTAATGTTCTTCAAGTGGAAGACATCTTCAAAATGACGCTCATATTAGAATACCACGACGATCGACGATTCAACAATTAACCATGGGATAAATACAAGAAGACGTGCACAAGGTATGCCCCAAGAACCCCGGTTTTACAATAACTATGGAAGAAGAGAGTTGAAATGCAGTGTTCCTGAAGCTCTCAACACAATTCCGCAAGAGCTTAGACAATTTAGAAATTTTAAAACTCGAAAAAGAAAAAGCTTAAAAGACTTTCTATTGAATCGAAATTCCAGCAATTGAAATTAAATTTATTAATTTATTAAAATTTATTGAATGTTTATTAAACTAAGCTTAGTTAATCTCAATTATCAATGTTAGAAGCACAACATTCTGCAAAAAAGCCAGTAAGGCTTCGCGGAAATTTATAACCAATGTTAATTTGAATTGAAAAAACACGTAATCAACAGTTACGTAAAAGCTTTCATGGACTTGCCATCTGCCCATACATCGAACGTTTCTCTTCTACGAAAGATATCGTTCGTGGCCTAACGTCCATCGGTTCGTTAAATACGGATCCGTGGCTGATTCACATTTTAACACGCTGGACCCTGAAACTCGTCCGTCCTGGTCAGAAGAATGCGTCACTGAAGATTACCCTACAACAGACCAGTTCCTAAACTTCCTAGAGAATCGGTGTGAGGCTTTGGAAAGCTGCAAGGTCAACATTTCAGAACTTAAGAAACCTCGACCGACAAGTGTTAGGAGTATGCATGTTTCATCGGTTACAAATTGTCCAAAGTGTAGTGCGTGGAATTCAAAATCATAGAATTTCGAAATGCCCAGATTTCTTAGGAATGGATGTCAGATCTCGGCGAAAGTTTATAAAGGTGCATAAACTTTACTTTAAGTGTTTACGAAATGGGCACCCTTCAGCCCGCTGCTCATCAAAGTTTCGTTGCAAGTCCTGCAACACCCGTCACCATAGTTTAGTACATAATGATGCAATCAATTCAAGGGGTAATCGTTCGGACGATACATTTATCACTAATTTAAGTAATTCGGACACAATTCAAGAGTTTGTTCCTCGTAATCCTTCGGTGGCTTCAAATATTGCTTCCACTGCGCATCCAACAAACGCCCATACTTCGCACGCAGTAAAACATGTCATCAACAATCACTCAATCAACTCTTCGTATCGCATACCCCAGACTTTATTACCAACCGCCATTGGAAAAGTTTTGGATGTCAACGGCGAGTAGCAGCAAGTTCGCATTTTATTAGACTCAGGCTCACAGGTCTCTTTCGTTACTGAGCCCTGTGTTCAAAGACTTGGACGCGACGAAATGCCCGAATACCCATATGTGGTATTGGATCCACCAGTGCCGATAAATCCAGAGGCCTCGTCTCATTGGTAATTGATTCAAGCAATGATTTATTTAGTATATCGGTCGATACTTACATTTTATCATGCATTACTGCCGATTTACCAACTAGCGTTCGCCGTTGCGGATTGGGATAATTTACAACAACTAAATTTGGCCACTGTTTCATCAATCCAATGCCATAGACGAATTGTTAGGAGCAGATAAAGTTTGGGAGGTATTACGGGGCAGAGTTGCTCGTAGTAGCAAAGGTCATCCTATAGCACAGGAAACCATCTTGGGTTGGGTTCTGGCTGGAAAGTGACCATCGAACATGGAACCTAATATCGTATCACACCACGTGGCTTTAGATATCGACACGATCTTGCAGTCATTTTGGACCGTCGAGGAAGTGAATCCTAAATCAATCATCTCCGCGGAAGACCAGCTAATGGAGGAACATTTTCTAAAAACTCATCGTCGCGATTCGCTCGGAATATATATCGTTAATCTTCCTTTTAAAAATTACAGGTGCTATTTCGTGTTTGAAATCGTTGGAAAGGAGGTTTCTTAAAAATGATGACCTCTACAAAAACTATACTCAGTTTGCGGTTAGGACATATGACTAAGAAACCTGACAGTGCAACTACGAAACTTCGCGTCGTGTTCAACGGGTCCTACAAAGCCACCAACAACACCAGCCTCAATGATTCGTTAATGATAGGCTCTGCAATACAACGCAATCTGTTCTCGGTCTGCATACGGTTTCGCAAACACAAATTCGTGTTCACGGCAGACATCATAAAAATGTTTCGACAGATCTGGGTTTCGTATAAGGACTCTGATTACCAGCGGATGGATTGGCGGAAATCACCATCGAGTCCTCTAAAACATTTTCGGTTGGGTACGGTAAATTACGGTACGGCATGTGCACATCTATTTGTCCGTGCGGGTTTTAGAACAGGCCGCACATGATTATAAAGTGGAATTTCCTATCGCGTCAGACATTTTGCTAAATAACTTCTATGTCGATGACGTCGTCTCGGGCGGAGATACCTTGTGAGAAGCTATGTTTAAACAGAATTCGTTATGTGAACTTCTCTCTAAGTGTGGTATGCAATTAGACAAGTGGCAAAGCAACAGTGTCGATGTTTTAAAAAATGTTAAAATCACTTGCCAAAAAAACGTGTCGTTGGACACTGAAGCTGATATGTGGACAAAGGTGTTATGTCTCTACTGGAGCCCAAATTGTGATCATTTTAGTTTCTGCATAAACCACATCCCAAACCAGCCATTAACTAAGCGCCAAATTCTGAAAGAAAGGCACTCATCTTCGATCCCCTTGGGTTTCTTGCCCCATCGGTAATGCAGTTAAGGAACCTTTTTCAAGAACTGTGGCATTTAAAATTAGCCTGGGCTGATTAACTTCGGGAGTTAATGATTACCCAATGGGAAGGATACCGTGCCGAACTCCCAGTTCTTACAAACCTTAGAATACCGCGAACTATCGGTCTTGGAGAATCTATGTGTCAATTACACGGCTTTTCGGATCCATCTATTTCTGCGTACGCCGCAGTAATTTACTCATGGTACCAATTACCCAATGGGAGCTACGAGACAAATATTGTAGCTGCCAAAACCCGCGTGGCCCCTATAAAGCAGTTGAATATACCGCGCTCAGAACTGTGTGGAGCACTGTTGCTTTCTAAGCTACTCGCCGAGGTCCAAAAGTCGCCTGGTCCTTTCTTGGTTATCATCTCCCCCTCGTCGTTGGAATATCTTCTCTTTTTTCTTAATAAACTGACCCTACGAACATGCAAATTCGATATTTATTTCATATATACATAACATTTATAAGTTTCTAGAAAATAATTGGCATTTTTCATAACTGTAAGTGTCACATTATTATTTTGAGCCACTGTGGCTTATACCTCACAAACTAATACCTATCTCCGCCAATATTCTAACTGTCGTCATTGAAATTGCCTGTTAGCGTACCTGGCAACACCGAAAGAGGGTTATAATTTGGCACCACAGCCCAGGAGTGAGAGAGACAAATCTAATCTTCTAGTCTTCTAATATATAAAATTTCCTTGTCACAAAGTTAGTTACCGTACTCCTCCGAAACGGCTTTACCGATTTTTACCAAATTTTATATGAGTATTCACTAGGTCTGAGAATCGGCTACTATCTATGTGATATTTTTTTTTTATTTTTGGACGAAATTTTTTGTTTTTATTTTTTTGTAATGTGGCATTAAAAAATAAATACAACCCTAAATCTATTTTATTTTTTTATCCTTTTTTATCACCAACTCCTATTTTTTATAGCCATTTTACTAATTTAATCATTATCATCACGCTCGATACCTGATCAATTATAGTGTTTTTACCTGTACTTAGATTAAAATTTCCCTTACCTTATGGCAAATCTAACATTTTTTTTAGGAAAATAAACATTTATTTTTATTATTAAAGTTTAATCCTGTTATATGCTTAGTGTTACCAATCTTAGGGCCGTTTGCTTATTCGCAACATAAATCCAAAACATACGTAAGTATAACATATCCTTTATGTGTTAAGCTTAATTGCTTTGCACAAATAAGATTTAGGTACAACATAGTTAGCGATTACTTTACAAACGGAGCTAACTTTACGTTGGTTATTTCATGAGCCAAGTGGCATAGTGACACAGTTTACGTCATGAAAACCAGATGGTATTTTTGTGTGAGAGAATACAAGAACCGATGGTGTGCAACTTGGAAAGAAAAGGATATTGTCTCATAATGAATTTAACACAATGTCAACAGCCATTCTGGGACACATGTATAATAAATACCAAAATCGATTATTGCTTGAAAAACAAATTTGATAAGGATAGTTTAATTCAACATTCATCCATTCATCCATAAATCTGTGTAATAGCCGTCACGAATTTCGACAAATGAGCCAAAAACTACTCATTATGTCTATAAGTGATACTTAAGGGTTTATGTCATGAATAAGGAGTTATGTATCGAATGAGCAAACGGCCCTTGGATTCTTAAAATTTTCCGCGCCTTTACTGGTGAGTGAAATGCCGATGTCACTTCTAAGTAAACAGCACGGAGTAGGGATGAGACTGAAGCCGGTCTCCTGTTTCACTCACACAATAAGACTTCTCTCACTCCCTACACGGTTTTCGGCCATCATTATTGTTTATGTATCAAGTGTAGTAGTAACGTTTACAATTATCATATTGCTATCTCAGTGTAACTCTCATATTAACTATTAGTTATTGCTATTTTATTCATAATAATAAAATTATTAATTTTAATTGTATTTGGCACGATTAGTTCAGTTAATCAAGTTTTAGTTAAACAAGTGATTTATATAACATTAAAAGTACTCAACACGTGTCCAACCAACAACGGCTTTTGTGTTGTAAGTATACTTTTTTTATATAATTATTTGATATAATTACGACAAAATAATTTTTTAGTAAAATTAAATTTTTTACAACTTTTGTTTCAAATTTTTTTTCATACAACTAATATTTTCGCTATAATCCTGGCAGTAATTATAACTATAACGTTTTCCATCATTAAGTAATTTCATTAATTCTATTTATATGTGTTTCGTACAGTGAGCAATGCCAAGAAAACGCAGAGGGTCTGATTTGAGCCGTAATACAAGTAGGTCCAGAAGTATGAGAGATCAAAGATCCCAAAGAAGCGAAGAACAAATCCAGCAACAAAATGCGTCAAGAACAATCAGAAGATACACGAGCTGAGCGCAATGAAGTTATACGTTTAAAACAACGACAATCACGCCGTTTCACGGTTAATAGACGCAGAACAAATGACCAACAACGCCAACAGATACATCGTGCATTTACATCTGATTCATTTTTGCGTCTAGCATTCCAGTATGAGTCCGATATTGAATATTATGCTCATTCAAAAGTGGTAATTGGTGCTATGGATAAGGAATGTCCGCATTGTCATGCTCTCAAATTCAAAAATGAGCCACCTGGGATGTGTTGCGCTTCCGGAAAAGTGCAACTACCTGAAATTGAAACACCACCTGAACCATTGAACGGTTTACTTATCGGCACGGATCCAGATTCTAACGTATTCCTGAAGTCAATTCAAACATTCAATTCATGCTTTCAAATGTCATAGTGTGGAGCAACAGAAATAGTTCGAAATACTAATGCTAATGGTCAACAATAAAATTCCACATTCAAAATCAGAGGCCAAGTTTATCATAGAATGGGCTCATTGCTACCAATGCCGAACGAACCACATGAATTTTTACAAATCTACTTCATGGGCGGCGAGGATTCCGGAAGCGCACTTGCCAATAGCGTGAATGCACGTTGTGACTATAATAACCTTGATTCATTTTTTGCCAGGCGCATCGTCAGCGACTTGGACGCTATAAATATTCAAATCACACATGCACAAATTACAAAGCGATAATCACGGTATTGTCATTAATCCTGATAAAACACCAGCTGGAGAACATATTCGTAGATTCAATGCACCTGTTGTTGAAGACGTTGCTGGAATCATGGTTGGCGATCGTACAGGTACACGAGAAATTGTGATTCGTAGAAGAAATAATAATCTTCAGTTCATTGCTGATACACATCGTTCATATGATGCTCTGCAATATCCGCTAATATTCTGGAAGGGACAAGACTGATATTGCATAAGCATAAAACGACGAGATACCGTATCAGGTACTTCATTTATTATGAACTTGATCATTAACCATTTAACAAAACAATTAAATTATTGAACGTAATTAATTTGTTACCGATTAATAATTTGGCGCGGCCTGGACAACGTCATTCTACGATGTCGTGAGCTTTGTCAACAATTCATGGTCGACATGTACGTGAAGATAGAGGGCGAACGACTACGATACTTACGATATAATCAACTCAAGCTGCGTGCGGAAGAGTACATTCACTTACGAGACGCTATTAACAACAACGCCGACGTCGCCGAAATTGGTAACTCTGTTATTTTACCATCACCGTACGTAGGCAGTCCACGTCATATACAAGAATATATACAGGATGCTATGGCTTACGTGCGTGAATACGTGTTTATTTATCACGTTCACATGTAATCCAAAATGGCCAGAGATTACATCTTTCCTATTGCCCGGCCAAAATGCAATACATCGTCATGACATTACAGCACGTGTATTCACACAAAAGTTGAAGTCTCTAATAAGTTTCATTACTAAATTACATGTATTCGGTCCCACACGTTGCTGTCTGGATTCAATTAAGTGGCAAAAGCTAGGATTACCCCATGCGCACATTTTGGTTTGGTTAATCGACACAATCCGTCCTGAAGAAATCGATAGTATCATTTCTGCGTAAATTCCAGATCCGTCTACTGACCAAGTGCTGTTTGATATTGTTACAGCAAACATGATCCATGGTCCATGCGGTACTCTTCATCGTTTATCGCCTTGCATGACAGATGGAAAATGTACTAAACATTTCACTAATGATACGATAACAAATACCGACGGATATCCAATATATCGCCGAAGAAATCCCGATAATGGCGGACAATCATTTATTAAAAATATCAGCAACACAGACATTGACATTGACAATCGTTGGGTGGTGCCGTATTCGCCTCTGCTAAGCAAGACATACAATGCTCATATTAATGTTGAGTTTTGCAGTTCTGTGAAGAGCATCAAATATATTTTCAAGTACGTTCATAAAGGCAGTGATATGACTGTGTTTAGAGTAGAAAATACTAATGTACTCCAATGAATAAAAACGATGAAATTACGCTCTACCAAATTGGTCGGTACATCAGCTCCAATGAAGATGCTTGGCGTGTCTTCGGTTTTCCAATTCATGAACGGGATCCAGCAGTTGTTCAGTTAGCCGTCCATCTTGAAAACGGTCAGCGTGTATTTTTCACGAACGAGACAGTGATTGATCGTGGTACAAATCCACCTTAAACTACACTCACTGCATTTTTGAATTGTGTAATAGTACGGATGATTTTGGTGCCTTTGCAAGAGCATTACTCTATTCACAAGTACCAAGCAAGGCTCACCAGTTGATGCATGCCTCAATTTATTTAAATCGAACGCTTTGGGGCGATTATTTACAGTCAATCCAAGACACACTGAGTGCTTTATCTTGATATATTGCATCAACATCGTACACGGTGCAACGGTCTAACGACAACATTCAGCGACGCTATGTACAATGAAGCATTGATTAATATTGAGGATCTTTGCATTGTCATTACCAACTTATCACACACTCATTTCGGTATGAATTCGCCGAATCGAACTGCATCTGATTTAATTAACACTGAAATGAATCGTGAACTGCAGTACAACACTGTAGAAATGGCAGCGATTGTTACTCGCACTGTCCCACTAATGAATGACGAACAAAGAACCATTTATGACCGCATTTTGCTCGCAGTTTCAGCAGGACAAGGTGGGTTCTTCTTTTTGGATGCACCGGGTGGAACTGGCAAAACATTCCTTACTTCACTAATTCTTGCTGAAATACGATCAAATAATGGCATCGCATTGGCCGTTGCATCATCGGGCATTGCAGCAACTTTATTGGATGGAGGCAGAACAGCTCATTCAGTATTTAAGCTGCCACTAAATATTCAAAATAACCCTGACACAGTGTGTAACATTAAAAAACAATCGTCCATGGCCACCGCGCTGAAACAGTGTAAAATTATCATATGGGATGAATGTACTATGGCACACAAACATTCAATTGAGGCGTTGAACAGAACATTGAAAGATATTAAAAACAACGACAAACTAATTGGCGGCACTCTGTTGGTGCTTTCAGGTGATTTCAGACAAACACTTCCCGTCATTCCACGTTCAACATACGCTGATGAGATCAACGCTTGCTTAAAATCATCTCCATTGTGGCGTAGTGTTGAAAAAGTACAGCTGAAAGTAAATATGCGCGTTTAAATGCTTCAAGATCCATCCGCTGAAACATTCTCAAAACAACTCTTAGATTTCGGTGATGGGAAAGTTGCTACAGATGAAACTGGATACGTAAAATTACCGACCGATTTCGGCACAATCGCTGATTCGCAAGATACTCTCATTGTACAAATATTTCCCGATGTACACACACAGTACAGAAATCATGAGTGGCTTGCAGAAAGAGCTATTTTAGCAGCAAATAATGCAGACGGTGACAGTTTAAATTTGAAGATACAACAGTTGTTGCCAGGGAACTTGGTATCATACAAATCTATTGATGCAGTTTGCGATGCCATCGAAGCTGTCACTTTTCCCACAGAATTTTTGAACTCACTGGATTTGCCAGGCATGCCACCGCATAATTTACAATTGAAGGTTGGATCTCCAATTATCTTGCTTCGTAATTTAAACCCGCCACGGCTGTGCAATGGTACGCGATTAGTCATTCGAAAATTGATGAAAAACGTTATCGAAGCCAGCATTTTAAATGGCAAGTTCAAAGGTGAAAATATATTAATACCGCGGATTCCAATCATACCAACAGATGTGCCAATTCAATTCAAACGAATTCAGTTTCCGATTAGATTGGCTTTGCAATGACAATCAACAAATCCCAAGGCCAAACGAAGTCTATTTGTGTCTTAGATTTGAGTACACCATGTCTTTCACACGGGCAATTGTACGTGGCATGCTCTCGAGTGGGTAAGCCATCCAGTTTGTTTGTGCTCGCTAAAGATGGGCTAACAAAAAATATTGTTCACGCTATATCATTAAAAGATTAATGTTGTTTGTTAGTGTTACTGTCGTAATTAATATGTGAAATCTAATTTTAAGAAATAAACTATAATAACTTAAAAATAATTTTGTATGGCGTTTGTTATTTATATATTCCCTTATCGTTCATAGCGCTCCATGACTATTTCACGCATATACCACATACTTACACACTTATAATAAGTAAGTTACTTTTTGTCTACACTAGAATTTTTCTAGAAACTAGAAATAATTTATAAGGCAAAACAACGTTTGCGGGTCAGCTAGTGTCTATATAAAGACCGATTGGACATTTTTTAAAAACAACTGTTATTTTCAGGGGCATTTTCAGGCCGACGTGTTGCGGCTTTAGCGAAAAAGTGAGAAAAAAAATATAAATCGTCAAGTGTGCAAAGTATCACAAAAAGCTATGAGAACCGGTAGCCTGGAGGTTGTAAATCGGTCGTTCACAGACCTCCACCCAGTGCAGACGTGTTTCGACTTAGTGCGGAAATAGTAAAACATCAAGTGCGAAAAATATCGCCTAAATAAAATAAGAATCGGTAGCTTCGCGGTAAAGTGATCGCCGGTGACTTCGTGGTGCCGGGTTCGAATCCCGTAGAAAAATTGAAATCCTTTTTTTTCAATTAAAATAAATAAAGACACAATGAAGCCAGCTGAGCGACCCGAGCTCCGAAAATCGGGTGATGTTGTACCGGTGGCTGGGACATCAGACCACCAGTCAACACATGAAGAGGCGAGGAAGAAAAGGAGGAAGAAGCTTCAGCCACAGCCAAACCTGGTGAAGCGCCGTTCCAGCCTTGGTTCAGGCGACGCGGAAATTGCGGCAATAGCCGCAAATACAACAGCAGCAGCATCAACAACAACAACTGTAGCCACAACTACAGCAGCAGCAGCCAGAATGCAGCAAACTTTGGGCGACGACGTAGAATACGAGTCGACAGAAGGCGAGGGGAGATTCTCCTACAGCGGTAGAGAGAACCCCTTCAATGCTCTAACGTCGTCCGAATCAGAGGACGAAGAGGAAGAGGACCGGGAGCAGCTGATTAAGAGCCAGAGGGAGAGGGAGGAGCTGGATGCCCACATCAAAGCCCTCCAAATCAAACTAAGGGCCAGGAGAGCGGCCAAAGAGGCTGCTCAACACAAACAGCAGCCAAAAGAGTAGCAACAACAAGAACAGTCCCATCAGTTGCCAAAGGGACAACGATCAACAGCTGCCAAGAAGCAACAGCAGCAGCAACAACAACTACATCAGCCAAAGCAGCAGCAACAACAACAACAGAAACAGCAGCAGCAGAAGAAGCAGCCGCAGCAGCAGAAGCAGCAACAACAACAACAGCGGAAGCAACAACAGCAGCAGCCAGCCAAAAAGGAGAGATGCCCTCCAATCAACGTCTTCGGACTGGAGACGAAGGACGTCGACACCTTATGTAAGTTGGCCACCAAAGAGTCTTATTATATAAGGTATAAGGGTCCATTAAGAGTATCTGTCCATTGCTTATCAATGGCAGACTATCAAGTTGTTAAAGACAGGCTAGCGGTGTCGGAGGCCGAGTTTTTTTCGTACACCCCAAAAGGGGAAAAAGTGCAGACCATGCTCCTTAAGGACGTGGATCCTGACACTGATCCGGAGGAGATCCTCGCTAAGCTGCGCCAAGCGCAGAGCGGCGATGTCCAGGTCGTTGGGGTTAAGCCCTTCATCACTGCGGTTTCGAAAAGGGAGAACAGGAAACTTCCGTTCTTCCTAGTCCAGGTCACCCCAGACAGCAAATTAGATAGTCTAAAACGAATACATCGTCTAGGCTCTATTGATGTCAAATAGGATACATTAAAGAAGACAAAGCACACACTCCAGTGTGCTCGTTGTCAGAGGTTTGGGCATGCCGCGGCGAATTGCAACATGCAGTCTCGCTGCGTCAAGTGCGCAGGAACCCACAATCGAGAGGAATGCCCCTTAGGGCCGGAGAAAGTTGAGGATAGGAGCAAACTAAAATGTGTACTCTGTAAGACCAGCGGGCACTCTGCCAACTATCGGGGATGCCCTAAGGTCCAAGAAATCAGAAAAATAATAGAGGCCAAAAGGAAAGGAAAAATGGTAGAAGCGAGGCCAGTGCCTCGTGCTCCAGCTACCACTGTTACTCCGGCAGTCTCCTATGCCCAAATGGCATCGGGTAGGCGACCGGTTCAACAGACAGTGCCGAAGGTGGCCCCGGTCCCATTGGCCAGGCAACCTGAAGCCGATCTGGATCTGAAGACGGTCCTGCTCTCCATCCAGGGGCAGATCGCTCAGCTTCAAAAGCAGTTCCTTGAGCAAGCAGCGCGAGTAGACCTCATCTACTCGACGCTGTTCGGAGAGCCAAACGCAACCTCGGTTTAATGGCTGCGCAGGCAGCCCGTAACCTTAAAATCCTAGCAGTGAATGTGAATTCACTGATCAGGCCTGAACGTCAACTAAACTTCGGTAACTTGTTGCAAATCCATAATCCTGACGTGTTGATGGTTAGCGAAACTAGGCTAAACCAGACGCATACCCTCAGGTACAAGAATTACCATATCATTCGAAGAGACCGAGCCTACCTAGCTGGTGGGATCGCTCTCTTAATCAAAAAAGGCCTTTGTCATAAGGTCGTGTATAGCGGTGAAGTGCGAAAATTCCAGGCGATAGAAGCGTGTATCGCACGCATACCCCTTCGGGGTGGTAAGCGGTTATATGTGATCGCGATCTATGCGTCTGACAAGGCACATATCAATCCCCATTTTATTTCAGAGCTCGATACTCTATTTACTAGCCTTCGACTGAGCTCGGAAGAGAACTACTATGTCATAGCCGGGGATTTGAACTCGAGGCATATGGATTGGGGCAAGGTGGTGCACAATGCCAGGGGGACCTCATTGTATAACTGGTTGGTAGAGCACAATAGTGAGTTCAAGCTAGATTTGCTTGCAACCGATAGGCCATCCTTTCCCAGAAGCGGGTCCTATCTGGATCTGATGCTGATAGACAAACGACTGACGATACTGGACGTGGCAAGACGCACACGGAACTGTTTAACTGCGGTTGAGTACGAGAGTGACCACTGCGGGCTCTTCGCGGCTATTCAGCTCCCGAACGAGGTGGAAGAACTGGAGGAATATGTCCAGAGGCACCCTTATAATTACAATAAGGTCCGCTGGCCACGTTTCTCCAGGGCTTTAACCACAGAACTACGTTCGAGTGGGATCAATCCTCCGACAAACAGAAACCTGACGAACGAAGAGGTTGACAGGTACCTCATACAAATGGACGACGTAATAAAACGAACCATGGAGAAAACCATTCCGAAGGTAGTACCAATCGATGACAGCGATGTTTATCGAAATGCTACCATCGATGCACTTCACGTGCACAAAAGTAGACTGCTGTCAAGACTCAAACGATTGCACAGACGGTTTACAGATCCACAAAACGCGGAAGTCAGGGCACTGAAGTCTGAGATCAAGAACCTCCAACAGTTAATTCGAATAAATTACAGTTTGGCTATAAGCTTGCACTGGGGCAATAAAATCCGGGCTGTACGATCCAACAACCCGGGTATGTTCCCGCAAGTAAATAAAATATTTCGGAGGAAAGATCAAAATGACATTCAGGTCGTTAGACTTCCCAGGACGACACCCAACGAACAATTACTGACTTCAATTGGCATCGATCCAGGTGAGGCAGTGCTAGACAATGACTTCTTCGTGGTTGAAGATCCCCAGGAGAAGGTTAAAGCTATTGGTGCTGTGTTCCAGCGAGTGTATACGGTCAACGAGGTTAGTAGGCCGAATCACGATCTGGAGAACAGAGCCTTGCTAAACCACTTCTATCTGCGCAACGAGATAAGTCAATGGCGATCCGAGAATCCTGGTTTCACCAGGTTCAGTGACGATAATATGGCACATAGTGCCGTCGCCTACGATGTAAATCACATCTTGATTTCCCAAGAAGATCTTCAGGGTATCTTCAACTCGCTGAAAAAGAAAAAGTCAGTGGGAATCGATGGAATACCGAATATTGTGCTTCGCCATCTTCCCCCCGAAGCGGTCCAAATTTACACAACATTGTTCAACAACGCGCTGAGTAATGCACATTACCCGGCGCACTGGAAAACAGCAGTAGTGAAACCGATCCCTAAACGGGACAAAGACAAATCCATCCCGACAAATCTCCGGTCGATCAGTCTTCTTCCCTGCATAAGCAAGGTTTTTGAAAAGATAGTCATAGGAGTTCTGAAACAATGGGCTGATGAAAATAAAATAATACCGGACAACCAGTTCGGATTTAGGGCGGGGCATGATACCATACATGCCGCGTCAAAGCTGGTATCCGACATTCAATGGAATAAAAGCAAAAATCAGTGCACGGGTGCCTGTCTGATTGACTTGGAGAAGGCGTTCGACACCGTTTGGTTGGAGGGTCTCTTCCTCAAGCTGGTCAGGTTCGACATAAGTAAACCATTGCTATATACGATCTATGCCATGATAACAGATAGAAAGTTCGTCGTGAAAAGTAACGACGTAACTTCTACCACGGTCTTTGACATTAAAAATGGTCTTCAACAAGGGGCTGTTGGTTCGCCGATCTTGTTCTCAATATTCACTGCGGATCTTATAGGTTCCATGCCGCACTTAATTGCGTACGCCGACGATCTAGTAGCGTACAGATCAGGTCCGAAGGTCGAAGTAATAAATATCTTGTTGCAGCGTGACTTCGAAAAAATTCAGCGATTTTGCGACGACTGGAAGTTGATTATCAACTTCCTGAAGTGTGAAACTACCCTTTTCAGGACCCCGTTGTACACGGCACCGCGGGATACGCGCCAAAACTGGCGCAAGTTCGGCATAGTTGACCCGCAAGGACGGCCGTTAGCTGTGAAAAGTGTAGTTAGATATCTTGGCATTTGGCTGGATCAATATCTGTATTTTGACAAACATATAGATATTGCTCTGACGAAAGCCAGAAAAGCCTTTGCTGCGACAAGGAGGTTGTTTTACAGCAGCCAACTTGATACCAGGGTGAAGGTAATCTGCTACATGGCCCTCATCCGGCCAATTATGGCGTACGGTTGTCCCCTGTGGTTCAACGTGAGTCCTTCCCAGATGGAAAAGATGAGGTTGTTCGAGAGACTGTGTCTTAGGAGCTGTCTTCGTTTGTATCGTACACCCGAGTCCGAGTACAAGAGGTACTATCCTAACGAGGTCCTGTACAACAAGGCAAACCTGAACAGGATAGATAATTTTATTATTAAGCTGATCAGAAGGCACATTGCACGGGCTATGACTTCTTCCAACAGTCTGATCTTCGGGGCTTATTACCCCAATATCATGTACCATGAAAGAGCGCGTCTTAACGGCTTTATTCCTCCCGAAGCATTCCATTATTTAGACATGATTGGCCTAATACAGGATACAGACGGATGCCCTGTTATCTTCCATGTCGTACGCCGAAAAAAAAAAAATTAGAAAACAAAAAATCCAAAAAAATTAAAAAACAAAAAATCCCATTCAAAAAAAAAAGATTAAAAAAAAAAAAAAAAAAAGGTGCATCACGGCGTATAAAATATATATGTTAGGCATATACTTAAAATATACGCCCTGGTGCACGTGTCCGTACTGTTACGGACATAGTTAAGATAGTCTTAAGTTTTATGTTACGGTAAGTTAGTATAAGGTAGTTTAAGTAGTTAAGTAAGTTTAGTTTAGCCAAGTTTTTTGAAAATTTTCTTGGCAAATGAAAAATTTTATTAAAAGATTGTCTTAAAGACTAAAAAAAAAAAACATAGATTAAGCCGAAAGGCACATTTATAATGTAGATTAGATTAGCTTAGAGTACCCGCATAGGGTCAGTAGGTTAGTATTAAGAACATTTGTATATTCTTAAGTTAGTTAAGTTAGTTTTAAGTACTTTTGTCTAGCAAGTAAGCATATTTCATTAAATAAAAACAAAATTACACGCAAAAAAAAAAAAAAAATAATCGGCCGTGGACTCGCTGTGCCCGGTTCGAATCCTGAGAGAAACACACGAAACATTTTTTTTTCTCCATCAGTAAGGTTTTATAGACACAAAGTGTTAGTGAGGAAATCGACGAGATGGAGGAAATTGAGGGGTCCGAGCTCTCAAAAGCGGACGAAAACGATGAACCGGTGGCTAGAACATCAGGCCACCAACCAACACAGACTGAGACGCGGCAGAAGAGACGGAGGAGGCTACAACAACAGGCAACTTCAGTAAAACGCCGCTCCACTGTAGCCTCAGGCGATGTTACAGCTGTAGCACCAGCAGCAGCAACAACAAGCAGAAAAACAGCAGAAACTGCAGCGGCTTGCGAAACGCAACCGCAACAACTACACGCAATAAAAAAGCGTGGAAAAGCCCTTGTTGATGTCGAGTACTAGTAGGCGGAGGGCGAGGGGAGATTCTCCTACGGCGGTAGTGAGAATCCCTTCATAGCTTTAACGTCATCCGATTCGGATGACGAAGAAGAAAATGAAAGGGAACAGCTAACGAAGAGGGAAAGGGAGGAGCTTGACGCTCACATAAAAGCCCTCCAAAATAAACTGATGGCTAGGAAAGCGGCTAAAGAAGCTGCACAACAGCAGCACCAGCAACAACAACAGCAGCAACAACAACAGCAGCAATAACAGCAGCAACAACAAAACCAGCAACAGCAGCAGCAGCAACAATAACGCTTCTAACAGCTGCCAAAGGGGCAACGTTCCACACCTGCCACGCGACAGCAACAACAACCAATGAAGCAGAAGCAGCAGCAACAACAACAACGACATCCTCAGAAGCAGACGCAGCAGCAACCAGCAACAGCAGCCAAGAAGGAGAGATGCCCGCCCATCAACGTCTTCGGACTGGAGACGAAGGAGGTGGTCCGCAGTGGCATATTACCGCGTCATAAAAGAAAAGCTAGCGGCGGGGGCCGAGTTTTTCTCGTATACCCCAAAAGGGGAAAAAGTACAGACAATGCTCCTCAAGAATGTGGATCCCGCTACCGATCCCGAGGATATCCTCGCTGTGCTGCGCCAGGCGCAGAGCGACGATGTCACGTTCGTTGGGGTTAAGCCCTTCATCGGTAACGAGAAGGGAGAACAGGAAACTTCCGTTCTTCCTTGTTCAGGTCACCCCAGACAGTAGAATAGAGAGCCTAAAGCGAATGACTCGTTTAGGCTCCTTGTCTGTGAAATGGGACACATTAATAAAGACGAAGCACATACTCCAATGTGCTCGCTGTCAGAGGTTTGGGCATGCCGCGGCGAACTGCAACATGGAGTCTCGCTGCGTCAAATGCGCAGAAACCCACAATCCAGGGGAATGCCGTTTAGGGAAGGAAAAAGTCGAGGACAGGGCTATGCTCACATGCGTACTCTGTAAGACCAATGGGCACTCTGCAAATTATCGGGGATGTCCTAAAGTCCAGGAAATCAGAAAGAGTGTAGAGGCAAAGAAACAACTCAAAATGGTAGAATCGAGGCCAGTGCCCCATGTTCCAGCTACCACTGTTACGCCGGCCGTCTCCTACGCCCAAATGGCATCAGGAAGGCGACCGGTACAACAGACAGTGCCGAAGGTGATCCCGGTCCCAGTGGCCAGGCAACCTGAAGCGAATCTGGATATGATGGCGGTACTGCTCTCTATCCAGGGGCAGATCGCTCAGCTCGAGAAACAGTTCCAAGAGCAAGTAGCGCGAGTAGAATTAATCTACTCGACGGTGTTTGCGGTGCCAAACGCATCATCGGTCTAATGGCTGCGCACGCAGCTAGTAACCTTAAGATCCTAGCAGTGAATGTGAATTCACTGATTAGGACAGAACGCAAATTAACGCTCGGCAACCTTATGCAAAAACACAGCTAGTTGCAAGCCAATAGTGTGGCTCAGAGGAAGTGGTGCTAGACCGCGGAGTTAGTGAACCCCGCAGTGTGGGTTCGAAAACCAGAAACGCAGTCGTCGTTTTTTTTTTTAAATAAATAGTAAAATAAAAGAAAACGAATGTCATCGAAAGAGCGGTCCGCTCTCTTAAAAGCGGGCAAATGTGACGAAGCGGTGCCTGATACATCAGACCACCAGGCTGGCACATCAGGCCACCAGCCATCGCAGCCGGAGGAGAGGAAGAAACGGAGGAAGAAGCTTCACCCACAACCTAATGTGGTAAAGCGCCGTTCCACTGTCGCCTCAGGCGATACGAAAGTTGCGGAAGAAGAAGCAACAACAACAGCAGCAGCTATAACAACAACAAAAGCTGCAGCAGCAGCAGAAACAGCCTTAATCGCAGCTACAGCTGCGCTACGCAAAAAACCTCTGGACAACGTCCAGTACGAATCGGCAGAGGGTGAGGAGAGATTCTCGTACGGCGGTAGCGGGAATCCCTACCGTGACCTTACATCATCCGAATCTGATGATGAAGAGGAGGATGAACGCGAAGAGCTGGTGAGGAAGCAGAGGGAGAGAGAGGAACTAGACGCCCACATCCTGGCACTTAAAACTAAGCTGAAGGCAAGGAAAGCGGCCAAGGAAACGCAACAGCAGCGACAACAACAGCAAAAAGAAAAGCAGCAACAACAGCAGCAGCAACAACAACAACAGCAGCAACAACAAAAGCAGCAACAACAACAGCAGCAGCAGCAGCAGCAGCAGCAGCAGCAAGACCAGCAGCAGCAGCAACATGAACGCTTCCAACAGCTGGCAAAGGGGGAACGTTCCACACCTGCCACGCGACAGCAACAACAACCAATGAAGCAGAAGCAGCAGCAACAACAACGACTTCCTCAGAAGCAGACGCAGCAGCAACCAGCAGCAGCAGCCAAGAAGGAGAGGTGCCCGCCCATCAACGTCTTCGGACTGGAGACGAAAGAGGTGGACAAATTATGTAAGTTGGCCACAATAAATTCTTATTATTTAAGGTATAAAGGGCCCTTAAGGCTTTCGGTCCACTGCTCCTAGGTGGCAGATTTCCGCATCATAAAAGAAAAGCTAGCGGCGGCGGGGGCCGAGTTTTTTTTCGTATACCCCAAAAGGGGAAAAAGTACAGACAATGCTCCTCAAGAATGTGGATCCCGCTACTGATCCCGAGGATATCCTCGCTGTGCTGCGCCAGGCGCAGAGCGACGATGTCACGTTCGTTGGGGTTAAGCCCTTCATCGGTAACGAGAAGGGAGAACAGGAAACTTCCGTTCTTCCTTGTTCAGGTCACCCCAGACAGTAGAATAGAGAGCCTAAAGCGAATGACTCGTTTAGGCTCCTTGTCTGTGAAATGGGACACATTAATAAAGACGAAGCACATACTCCAATGTGCTCGCTGTCAGAGGTTTCGGCATGCCGCGGCGAACTGGAACATGGAGTCTCGCTGCGTCAAATGCGCAGAAACCCACAATCCAGGGGAATGCCGTTTAGGGAAGGAAAGAGTCGAGGATAGGGCTATGCTCACATGCGTACTCTGTAAGACCAATGGGCACCCTGCTAATTACCGGGGAAAGAGTATAGAGTATAGAGGCAAAGAAACAACTCAAAATAGTAGAATCAAGGCCAGTGCCCCGTGTTCCAGCTACCACTGTTACGCCGGTCGTCTCCTACGCCCAAATGACATCAGGAAGGCGACCGGTACAACAGACAGTGCCGAAGGTGACCCTGGTCCCAGTGGCCAGGCAACCTGAAGCGAATCTGGATATGATGACGATACTGCTCTCTATCCAGGGGCAGATCGCTCAGCTCGAGAAACAGTTCCAAGAGCAAGCAGCGCGAGTAGAATTAATCTACTCGACGGTGTTTGCCGTGCCAAACGCATCATCGGTCTAATGGCTGCGCACGCAGCTAGTAACCTTAAGATCCTAGCAGTGAATGTGAATTCGCTGATTAGGACAGAATGCAAATTAACGCTCGGCAACCTAATGCAAACTCACAATCCTGTCGTGCTGACGAGAAACTACGCTGAACCAGACGCGCACACTCTGGTACAAGAATTACCACGTAGTTCGAAGAGACCGTCCGCAATCCTTGCAAGGGGGCGGGGTCGCTCTCTTAATCAAAAAAGGCCTCTGTCATAAGGTCATGTACAGCAGTGAAGTGCGAAGATTTCAAGTGCTAGAAACGTGTATTGCACGCATTCCTCTCCAGGGTGGAAAGCGGTTATATGTGATCGCGATCTACGCAGCTGACAATGCTGCACTCAATCGCAACTTTATTTCAGAACTCGATACTCTTTTCACTACCCTTCGACTGAGTTTGGAGGAAAACTATTATATAATTGCTGGGGATTTGGACTCCAAGCACAGAGAATGGGGCAATATAGTGCATAACGACAGGGGGACCCCACTGTATAACTGGTTGGCAGAGCACAATATTGAGTTCAAGCCAGATTTGCTTGCAACTGATAGGCCATCGTACCCCAGATCCGTGTCCTATCTGGATCTGTTGCCGATAGACAGACGACTGACGATACTAGACAGTTCCCGAACGAGATGAAAGAACTGGAGGAGTATGTCCAGAGGAATCCTTATAATTACAATAAGACCCACTGGCCTCGCTTCTCCACGACGATATCCACAGGACTACGTTCGAGTGGGATCAATCCTCCATCAAACAGAAACCTAACGAACGAAGAGGTTGACAGGTACCTCATACAAATGGACGACGTAATTAAACGTACCATGGACAAGACTATTCCGCAGGTAGTACAAATCGATGACAGCGATGTTTATCGAAATGCTACCATCGATGCACTTCACGTGCACAAAAGTAGGCTGCTGTCAAGACTCAAACTCTTGCACAGGCGGTTAACAGATCCACAAAACGCGAAAGTCAGGGAATTGAAGTCGGAGATCAAGAACCTCCAACAGTTAATACGTATGAACTATAGATTGGCTATAAGCTTGCACTGGGCCTATAAAATTCGGGCTGTACGATCTAACAAACCGGGTATGTTCCCACAAGTAAATAAAATATTTCGGAGGATAGATCAAAACGACATTCAGGCCGTTAGACTTCCCAGAACGACAATTAACGAACAATTACTGACTTCAGTTGGCATCGATCCAGATGGGGCTGTACTTGACAACGACTTATTCGTGGTTGAAAATCCCCATGAGAAGGTGAAAGCAATTGGTGCTGTGTTTCAGCGAGTGTATACGGTCAACGAGGTTCGTAGGCCGAATCACGACCTGGAGCATAGAGCCTCGCTAAACCACTTCGAGCTCCGAAATGAGATAAGTCAATGGCGATCTGAGAATCCTGGTTTTACCAGGTTCAGTGACGATAAAATGGCAAATAATGAAATGGAAATCACATCTTGATTTCTCAAGAAGATCTTCAGGGTATCTTTAACTCGCTGAAGAAGAAAAAGTCGGTGGGAATCGATGGTATACCAAATATTGTGCTTCGCTATCTTCTCCCCGAAGCCGTACAGATTTATACAACACTGTTGAATAATGCGCTGAGTAATGCTTATTACCCGGCACACTGGAAAACAGCTGTGGTGCAACCAATCCCTAAACGGGATAAAGACAAATCTATCCCCACAAATCTTCGGTCGATCAGTCTTCTTCCTTGCATAAGCAAGGTTTTTGAAAATATAGTCATTCGAGTTCTGAAACTATGGGTTGAGGAAAATAAAATCATACCGGACAACCAGTTCGGATTCAGGGCGGGGCATGAAACTATACATGCCGCGTCCAAACTGGTATCCGAAATTCAGTGGAACAAAGACAAAAAGCAATGCACGGGTGCCTGTCTGATTGACCTGATTGACTTCTTCCTCAAGCTGGTCAGGCTCGGCATAAGCAAATCATTGCTATACATGATCTATGACATGATAATAGGTAGAAAGTTCGTCGTGAAAAGTGGCGACGTAACTTCTACCACGGTTTTTTACATCAAAAATGGTCTGCAACAGGGAGCGGTTGGTTCGTCGATCTTGTTCTCAATATTCACTGTAGATCTTATAGGTTCCATGCAGCACTTAATTGCGTACGCCGACGATCTAGTAGCGTACAGATCAGGTCCGAAGGTCGAAGTAATAAATAACTTGCTGCAACTTGACTTCGAACAAATTCAGCGATTTTGCGACGACTGGAAGTTGATTATCAGCTTCTTGAAGTGCGAAACTATCCTTTTCAGGACCCCGCTGTACATGGCAGCATGGGATACGCGCACAAACTGGCGTAAGTTCGGCATAGTTGACCCGCAGGGACGGCCGTTAGATGTGAAAAGTGTAGTAAGGTATCTCGGCATTTGGTTGGACCAATATCTGTAATTTGACAAACATATAGATATTGCTCTGGCGAAATCTAAAAAAGCCTTTACTGTGGCATGGGGGTTGTTTTACAGCAGCCAACTTGACACCAGAGTAAAGGTAATCTGGTACATGGCCCTCATCCGGCCAGTTATAGTCTACGGTTGTCCGCTGTGGTTCAATGTGAGTCCTTCCCAGATGGAAAAGATGAGGTTGTTCGAGAGACAGTGTCTTCGCACTTGTCTCCGGTTGTATCGTACACCCGATTCTGAGTACAAGAACTTCTATCCTAATGAGGTCCTGTAGAACGAGGCAAACTTGAACAGGATAGATAATTTTATTATTAAACTGATCAGAAGGCATATTGCACGAGCTATGACTTCTTCCAACAGTCTGACTTTGGGGCTTACTACCCCAATGTTATGTACCATTAGAGAGTGCGCCTAACCGGCTTTATTCCTCCTGAAGCGTTCCTCAATCTCGACACAATTGGCGTTATACAGTATCCACAAGGATGTCCTGTCATCTTCCACGTCGTACGCCGAACAGTGGACAGGCGACTCCAATACGAACGGGATGTCGCTCGCAGTCACGAGGATCTCCTCCGGTTCACCAGAGCGATCTCCGCTCGAGTCAGGAGAGAGCCTGCCAAAGAACGGCAATTTTACTGGTGGTTACACCAAAACCAGTCTCTGCCGCCGCTGGCTTTTCAAGATGATGACGCGATAGTTGACCATGGTGGCCAACTTACATAGACTATAGGGTAGTACATAAGAAAAAAAAATAAAATAAAATAAAAAAAAGGTGCACTACGGCGTATAAATTATATATGTTCGGCATATACATAACATATACGAACTGGTGCACGTGTCCGTAAAGTTACAGACATAGCTAAGATAGCTTTTTAAGTTTTAATGTTAGGTTAATCTAGTTTAAGGTAGGTTAAGATAGATAAATTAAACCAAGTTTTTTACCAGTTTTCTTGGCTAAAAAAAAACAAAAACAGACTGTTCATAACTGAAAAAAAAAACATAGACCAAGCCGAAAGGCATACTTAAATTAAGATCAGAATAGCTTAGAGTCCCCTTATAGGGTCAGTAGGTTAGATGTAAAAACAATTGTTAAGATAGTTAAGGTAGTTTTAAGTATATATTTCCTGAATATATAATTATAATGGATTATTCTAATATCTGCTTAGAAACGGCATTTCCAAATATCCCCCCGCCCCTGAAGGACGTTTCAGCACACTGGTAGGACTGCAAGCTTGTGTATTAGTCTAATTAACTCGCCATTGGACGTTTTCAGGTAGGTTAAGATAGATAATTTAAACCAAGTTTTTTACCAGTTTTCTTGGATTAACAAAAAACAAAAACAGACTGTTCATAACTAAAAAAATAAAATAAAAAATACATAGACTAAGCCGAAAGGCATGCTGAAATTAAGATCAGAATAGCTTAGAGTACCCGTATATAGGTTATATGTCAGTAGGTTATATGTAAGAACAATTGTTAAGATAGTTAAGCTAGTTCTAAGTATTTTTGTCTAGCACGTAAGTAAATGAATTAAAAATAAAACAAAAATGAATTAAAAAAAAAAATAATAACTAAGTTACTTTTTGTCTACACTAGAATTTATCTAGAAACTAGAGATAATTTATAAGGCAAAACAACGTTTGCGGGTCAGCTAGTGTCTATATAAAGACCGATTGGACATTTTTTAAAAACAACTGTTCTTTTCAGGAGCACTTTTAAAATGCTCGAAAACAGCAGACGCGTTTATTATTAAACGAATTTTTAAGTTTTTTTTCTTTTGCTTCGGTTTCGATTAGGATCCTATCTTGTTTTCGCGTTATTTATGTACCAGCAAAAGGAAACATTTGAGAATATTTCGTGCTGTAGCTTTGTTAGTTTCGTAACAAATATACAAATTGAAAGTTGATGTACTTTGCACTTGTGCTATATCAATTAAATTTATTGATGTTTTTATAGTACAACGTGTAATGTTTTCTATACAAAATAATATGTGGAATTTCCTATCGCGTCAGACATTTGGCTAAATGACTTCTATGTCGATGACGTCGTCTCGGGCGGAGATACCTTGTGAGAAGCTATGTTTAAACAGAATTCGTTATGTGAACTTCTCTCTAAGTGTGGTATGCAATTAGACAAGTGGCAAAGCAACAGTGTCGATCTTTTAAAAAATGTTGAAATCAATTGCCAAAAAAACGACACGTTTTTTTTTGAATTTTGAAGCTGATACGAGGACAAAGGTGTTATGTCTCTACTGGAGCCCAAATTGTGACCATTTTAGTTTCCGCTTAAACCACATATCAAACCGCATCCCAGCCATTAACTAAACGCCAAATTCTGAAAGATGTGGCACGCATCTTCGATCCCCTCGGGTTTCTTGCCCCATCGGTAATGCAGTTAAAGATCCTTTTTCAAGAACTGCCGCATTTAAAATTAGCCTGGGATGATGAACTTCGGGAGTTAATGATTACCCAATGGGAAGGATACCGTGCCGAACCCCCAGTTCTTACAAACCTTAGAATACCGCGAACTATCGGTCTTGGAGAATCTATGTGTCAATTACACGGCTTTTCGGATCCATCTATCTCTGCGCACGTCGCAGTAATTTACTCATGGTACCAATTATCCAATGGGAGCTACGAGACAAATATTGTAGCTGCCAAAACCCGCTGTATACCACACTCAGAACGTTCACACAACGTTCACAGATGTTTTCTCCTGGTCTGATTCCAAGGTAGTCTTTCTTGGTTATTATCTCCCCCTCGTCGTTGGAATATCTTCTTTTTTTTTTCTTAATAAACTGACCCTACGGACATGCAAATTCGATATATATTTCATATATACATTACATTTATAACGACCCAGATGAAGTGAGGATTGCCATATCTAAACTGAAATCCAAAAAGGCTGCGGGAGCTGACGGCCTACCCGCCGAGCATGCACCAACTCATCTGTAAAATATGGTCGGAGGAAAACATGCCCGATGAATGGAACCTGAGCATTGTTTGCCCGATCCAAAAAAAAAGGAGACCTTTTGAACTGCGCCAACTACAGGGGCATCAGTCTCCTAAGTATCGCATACAAAACCTTACCTGCCGTACTGTGTGAACGCCTAAAGCCATTCGTCAACAACCTGGTCGGTCCATACCAGTGTGGCTTTAGGAAATTAAAATCCACCATCGACCAAATACTCACACTGCGGCAGAGTTTGGAGAAAACCCAGGAACAACAAATCGATACCGACCACCTCTTCATCGATTTTAAGGCCGCGTATGATAGCATCTATAGAGACGAGCTATACAGAGGAATGTCTAGTTTTGGCATCTCTACCAAACTCGTCCGTTTGTGTAGGATGACGATGGAGAATGCACGCTGCTCCATCACGGTCGGTAAAGACCTAACCGAGACATTTGCCAACACCAGAGGAACAATCTTTCAGAAGTCCATCCAACTACTCGCATATGCCGACGATATTCACATTACCGGAAGAACGCAGCGTGATGTCAATGGCGCTTTTGTGGGTATTGCAACGGAGGCCGCGAAGATGGGTTTAGCGGTAAACGAGGGTAAGACCAAGTATATGCTGTCAACGAGAAAGGGCACCCCACACCGACGTCTCGGTCAGAACGTCACAGCAGACAGATATAACTTTGAGGTAGTCAAAAACTTTGTCTACCTAGGCACCGCTATCCATTCAGACAATGACACCAGCGCTGAAATCAAACGAAGAATAACCCTTGCCAATCGCTGCTGCTTTGGGCTAAGAAAGCAACTGGTGAACAAAGCCCTCTCTCGAACAACCAAGATAACGCTCTACAAGACCTTAATCGTCCCAGTCCTGCTATATGGCGCGGAGGCATGAACTTTGTCAAAAGCGGATGAAGCTGCCCTTGGTTGCTTCGAGAGGAAAATTCTTCGTGTGATTTTCGGTCCCGTCTGTATAGATGGTGAGTGGAGTAGGAGATATAATGACGAACTCTACGGGCTGTTTAGCGACATCGACATAGCCAGAAGAGTGAAGATCCAACGATTGAGATGGCTAGGTCATGTAGAGCGGATGGAAACCAATGCTCCGGCCTGTCTTCGAATCCACCCCCGAGGGACGGCGCAGTAGAGGAAGACTGCGACTCAGGTGGCGCACTCAAGTGGAAAGGGACCTCAACTAACTATGCGTGCGAAACTGGAGGCAGCTTGTTGGTTGAGGCCCAGGTCCACCTCGGACTGTAGCGCCGCCTTAAGTAAGTAAGTACATGACACTTATAAGTTTCTAGAAAATAATTCACATTTTTCATAACTGTAAGTGTCACATTATAATGTTGAGCCACTGTAGCTTATACCTCACAAATTAATACCTATCTCCTCCAATATTCTAACTGTCGTCATTGAAATTCAGCTGCAGATAAAATTAATTGTTGTGTCCTTTTAGATTCTACCTGATCAATCTTTCGCCAGTTGCGATTTGGAATCGATTGTCAATCAAATAGATACACCTGTTAGTGTCCCTGGCAGCACCGAAAGAGGGTTATATTTGGCACCACAGCCCAGGAGTGAGAGAGACAAATATCTATATAAAGACCGATTGGACATTTCTTAAAAACAACTGTTATTTTCAGGGGCATTTTTAAAATGCTCGAAAAGAGCAGACGCGTGTATTATAAAACGAATTTTTAAGTTTTTTTCTTTTGCTTCTGATTGGAAATGCCTTTTCTAGATATTAGAATAATCCATTATAATTAACTTTACATATGTTAGAATGTATAATGTTTATTTGAATTATAATTTTGTATTCTTTGTGTTTCAATTCATTAACATCACATAATTTGCATTACAGTTTATACCATTACACTACTTGTCAACACTTTCTCTTTAATGTACCGATATGTACTTTTTGCTATTGTACATCATGTTTGTGAAAATATACTCTCGTTCATTTGGTTTACGGACATTCGAAAGGTAACACGCCTTTTCCTTCGTACGCTGCATGAGCGTTCTCATACATAATTTCTGGTCCAAATTCGAGCCGGATTCTCGCTTGTTTTCTATTTCTGTCTTTCTGATTAGGATCCTATCTTGTCTTTCGCGTTATTTATGTACCAGTAAAAGGAAACATTTGAGAATATTTCGTGCTGTAGCTTTGTAAGTTTCGTAACAAATATACAAATTGAAAGTTGATGTACTTTGCACTTGTGCTATATCAATTAAATTGATTGATTTTTTTTTGTACAACGTGTAGTGTTTTCTATGCAAAATAATATGTCTCAGGCAGGTTCGCTACAAGTGCTTTGTAGAACACGTGAGCATCTCAAAGGCTCGTTGACCAAGTTAGCTACGTTTACCGAATTAATCAGTGACGCAATTCCGATAGCTGAACTCGAAGTGGTCTTAGAAAAGACGAATGATTTGTGGAAAGACTTCAACGCTTCGCAAAACTCAATTTACACATTCATCGATAAGGAAAGTTTTGAAGATCCGCTGCCAGAGATGAGAATCAATTCTAACATCTGCGCTCAAAGATCGAGAGAAAGCTGAACGGAACTTGGATGTTGTTTCTCGTTTAGCTGATCAGCAAAAGCTTTTAATTGAATCACTAAATAGATCTAATCCTTCAACGAGAAACTCGGATTTCTTTCTACCTACAATTCGAATTGAACCATTTTCGGGAAACTATCAAGAGTGGCCGGCATTTCGCGATATGACGAAGTACATTTAAAAGAAAATCTAACGCCTATACAAAAATCACATTTTCTAAAATCTTGTGTCTACATACGAACAGGCATGGGCCAAGTTAGAACGTCGTTACCATAGACCGCGACACATGATCGATAATCACTCAATCCACTCTTCGCATCGCATTCCCCAGACTTTATTACCAACCGCCATTGGTTTTGGATGTCAACGGCAAGTATCAGCAAGTTCGCATTTTATTAGACGCAGGCTCACAAGTCTCTTTCGTTACTGAGCCCTACTTTCAAAGACTTGGACTCCAGCGACGAAATGTCCGAATACCCGTATGTGGTATTGGATCCACCAGTGCCGATAAATCCAGAGGCCTCGTCTCATTGGTAATTGATTCATGCAATGATATATTTAGTATATCGGCCGATACTTACATTTTATCATGCATTACTGCCGATTTACCAACTAGCGTTCGCCGTTGCGGATTGGGATCATTTACAACAATTAAATTTGGCCCCTGTTTTATCAATCTAATGCCATAGACGAATTGTTAGGAGCAGATAAGTTTTGGGAGGTATTACGGCGCAGAGTTGCTCGTAGTAGCAAAGGTCATCCTATGGCACAGGAAACCATCTTCGGTTGGGTTCTGGCTGAAAAGCTACCATCGAATATGGAACCTAATATCGTATCACACCACGTGGCTTTAGATATCAACGCGATCTTGCAGTCATTTTGGACCGTCGAGGAAGTGAATCCTAAATCAATCACCTCCGCGAAAGACCAGCTTATGGTGGAACATTTTCGAAAAACGGAAAGATATATCGTTAATCTTCTTTTTGAAAATCCTCCCCGATTTTCTGATACATTGACAAGTGCTATTCCGTGCTTGAAATTGTTGGAAAGGAGGTTTCTTAAAAATGATGACCTCTACAAAAACTATACTCAGTTTGCGGTTAGGACATATGACTAAGAAACCTGACAGTGCAACTACGAAACTTCGCGTCGTGTTCAACGGGTCCTACAAGGACCCCAACGGCACCAGCCTCAATTATTCGTTAATGATAGGCCCTGCAATACAACGCAATTTCTTCTCGGTCTGCATACGGTTTCGCAAACACAAATTCGTGTTCACGGCAGACATCATAAAAATGTTTCAACAGATCTGGGTTTCGGATAAGGACTCTGATTACCAGCGAATAGTTTGGCACTTTTTGCACTTTTACCAACGTGTCGTTGGGCACTGAAGCTGATACGTGGACAAAGGTGTTATGTCGCTACTGGAGCCCAAATTGTGATCATTTTAGTTTCCGCTTGAACCGCACCCCAAAGTAGCCATTAACTAAAAGCCAAATTCTGAAAGATGTGGCACGTATCTTCCATCCCCTTCGGTTTCTTACCCTATCGGTCGTGCAGTTACAGATCCTTTTTCAAGAACTGTGGCATTTAAAATTAGCCTGGGATGATGAACTTCCGGAGTTAATGATTACCCAATGGGAAGGATACCGTGCCGAACTCCCAGTTCTTACAAACCTTAGAATAACGCGAACTTTCGGTCTTGGAGAATCTATATGTCAATTACACGGCTTTTCGGATCCATCTATCTCTGCGTACGCCGCAGTAATTTATTGACGGTACCAATTACCCAATGGCTACGAGACAAATATTGCAGCTGCCAAAACCCGCGTAGCCCCTATAAAGCAGTTGAGTATACCGCGCTCAGAACTGTGTGGAGCACTGTTGCTTTCTAAGCTACTCGCCGAGGTCCAAAAGTCGCTCAAAATAACGTTCACAGATATTTTCGCCTGGTCTGATTCCATGGTAGTCCTTCCTTGGTTATCATCTCCCCCTCGTCGTTTTAATATCTTCGTTGGAAATCGTACTTCCGAAATTTTAAATATCGTGCCAAGAAACAGATGGTTTTATGTTCGGTCAGACTCCAACCCGGCAGATTGTGCCTCACGCGGTATTCCTCCTTCCCAACTCGTCCAGCATCCTATTTGGTGGACAGGTCATTCATAGCTTCGATAACCTACTGGACACTGGCCAATGGTAACTGATCCCACCGAGGACCCTAAATGCGAAGCTGAAGAAAGGAAAAGTACGCCTCAAGTATGCACTGTGACCAACTACGAACACCCTTTCGAAATACTTTCAACTCGCATATCATCGTGGTACATTATGATCAGAACTGTTGCTCGGATATATCGGTATGTGGCAAAATGTCTACTAAAATCGCAGTTCTCTTCGCAGTACATAACGACGGATGAGATTTTTGCTGCGAAAACAAAAATTATTCGATTTCTTCAGGATCGGTATTTCCGTGATCTTATAAAAAATCTTAAAAAAATATCAAAACCGAGGTTGCTTCCCCATAAACTCTAAGATCATAAGCTTATCCTCATTTTTTGATGACCAAGGATTCTAGGCGGCGGAGGAAGAATTCAACAAGCAAAGCTATCATTCAATACGAGGCACCCCATCATTATACCCAAAGGACACATCATCACCAAGATGATCGTATTAGACGCTCACAATCGTTTTCTACACCCCGGAGTTTCAACTTTGGTTGCGATTCTTCGTCAGGAGTACTTAATTCTCGGATACCGAAATTTGATACGCAAGATAACCCACGATTGTATCAGATGCTTTCGACAAAGGACAGTTACTCAGTTAATGGGAAACCTTCCCCCACAACGAGTCCAAACCAGTAGACCGTTCGCGAACTGTGGCTGTGATTACGCCGGTCCAGTAACATTAAAAGTAAAATCGGTCGTAAAACTACCATTTCGAAGGGATACATATCCCTATTCCTGTGCCTAGTGACGAAAGCAATACATTTAGATCTAATTAGTGACCTCAGTACGGGTGCATTTCTTGCTGCATTCCGTCATTTTGCAGCTCGCAGCAGAAAACCATCTCGTGTGTAATCAGATAACGGTACTAATTATCGTGGGGCAGCTCTTCAGAAATCCATGAAGTCGTTCTATCGGAAAGTCATAGCTCAGTGGTAACAGAATCGTTAGCTCGCGACGGGACGACGTGTCATTTTATTCCTCCTTCGGCTCCACACTTCAGCGGTCTGTGGGAAGCCGGGGTAAAATTGGTGCAACAACACCTACGTCGAGTTATCGGTCGGTACCGTGTTAAACTTCAAGCAATTCTATATGCTTCTAACGCAGATAGAGGCAATTTTAAACCCACGGCCGTTGTATCAGCTTTCTGATGATGACCTTGACCCTTTAACTGCAGCTCATTTCTTTCCAGGTGAATATTGTGCTGCTATTCCAATGCTAGAAGTGCCGACAAATCGCCTCTCCTGCTGGCAAATGTTGCAAAGCAACGTGCAAGTGTGGAAACGTTGGCAGATGGAGTCACTGGAGCATCGACCCCGTTATCAACAACAGCAAAGTGATCTGAAGGTGAATGATCTGGTCGTCATAAAGGAACCCTACCTACCACCAGGAAAATGGGCAATGGGAAGGGTTATACAAACACACCTGGAAAGCGATGGTCATGTACGTGTCGTAACACTGAAAACGTCCAATGGCGAGTTAATTAGACCATTATTTATAATTATATATTCAGGAACGTTTTCCTTTATGTGCATCAAGCACATAAACTTGGAGCGGGTCGCAAATGAATACACCAAGCACTTAAACTTGAAGTTAGTGATCGGTGATGCACCAAACACTTGAACTTGGAGCAATTGCTGTAAGAAAGAATTAATTAAGTAAAAGGCGTTCAGAAAGTTCTATCAACTGACTGACATTTATTCACGATTTGTTTACATCGCTTATACTTAAATCTAACTTACAATACGAATTATAATTATGTCTTTACCTAAATTACTGCTGGTAATACCAGCAATGCACGGACAGCATAATGGATCGATGGCTTGACCCAGTGCGAAGTCATTCACATATTTACATTTATCCATATTCGCTGCGTCAGTGCAAAGGTGTAATGTTGCGATGAATTCGACTTGCTTGTTGTTGCGTCATCGGTAATTCATTTATTTACGTGCTAGACAAAAATACTTAAAACTACCTTAACTATCTTAACAATTGTTCTCACATCTAACCTACTGACCCTATACGGATACTCTAAGCTATTCTGATATATCATTTAAGTTTGCCTTTCGGCTTAGTCTGTTTTATTTTTTTTTTTTTTTCATTCTGTTTTTGTTTTTTGTTTAGCCAAGAAAACTGTGCAAAACTTGGCTTAATTTATCTGCCTTAACCTACCTTAAACTAGCTTAACCTAAAATTAAAACTTAAAAAACTATCTTAACTATGTCCGTAACTTTACGGACACGTGCAAGAGGGCGTATATGTTATGTATATGCCTAACATATATAATTTATACGCCGTAGTGCACCTTTTTCTTAATCTTTTTTTCTTTTTAACTGCTACCCTATAATCTATGTATAATCTATGTATATAATCTGGCCACCATGGTCAACTATCGCATCATCATCTTGAAAAGCCAGCGGCGGCAGAGACTGGTTTTGGTGTAACCACCAGTAAAATTGCCGTTCTTTGGCAGACTCTCTCCTGTCTCGAACGGAGATCGCTCTGCTGAACCGGAGGAGATCCTCGTGACTGCGAGCGACATCCCGTTCGTATTGGAGTCGCCTGTCCACTGTTCGGCGTACGACGTGGAAGATGACAGGACATCCTTGTGGATCCTGTATAAGGCCAATTGTGTCGAGATTGAGGAACGCTTCAGGAGGAATAAAGCCGGTTAGGCGCACTCTCTAATGGTACATAACATTGGAGTAGTAAGCCCCAAAAGCAGACTGTTGGAAGAAGTCATAGCTCGAGCAATATGCCTTCTGATCAGTTTAATAATAAAATTATCTATCCTGTTCAAGTTTGCCTCGTTCTACAGGACCTCATTAGGATAGAAGTTCTTGTACTCAGAATCGGGTGTACGATACAACCGGAGACAAGTGCGAAGACACTGTCTGTCGAACAACCTCATCTTTTCCATCTGGGAAGGACTCACATTGAACCACAGCGGACAACCGTAGACTATAACTGGCCGGATGAGGGCCATGTAGCAGATTACCTTTACTCTGGTGTCAAGTTGGCTGCTGTAAAACAACCCCCATGCCACAGTAAAGGCTTTTTTAGATTTCGCCAGAGCAATATCTATATGTTTGTCAAAATACAGATATTGGTCCAACCAAATGCCGAGATACCTTACTACACTTTTCACATCTAACGGCCGTCCCTGCGGGTCAACTATGCCGAACTTACGCCAGTTTGTGCGCGTATCCCATGCTGCCATGTACAGCGGGGTCCTGAAAAGGATAGTTTCGCACTTCAAGAAGCTGATAATCAACTTCCAGTCGTCGCAAAATCGCTGAATTTGTTCGAAGTCAAGTTGCAGCAAGTTATTTATTACTTCGACCTTCGGACCTGATCTGTACGCTACTAGATCGTCGGCGTACGCAATTAAGTGCTGCATGGAACCTATAAGATCTACAGTGAATATTGAGAACAAGATCGACGAACCAACCGCTCCCTGTTGCAGACCATTTTTGATGTAAAAAACCGTGGTAGAAGTTACGTCGCCACTTTTCACGACGAACTTTCTACCTATTATCATGTCATAGATCATGTATAGCAATGATTTGCTTATGCCGAGCCTGACCAGCTTGAGGAAGAAGTCAATCAGGTCAATCAGACAGGCACCCGTGCATTGCTTTTTGTCTTTGTTCCACAGAATTTCGGATACCAGTTTGGACGCGGCATGTATAGTTTCATGCCCCGCCCTGAATCCGAACTGGTTGTCCGGTATGATTTTATTTTCCTCAACCCATAGTTTCAGAACTCGAATGACTATCTTTTCAAAAACCTTGCTTATGCAAGGAAGAAGACTGATCGACCGAAGATTTGTGGGGATAGATTTGTCTTTATCCCGTTTAGGGATTGGTTGCACCACAGCTGTTTTCCAGTGTGCCGGGTAATAAGCATTACTCAGTGCATTATTCAACAGTGTTGTATAAATCTGTACGGCTTCGGGGAGAAGATAGCGAAGCACAATATTTGGTATACCATCGATTCCCACCGACTTTTTCTTCTTCAGCTTAAAGATACCCTGAAGATCTTCTTGAGAAATCAAGATGTGATTTCCATTTCATTATTTGCCATTTTATCGTCACTGAACCTGGTAAAACCAGGATTCTCAGATCGCCATTGACTTATCTCGTTTCGGAGCTCGAAGTGGTTTAGCGAGGCTCTATGCTCCAGGTCGTGATTCGGCCTACGAACCTCGTTGACCGTATACACTCGCTGAAACACAGCACCAATTGCTTTCACCTTCTCATGGGGATTTTCAACCACGAATAAGTCGTTGTCAAGTACTGCCCCATCTGGATCGATGCCAACTGAAGTCAGTAATTGTTCGTTAATTGTCGTTCTGGGAAGTCTAACGGCCTGAATGTCGTTTTGATCTATCCTCCGAAATATTTTATTTACTTGTGGGAACATACCCGGTTTGTTAGATCGTACAGCCCGAATTTTATAGGCCCAGTGCAAGCTTATAGCCAATCTATAGTTCATACGTATTAACTGTTGGAGGTTCTTGATCTCCGACTTCAATTCCCTGACTTTCGCGTTTTGTGGATCTGTTAACCGCCTGTGCAAGAGTTTGAGTCTTGACAGCAGCCTACTTTTGTGCACGTGAAGTGCATCGATGGTAGCATTTCGATAAACATCGCTGTCATCGATTTGTACTACCTGCGGAATAGTCTTGTCCATGGTACGTTTAATTACGTCGTCCATTTGTATGAGGTACCTGTCAACCTCTTCGTTCGTTAGGTTTCTGTTTGATGGAGGATTGATCCCACTCGAAAGTAGTCCTGTGGATATCGTCGTGGAGAAGCGAGGCCAGTGGGCCTTATTGTAATTATAAGGATTCCTCTGGACATACTCCTCCAGTTCTTTCATCTCGTTCGGGAACTGTCTAGTATCGTCAGTCGTCTGTCTATCGGCAACAGATCCAGATAGGACACGGATCTGGGGTACGATGGCCTATCAGTTGCAAGCAAATCTGGCTTGAACTCAATATTGTGCTCTGCCAACCAGTTATACAGTGGGGTCCCCCTGTCGTTATGCACTATATTGCCCCATTCTCTGTGCTTGGAGTCCAAATCCTCAGCAATTATATAATAGTTTTCCTCCAAACTCAGTCGAAGGGTAGTGAAAAGAGTATCGAGTTCTGAAATAAAGTTGCGATTGAGTGCAGCATTGTCAGCTGCGTAGATCGCGATCACATATAACCGCTTTCCACCCTGGAGAGGAATGCGTGCAATACACGTTTCTAGCACTTGAAATCTTCGCACTTCACTGCTGTACATGACCTTATGACAGAGGCCTTTTTTGATTAAGAGAGCGACCCCGCCCCCTCGCAAGGATTGGGGACGGTCTCTTCGAACTACGTGGTAATTCTTGTACCAGAGTGTGCGCGTCTGGTTCAGCGTAGTTTCTCTGGCCATCAGCACGTCAGGATTGTGAGTTTGCATAAGGTTGCCGAGCGTTAATTTGCATTCTGTCCTAATCAGCGAATTCACATTCACTGCTAGGATTTTAAGGTTACTAGCTGCGTGCGCAGCCATTAGACCGATGATGCGTTTGGCACGGCAAACACCGTCGAGTAGATTCATTCTACTCGCGCTGCTTGCTCTTGGAACTGTTTCTCGAGCTGAGCGATCTGCCCCTGGATAGAGAGCAGTATCGTCATCATATCCAGATTCGCTTCAGGTTGCCTGGCCACTGGGACCAGGGTCACCTTCGGCACTGTCTGTTGTACCGGTCGCCTTCCTGATGCCATTTGGGCGTAGGAGACGGCCGGCGTAACAGTGGTAGCTGGAACACGGGGCACTGGCCTCGATTCTACCATTTTGAGTTGTTTCTTTGCCTCTACACTCTTTCTGATTTCCTGGACTTTAGGACATCCCCGATAATTTGCAGGGTGCCCATTGGTCTTACAGAGTACGCATGTGAGCATAGCCCTGTCCTCGACTCTTTCCTTCCCTAAACGGCATTCCCCTGGATTGTGGGTTTCTGCGCATTTGACGCAGCGAGACTCCATGTTCCAGTTCGCCGCGGCATGCCGAAACCTCTGACAGCGAGCACATTGGAGTATGTGCTTCGTCTTTATTAATGTGTCCCATTTCACAGACAAGGAGCCTAAACGAGTCATTCGCTTTAGGCTCTCTATTCTACTGTCTGGGGTGACCTGAACAAGGAAGAACGGAAGTTTCCTGTTCTCCCTTCTCGTTACCGATGAAGGGCTTAACCCCAACGAACGTGACATCGTCGCTCTGCGCCTGGCGCAGCACAGCGAGGATATCCTCGGGATCAGTAGCGGGATCCACATTCTTGAGGAGCATTGTCTGTACTTTTTCCCCTTTTGGGGTATACGAAAAAAAACTCGGCCCCCGCCGCCGCTAGCTTTTCTTTTATGATGCGGAAATCTGCCACCTAGGAGCAGTGGACCGAAAGCCTTAAGGGCCCTTTATACCTTAAATAATAAGAATTTATTGTGGCCAACTTACATAATTTGTCCACCTCTTTCGTCTCCAGTCCGAAGACGTTGATGGGCGGGCACCTCTCCTTCTTGGCTGCTGCTGCTGGTTGCTGCTGCGTCTGCTTCTGAGGAAGTCGTTGTTGTTGCTGCTGCTTCTGCTTCATTGGTTGTTGTTGCTGTCGCGTGGCAGGTGTGGAACGTTCCCCCTTTGCCAGCTGTTGGAAGCTTGCTGCTGCTGCTGCTGTTGTTGTTGCTGCTGCTGTTGTTGCTGCTTTTCTTTTTGCTGTTGTTGTTGTCGCTGCTGTTGCGTTTCCTTGGCCGCTTTCCTTGCCTTTAGCTTAGTTTTAAGTGCCAGGATGTGGGCGTCTAGTTCCTCTCTCTCCCTCTGCTTCCTCACCAGCTCTTCGCGTTCATCCTCCTCTTCATCATCAGATTCGGATGATGTAAGGTCACGGTAGGGATTCCCGCTACCGCCGTACGAGAATCTCCCCTCACCCTCTGCCGATTCGTACTGGACGTTGTCCAGAGGTTTTTTGCGTAGCGCAGCTGTAGCTGCGATTAAGGCTGTTTCTGCTGCTGCTGCAGCTTTTGTTGTTGTTGTAGCTGCTGCTGTTGTTGTTGCTTCTTCTGCCGCAACTTTCGTATCGCCTGAGGCGACAGTGGAACGGCGCTTTACCACATTAGGTTGTGGGTGAAGCTTCTTCCTCCGTTTCTTCCTCTCCTCCGGCTGCGATGGCTGGTGGCCTGATGTGCCAGCCTGGTGGTCTGATGTATCAGGCACCGCTTCGTCACATTTGCCCGCTTTTAAGAGAGCGGACCGCTCTTTCGATGACATTCGTTTTCTTTTATTTTACTATTTATTTAAAAAAAAAAACGACGACTGCGTTTCTGGTTTTCGAACCCACACTACTGGCTCCGCGGTCTAGAACCACTTCCTCTGAGCCACACTATTGGCTTGCAACTCGCTGTGTTTTTAAATATATAGTAAGTACTTGCCGAATTCGCACTAAGTCGAAACACGTCTGTATCGGTCGAAGGTCTGTGAACGTGTAAGAAAGAATTAATTAAGTAAAAGGCGTTCAGAAAGTTCTATCAACTGACTGACATTTATTCCCGATTTGTTTACATCTTTTATACTTAAATCTAACTTACAATACGAATTACAATTATGTCTTTACCTAAATTACTGCTGGTAATACCAGCAATGCACGGACAGCATAATGGATCGATGGCTTGACCCAGTGCGAAGTCATTCACATATTTACATTTATCCATATTCGCTGCGTCAGTGCAAAGGTTTAATGTTGCGATGAATTCGACTTGCTTGGTGTTGCGTCATCGGTGATTTAACTGAACATTCTCCCCCGCGTTGAATGACAATTCAACAACCTAAGCGATGGTGACGACAAACTCTGAATTTCCTGGTGCTTCCTTGTGTTTGGTGGCCACTGATTGTACTGCTTTGGTGATGACTTTAGACCTTTCTGTTTTGTGCTTCCAAATTACATAGGCGCTTAAAATAATTGATATTGTTAGCGCCGAGTGTCGAATTGCGAAGTGGTGATGGCTGCTAGTTTCCAATTTGTGTGGTAGATCGAGGACTTCTTGTTCTCTTATTGATTTTGTAAGTCCGTTAGATTGTGGAGTTGGATGTCATAATGTGTAATATTAACTTTAAGGAAAAGTGACGTGTGTTGCTCAGGTGTTGATATTTCAGATATGCTTCTAAAACTGGCGTAGGAAGGTTGCAAATTGATAGTGAAAGTATTATGACCTTGAATGGTGATTGATCCGTATCTTAAAATGCATCCTGGCTGCAACGTAACTAATCCGGATCCTTCTAAGAATAACTGGGTGTGCTGGTTTCCACAGATTGCAGTAAGTCGAGATGGATTCCTTGTGGAATACAGCCACTTGTTTTTATGTTCTAGCTGAACCCATGCTGAATTGTCGTCAGACCTCTTCACGCTGCAGGTAGCCTTCGTTTCATTGTTAAAAAGTCCTATTTCGCAGGAACATATGAAAGGCATGTGACGATTTGCGATATTTTGGACTGATAGCCTTCTTCACCATTGTCACGAATCCTTGATCTTATTTCAGTCAATTGCCTGTTGATCAGCTCAAATCTACTTTATTACACGCCGGTCCTGCTTCACAATGTTGAATCGACGACTGAGGTTTGATTTCTTAGTAAGTTTAATAGGTGCTCTTCAATAATTTTTACTTGGTCTATTGTACTCGCCATTTTTTCAGCATATTGGGTATCCAGAACCCCAAATAAGGAATTTGCTAGGTTTCCAACAATGTTGAGCGCTCCTCTTTTGAATCGTTTGTTTGGTAAGAGTATGTTTTCTGATTGAAGTTCGGTTATGATAAGCTGAATTTGACTAAAGGTATTCATGCAAAAACTCCTTTTTTGAATTTCCCGACATAAGTGTGTGAGGGTCAACGTTCCGTTGGTTAAGATTTCATGTTCTTCTATTAATGGATTGAGGTTGGAGTGGATGATGAAACTCCATTCTTTGCGATTTTTGTTGATCCAATAGATTCAAAATAAATACCAAATGATTCAAATCTGTTAACTTCAATATTTTTGCTAAATACTGTTGGCAGGATGAGAAGTATTGTTAACTATGACGTAATTCCTCCGGCACTAGATGTTCTTCGCCTTTTGGACGGTATTGTAGCTGCTGCATCTGCTGGTTGAGTGTTACGTGTTGACTGCTGGACTTCATATCTGGATGTGATCTTATTATCTGTTTCGTGTTCAACTGATAATGGTGCAAGTCTGTGAATTGAACGTTTCCAGGTCCCTGATGCTGTTCGAACATCAACCACTCGTATAGTGCCGTCGTTGCCCTGGTACGTCCTGGTTATTCTGCCAAGCGGCCACTTACGGACTGGAATGTTGTCTTCCTTTATGATCACCATGTCTCCCACGTTGATATTCTTAGAAGATTCCTTCCATTTATGACGATACTGGAGTTCGTTTAAGTATTCCTGTGACCACCGTTTTCAAAATTCATGTTTGAGGTGCGAGACCAAGTTCCACCTTGTTAGATGAGTGTGTTTTATTGAGAGTGCATTGGCGTCAACTTGTGCAGTCAGGGGTTCACCGATGAGAAAGTGTCCAGGTGTCAGTGCCGTTAGATCGGTGGGATCATTTGAAAGTGGTGTTAGTGGTCTTGAGTTAAGGATGGCTTCGATGCCAATCAATACTGTTTCTAACTCTTCGTATGCCAATGACGCTGCAGAAACACTCCTCCTTAAGAGATCCTTTGCTGATTTTACGGCCGCCTCCCAGAGGCCTTGAAAGTGGGGAGCTCTAGGGGGAATAAAGTTGAACTGTATAGATTTATCGCTGCATTCAATTGCTATGGTCGTACGTTCCTTTTCGGAGGAGATAGCGCCTTCCAACACATCATATTGTTACAATATAAGTGCTGGCAATGTCCTCGTCGACCAGTGAATCGTCGTAGTGCTCCAAGGAATGCTTCGGTTGTTAAATCGCTAACTAGTTCAATATGAACAGCCTTCGTAGCGAAGCAACAAAAAGTTGCTACATATGCCTTCTGAGGTCGTTTGCCGAAAATTTTGTAGTGAATTCAGATTGGCCCACAGTAATCTACCACTGTATTTATAAAAGGTCGTGCTGGGGTTATCAATTGTGGAGCTAAATTTCCCATGACTTGTTGCAGCAGTTGTCGTCTGGCTCTATTACACTTTACGTAGTGTTGTACTATTGACCGTGCCATTATCTTTAATTTAATGGGCCAAAATCGTTGTCGAAGATGGGTTAACAATGTCTGAGCACAACAATGGCTATTTTTTTCGTGTGTGTGTTGCATCAACAGTTTTACCAAAGGGTTATTATATGGTAATAGCATTGGATGTTTGGCATCAAAAGGAAGTGTTGCAGCTTATCCTTTGAAGCGTCTTGAATGAATTCCGATGATTAATCTTATAAATCATTTCCTGATCGCAATCATAAGTGGTTGTTGCCACAATTGGTGCATTTTGTTTTCTTCCTGTGTCGTCCGGTATCGACAGCTCCTTGATGCCACATGTCTTCATGTCCTGATAGGAATAGAGGACCATAAAACCACAATGTGCATGCTGGCAATTTCTCTGGCTGGAGGCCTCTCGAAAGTACATCTGCTGCGTTGTGTTTTGATGGCACATGTCGCCATTGGTCGGGAAGTGTTAGTTCCTGTATAGCGGAAACGCGGTTAGCAAGAAATGTGTGGAATGATGATGAGGGAGAGTTTATCCAGGCGAGCACAATTTCAGAATCCGTCCATAAGTATGTGAGTGTGTCTACGAAATTTAAATCCTTCTTGATTCGTGCTGTTAATTGTGCGCCAAGGAGTGCAGCGCATAGTTCCAATCGAGGCAAGGTTTGTTTCTTCAGTGGCGCCACTCGTTATTTAGAACACAAGAACCTTACAGTTGTTCTTCCATCCTTCATGATTGCTCTCAGGTACACCACCGTCCCATATGCCTGTTCAGATGCGTCGGAAAAGGTGTGAATTTGTATGGTTGCGGGTACACCATTGTTAAACATGTGGCGTGGAAATTGAAAATTGTTAATTTTACCGAGGGTATTTCGGAATGCTATCCACCTTGTATATAGCACTGCCGGTGATGCTTCATCCCATGAAAGTTGCAATGTCCATAATTCCTGAACAAATATCTTTGCTGTGACCACTTCTGGAGCTCTCATTCCCAACGGATCGAATAATTTAGCAAGGTCTGAGGTTACACTCCGTTTTGTAATTCTACTTGTAGAGCTCATATTTGTTTTAACACAAAATGTGTCATTCTTTGGTTGCCATGTTAGCCCCAATGTTTTAATTGCATCATTGCTCTCATTGCTAAAGTCAAGATCTATTTCCTTATCTTCCTTAGCAATGCCTTGTAGCACACGAGGATGATTAGCGCTCCATTTTCGGAGCTTGAACGCTACAGTTTGTAGTATTTGTATGAGTTGCCTTTGCATTTCTATGACGGTAGATAGATTATTATCTCCAGTTAGACAGTCATCAACGTAGAAATCACGATGTAGAGTCTGTGCCCCTAACGCAACTGTTGTGTTGTTCTCAATTCAATCAATTCCAACTTCTGCGCTCAAAGAACGAGAGAAAGCTGAAAGGAACTTGGATGTTGTTTCTCGTTTAGCTGATCAGCAAAAGCTTTTAATTGGGTCACTAAATAGATCTAATCCTTTACCGAGAAACTCGGATTTCTTTCTACCTACAATTCGAATTGAACCATTTTCGGGAAACTATCAAGAGTGGCCAGCATATCGCGATATGTTCGAAGGCGCAGTACATTTAAAAGAAGATCTAACGCCTATACAAAAATCTCAATTCCTAAAATATTGGCCCTTAAGTCGAATTTTGTTAGGTCTAGCTAAGGTACTTTTAAGTTTCCGTAGTAATAAATCAGTTTTAACAAAACTCGAATTTAACGCAATCATTGTGAATAAACCTGACGTATTCGCTATTGTGAGCTAGCACAGCTGATTTTGACATAATAACAAACTGCAAATTTGATTTTTGATTTGAAATGGCAAATTCAAATGTGGTAAGTTAATCTTCTCTAGTCTTCTTTTAATGCTTGAGGAATTATAAATTCGTGAATCATGTGCATTGGAATCAACATAAACTTGAACATTTAGCGAATAAAATCCCTTCCGACACCGGTGGCGTGCTCCTAATTACCCACCTGGATTTTTTATCTTTATCTAAGTGCAGTCTATAGCACCCATGCATTGAGGAAACCCAAATTTATGCATAAATCCTCTTTTAACTTCCCTGATGCCCTCATTTGTTTCCGGAAAATTTATAAAATCTGGGAGTTTTCCAGCCAATGCAGTGACTACTTTGCGGATTACCTTGCTGACTTACTCCATGCATATCAGCTGTGAAAGGGTTATTCTGCAATATAATATTTCACCAATTAGAAATTATACCGATGGTACCTGAATCGAGGATCTGATAGGATCCTTTTGCAAGGTGCCGCAAAGTAATCAATACCATAATAAGAGGTGGAACGGGTGATCTTTTGTTACTGGTAGGTCTAATGTCGTCTTTAATTAAATCCGTTATCCAACGTATGGTTTCCTTGTCAAATCTTATGGAAAGACTTATTTATATGAAGTGTATGCTTCCAAACAAATGACCTTACCTATAGTTTTCCTTAAATTCGACATCACTCTAGTGCATTGAATCGTGTTTTATATATTTTTCGTGTTCTATTATTTTCCGAATCATTAATAATTTCCAAGTCTTGCAAAATTCGTTCGAAACTCATTTTGAAACATTAAACTATCACTTTTAAATTCGACTTAGATACGACTCGGCCACATCTAAATATTTGTCGATTTTAGAAGTAGGTTGCTCGTTTATTACTACGGATTTCGTGTTAAACTCGAGTTTACGTTCGTTTCCTTTATTAATAAGGGCCATTGTTTCTACTTGCGAACAGGCATGCACCAAGTTAGAACGCGCTACGATAGACCGCGACACATGATAAACAGTTCAGTATAAGCTTTCATGGACTTGCCATCTACCCATACATCGAACGTTTCTCTTCTACGAAAGATATCAGACGGAGCCGACGAGATCGTTCGTGGCCTAACGTCGATCGGTTCGTTAAATACGGATCCGTGGCTGATTCACATTTTACTAAACAAGCTGGATCCTGAAACTCGTCCGTCCTGGTCAGAAGAATGCGTCACTGAAGATTACCCTACAACAGACCAGTTTCTAAACTTCCTAGAGAATCGGCGTGAGGCTTTGGAAAGCTGCAGGGTCAACATTTCAGAACTTAAGAAACCTCGACCGACAAGTGTTAGGATGTTTCGTTGCAATGATGCAATCAATTCAACGAGTAATCGTTCGGGTGATACATTTATCATTAATTTAAGTAATTCGGACACAATTCAAGAGTTTGTTCCTCGTAATCCTTCATTGGCTTCAAATATCGCTTCCACTGCGCATCCAACAAATGCCCATACTTCGCACGCAATACAACATGTCGTCAATAATCACTCAATCAACTCTTCGCATCGCATACCCCAGACTTTATTACCAACCGCCATTGGTTTTGGATGTCAACGGCAAGTATCAGCAATTTCGCATTTGATTAGACTCAGGCTCACAGGTCTCTTTCGTTATCGGATCCACCAGTGCCGATAAATCCAGAGGCCTCGTCTGATTGGTAATTGATTCATGCAATGATATATTTAGTATATCGGCCGATACTTATATTTTATCATGCATTACTGCCGATTTACCAAATAGCGTTCGCCTTTGCGGATTGGGATCATTTACAAAAATTAAATTTGGCCCCTGTTTTATTAATCCAATGCCATAGACGAATTGTTAGGAGATAAGAGCAGATAAGGTTTGGGAGGTATTACGGGGCAGAGTTGCTCGTAGTAGCAAAGGTCATCCTATATCACAGGAAACCATCTGCGGTTGGGTTCTGGCTGAAAAGCTACCATCGAATATGGAACCTAATATCGTATCACACCACGTGGCTTTAGGTATCAACGCGATCTTGCAGTCAATTTGGACCGTCGAGGAAGTGAATCCTAAAGGACATATGACTAAGAAACCTGACAGTGCCACTACGAAACTTCGCGTCGTGTTCATCGGGTCCTACAAGGACGCCAACGGCACCAGCCTTAATTATTCGTTAATGATAGGCTCTGCAATACAACGCAATTTCTTCTCGGTCTGCATACGGTTTCGCAAACACAAATTCGTGTTCACGGCAGACATCATAAAAATGTTTCGACAGATCTGGGTTTCGGATAAGGACTCTGATTACCAGCGAATAGTTTGGCGGAAATCACCATCGAGTCCTCTAGAACATTTTCGGTTGGGTACGGTAAATTACGGTACGGCATGTGCATCTTTTTTTGTCCGTGCGGGTTTTAGAACAGGCTGCACATGATTATAAAGTGGAATTTCCTATCGCGTAATGACCTCTATGTCGATGACGTCGTCTCGGGCGGAGATACCTTGTGAGAAGCTACGTTTAAACAGAATTCGTTATGTGAACTTCTCTCTAAGTGTGGTATGCAATTAGACAAGTGACAAAGCAACAGTGCCGATCTTTAAAAAAATTTAAAATCAGTTGCCAAAAAACGTGTCGTTGGACACTGAAGCTGATACGTGGACAAAGGTGTTATGTCTCTATTGGAGCCCAAATTGTGATCATTTTAGTTTCCGCTTGAACCGCACCCCAAAGCAGCCATTAACTAAAAGCCAAATTCTGAAAGATGTGGTACGTATCTTCGATCCCCTTCGGTTTCTTACCCTATCGGTCGTGCAGTTAAAGATCCTTTTTCAAGAACTGTGGCATTTAAAATTAGCCTGGGATGATGAACTTCCGGAGTTAATGATTACCCAATGGGAAGGATACCGTGCCGAACTCCCAGTTCTTACAAACCTTAGAATAACGCGAACTTTCGGTCTTGGAGAATCTATATGTCAATTACACGGCTTTTCGGATCCATCTATCTCTGCGTACGCCGCAGTAATTTATTGACGGTACGGTACCAAATGGCTACGAGACAAATATTGCAGCTGCCAAAACCCGCGTAGCCCCTATAAAGCAGTTGAGTATACCGCGCTCAGAACTGTGTGGAGCACTGTTGCTTTCTAAGCTACTCGCCGAGGTCCAAAAGTCGCTCAAAATAACGTTCACAGATATTTTCGCCTGGTCTGATTCCAAGGTAGTCCTTCCTTGGTTATCATCTCCCCCTCGTCGTTGGAATATCTTCATTGGAAATCGTACTTCCGAAATTTTAAGTATCGTGCCAAGAAACAGATGGTTTTATGTTCGGTCAGACTCCAACCCGGCAGATTGTGCCTCACGCGGTATTCCTCCTTCCCAACTCGTCCAGCATCCTATTTGGTGGACAGGTCATTCATAGCTTCGATAACCTACCGGACACTGGCCAATGGTAACTGATCCCACCGAGGACCCTAAATGCAAAGCTGAAGAAAGGAAAAGTACGCCTCAAGTATGCACTGTGACCAACTACGAACACCCTTTCGAAATACTTTCAACTCGCATATCATCGTGGTACATTATGATCAGAACTGTTGCTCGGATATATCGGTATGTGGCAAAATGTCTACTAAAATCGCAGTTCTCTTCGCAGTACATAACGACGGATGAGATTTTTGCTGCGAAAACAAAAATTATTCGATTTCTTCAGGATCGGTATTTCCGTGATCTTATAAAATCGTATCAAAACCGAGGTTGCTTCCCCATAAACTCTAAGATCATAAGCTTATCCTCATTTTTTGATGACCAAGGATTCTAGGCGGCGGAGGAAGAATTCAACAAGCAAAGCTATCATTCAATACGAGACACCCCATCATTATACCCAAAGGACACATCATCACCAAGATGATCGTATTAGACGCTCACAATCGTTTTCTACACCCCGGAGTTTCAACTTTGTTTGCGATTCTTCGTCAGGAGTACTTAATTCTCGGATACCGAAATTTGATACGCAAGATAACCCACGATTGTATCAGATGCTTTCGACAAAGGACAGTTACTCAGTTAATGGGAAACCTTCCCCCACAACGAGTCCAAACCAGTAGACCGTTCGCGAACTGTGGCTGTGATTATGCCGGTCCAGTAACATTAAAAGTAAAATCGGGTCGTAAAACTACCATTTCGAAGGGATACATATCCCTATTCCTGTGCCTAGTGACGAAAGCAATACATTTAGAGCTAATTAGTGACCTCAGTACGGGTGCATTTCTTGCTGCATTCCGTCATTTTGCAGCTCGCAGCAGAAAACCATCTCATGTGTATTCAGATAACGGTACTAATTATCGTGGGGCAGCTCTTCAGAAATCCATGAAGTCGTTCTATCGGAAAGTCATAGCTCAGTGGCAACAGAATCGTTAGCTCGCGACGTGGCGACGTGTCATTTTATTCCTCCTTCGGCTCCACACTTCGGCGGTCTGTGGGAAGCCGGGGTAAAATTGGTGCAACAACACCTACGTCGAGTTATCGGTCGGTACCGTGTTAAACTTCAAGCAATTCTATATGCTTCTAACGCAGATAGAGGCAATTTTAAACTCACGGCCGTTGTATCAGCTTCCTGATGATGACCTTGACCCTTTAACTGCAGCTCATTTCTTTCCAGGTGAATATTGTGCTGCTATTCCAATGCTAGAAGTGCCGACAAATCGCCTCTCTTGCTGGCAAATGTTGCAAAGTGTACTGGAAACGTTGGCAGATGGAGTCACTGGAGCATCGACCCCGTTATCAACAACAGCAAAGTGATCTGAAGGTGAATGATCTGGTCGTCATAAAGGAACCCTACCTACCACCAGGAAAATGGGCAATGGGAAGGGTTATACAAACACACCTGGAAAGCGATGGTCAAGTACGTGTCGTAACACTGAAAACGTCCAATGGCGAGTTAATTAGACCAATACACAAGCTTGCAGTCCTACCAGTGTGCTGAAACGTCCTTCAGGGGCGGGGGGATATTTGGAAATGCCGTTTCTAAGCAGATATTAGAATAATCCATTATAATTATATATTCAGGAACGTTTTCCTTTATGTGCATCAAGCACATAAACTTGGAGCGGGTCGCAAATGAATACACCAAGCACTTAAACTTGAAGTTGGTGATCGGTGATGCACCAAACACTTGAACTTGGAGCAATTGCTGTAAGAAAGAATTAACTAAGTAAAAGGCGTTCAGAGTTCTATCAACTGACTGACATTTATTCCCGATTTGTTTACATCTTTTACACTTAAATCTAACTTACAATACGAATTACAATTATGTCTTTACCTAAATTACTGCTGGTAATACCAGCAATGCACGGACAGCATAATGGATCGATGGCTTGACCCAGTGCGAAGTCATTCACATATTTACATTTATCCATATTCGCTGCGTCAGTGCAAAGGTTTAATGTTGCGATGAATTCGACTTGCTTGGTGTTGCGTCATCGGTGATTTAACTGAACATTCTCCCCCGCGTTGAATGACAATTCAACAACCTAAGCGATGGTGACGACAAACTCTGAATTTCCTGGTGCTTCCTTGTGTTTGGTGGCCACTGATTGTACTGCTTTGGTGATGACTTTAGACCTTTCTGTTTTGTGCTTCCAAATTACATAGGCGCTTAAAATAATTGATATTGTTAGCGCCGAGTGTCGAATTGCGAAGTGGTGATGGCTGCTAGTTTCCAATTTGTGTGGTAGATCGAGGACTTCTTGTTCTCTTATTGATTTTGTAAGTCCGTTAGATTGTGGAGTTGGATGTCATAATGTGTAATATTAACTTTAAGGAAAAGTGACGTGTGTTGCTCAGGTGTTGATATTTCAGATATGCTTCTAAAACTGGCGTAGGAAGGTTGCAAATTGATAGTGAAAGTATTATGACCTTGAATGGTGATTGATCCGTATCTTAAAATGCATCCTGGCTGCAACGTAACTAATCCGGATCCTTCTAAGAATAACTGGGTGTGCTGGTTTCCACAGATTGCAGTAAGTCGAGATGGATTCCTTGTGGAATACAGCCACTTGTTTTTATGTTCTAGCTGAACCCATGCTGAATTGTCGTCAGACCTCTTCACGCTGCAGGTAGCCTTCGTTTCATTGTTAAAAAGTCCTATTTCGCAGGAACATATGAAAGGCATGTGACGATTTGCGATATTTTGGACTGATAGCCTTCTTCACCATTGTCACGAATCCTTGATCTTATTTCAGTCAATTGCCTGTTGATCAGCTCAAATCTACTTTATTACACGCCGGTCCTGCTTCACAATGTTGAATCGACGACTGAGGTTTGATTTCTTAGTAAGTTTAATAGGTGCTCTTCAATAATTTTTACTTGGTCTATTGTACTCGCCATTTTTTCAGCATATTGGGTATCCAGAACCCCAAATAAGGAATTTGCTAGGTTTCCAACAATGTTGAGCGCTCCTCTTTTGAATCGTTTGTTTGGTAAGAGTATGTTTTCTGATTGAAGTTCGGTTATGATAAGCTGAATTTGACTAAAGGTATTCATGCAAAAACTCCTTTTTTGAATTTCCCGACATAAGTGTGTGAGGGTCAACGTTCCGTTGGTTAAGATTTCATGTTCTTCTATTAATGGATTGAGGTTGGAGTGGATGATGAAACTCCATTCTTTGCGATTTTTGTTGATCCAATAGATTCAAAATAAATACCAAATGATTCAAATCTGTTAACTTCAATATTTTTGCTAAATACTGTTGGCAGGATGAGAAGTATTGTTAACTATGACGTAATTCCTCCGGCACTAGATGTTCTTCGCCTTTTGGACGGTATTGTAGCTGCTGCATCTGCTGGTTGAGTGTTACGTGTTGACTGCTGGACTTCATATCTGGATGTGATCTTATTATCTGTTTCGTGTTCAACTGATAATGGTGCAAGTCTGTGAATTGAACGTTTCCAGGTCCCTGATGCTGTTCGAACATCAACCACTCGTATAGTGCCGTCGTTGCCCTGGTACGTCCTGGTTATTCTGCCAAGCGGCCACTTACGGACTGGAATGTTGTCTTCCTTTATGATCACCATGTCTCCCACGTTGATATTCTTAGAAGATTCCTTCCATTTATGACGATACTGGAGTTCGTTTAAGTATTCCTGTGACCACCGTTTTCAAAATTCATGTTTGAGGTGCGAGACCAAGTTCCACCTTGTTAGATGAGTGTGTTTTATTGAGAGTGCATTGGCGTCAACTTGTGCAGTCAGGGGTTCACCGATGAGAAAGTGTCCAGGTGTCAGTGCCGTTAGATCGGTGGGATCATTTGAAAGTGGTGTTAGTGGTCTTGAGTTAAGGATGGCTTCGATGCCAATCAATACTGTTTCTAACTCTTCGTATGCCAATGACGCTGCAGAAACACTCCTCCTTAAGAGATCCTTTGCTGATTTTACGGCCGCCTCCCAGAGGCCTTGAAAGTGGGGAGCTCTAGGGGGAATAAAGTTGAACTGTATAGATTTATCGCTGCATTCAATTGCTATGGTCGTACGTTCCTTTTCGGAGGAGATAGCGCCTTCCAACACATCATATTGTTACAATATAAGTGCTGGCAATGTCCTCGTCGACCAGTGAATCGTCGTAGTGCTCCAAGGAATGCTTCGGTTGTTAAATCGCTAACTAGTTCAATATGAACAGCCTTCGTAGCGAAGCAACAAAAAGTTGCTACATATGCCTTCTGAGGTCGTTTGCCGAAAATTTTGTAGTGAATTCAGATTGGCCCACAGTAATTTACCACTGTATTTATAAAAGGTCGTGCTGGGGTTATCAATTGTGGAGCTAAATTTCCCATGACTTGTTGCAGCAGTTGTCGTCTGGCTCTATTACACTTTACGCAGTGTTGTACTATTGACCGTGCCATTATCTTTCCTTTAATGGGCCAAAATCGTTGTCGAAGATGGGTTAACAATGTCTGAGGACAACAATGGCTATTTTTTTCGTGTGTGTGTTGCATCAACAGTTTTACCAAAGGGTTATTATATGGTAATAGCATTGGATGTTTGGCATCAAAAGGAAGTGTTGCAGCTTATCCTTTGAAGCGTCTTGAATGAATTCCGATGATTAATCTTATAAATCATTTCCTGATCGCAATCATAAGTGGTTGTTGCCACAATTGGTGCATTTTGTTTTCTTCCTGTGTCGTCCGGTATCGACAGCTCCTTGATGCCACATGTCTTCATGTCCTGATAGGAATAGGGGACCATAAAACCACAATGTGCATGCTGGCAATTTCTCTGGCTGGAGGCCTCTCGAAAGTACATCTGCTGCGTTGTGTTTTGATGGCACATGTCGCCATTGGTCGGGAAGTGTTAGTTCCTGTATAGCGGAAACGCGGTTAGCAAGAAATGTGTGGAATGATGATGATGGAGAGTTTATCCAGGCGAGCACAATTTCAGAATCCGTCCATAAGTATGTGGGTGTGTCTACAAAATTTAAATCCTTCTTGATTCGTGCTGTTCCAATCGAGGCACGGTTTGTTTCTTCAGTGGCGCCACTCGTGATTTAGAACACAAGAACCTTACAATTGTTCTTCCATCCTTCATGATTGCTCTCAGGTACACCACCGTCCCATATGCCTGTTGAGATGCGTCGGAAAAGGTGTGAATTTGTATGGTTGCGGGTACACCATTGTTAAACATGTGGCGTGGAAATTGAAAATTGTTAATTTTACCGAGGGTATTTCGGAATGCTATCCACCTTGTATATAGCACTGCCGGTAATGCTTCATCCCATGAAAGTTGCAATGTCCATAATTCCTGAACAAATATCTTTGCTGTGACCACTACTGGAGCCCTCATTCCCAACGGATCGAATAATTTAGCAAGGTCTAAAGTTACACTCCGTTTTGTAATTCTACTTGCAGAGCTCATATTTGTTTTAACACAAAATGTGTCATTCTTTGGCTGCCATGTTAGCCCCAATGATTTAATTGCATCATTGCTCTCATTGCTAAAGTCAAGATCTATTTCCTTATCTTCCTTAGAAATGCCTTGTAGCAAACGAGGATGATTAGCGCTCCATTTTCGGAGCTTGAACGCTACAGTTTGTAGTATTTGTATGAGTTGCCTTTGCATTTCTATGACGGTAGATAGATTATTATCTCCAGTTAGACAGTCATCAACGTAGAAATCACGATGTAGAGTCTGTGCTCCTAACGCAACTGTTGTGTTGTTCTCAATTCAATCAATTCCAACTTCTGCGCTCAAAGAACGAGAGAAAGCTGAGAGGAACTTGGATGTTGTTTCTCGTTTAGCTGATCAGCAAAAGCTTTTAATTGGGTCACTAAGTAGATCTAATCCTTTACCGAGAAACTCGGATTTCTTTCTACCTACAATTCGAATTGAACCATTTTCGGGAAACTATCAAGAGTGGCCAGCATTTCGCGATATGTTCGAAAGCGCAGTACATTTAAAAGAAAATCTAACGCCTATACAAAAATCGAATTTCCTAAAACATTGGCCCTTAGTAAAGAAAATCATAAAGTCGCTTCTAAAGTCGAATTTTATTAGGTCTAGCTAAGGTACTTTTAAGTTTCCGTAGTAATAAATCAGTTTTAACAAAACTCGAATTTAACGTAATCATTGTGAATAAACCTGACGTATTCGCTATTGTGAGCTAGCACAGCTGATTTTGACATAATAACAAACTGCAAATTTGATTTTTGATTTGAAATGGCAAATTCAAATGTGGTAAGTTAATCTTCTCTAGTCTTCTTTTAATGCTTGAGGAATTATAAATTCGTGAATCATGTGCATTGGAATCAACATAAACTTGAACATTTAGCGAATAAAATCCTTTCCGACACCGGTGGCGTGCTCCTAATTACCCACCTGGATTTTTTATCTTTATCTAAGTGCAGTCTATAGCACCCATGCATTGAGGAAACCCAAATTTATGCATAAATCCTCTTTTAACTTCCCTGATGCCCTCATTTGTTTCCGGAAAATTTATAAAATCTGGGAGTTTTCCAGCCAATGCAGTGACTACTTTGCGGATTACCTTGCTGACTTACTCCATGCATATCAGCTGTGAAAGGGTTATTCTGCAATATAATATTTCACCAATTAGAAATTATACCGATGGTACCTGAATCGAGGATCTGATAGGATCCTTTTGCAAGGTGCCGCAAAGTAATCAATACCATAATAAGAGGTGGAACGGGTGATCTTTTGTTACTGGTAGGTCTAATGTCGTCTTTAATTAAATCCGTTATCCAACGTATGGTTTCCTTGCCAAATCTTATGGAAAGACTTATTTATATGAAGTGTATGCTTCCAAACAAATGACCTTACCTATAGTTTTCCTTACTCCATTCCACTCTAGTGCATTGAATCGTGTTTTATATATTTTTCGTGTTCTATTATTTTCCGAATCATTAATAATTTCCAAGTCTTGCAAAATTCGTTCGAAACTCATTTTGAAACATTAAACTATCACTTTTAAATTCGACTTAGATACGACTCGGCCACATCTAAATATTTGTCGATTTTAGAAGTAGGTTGCTCGTTTATTTCTACGGATTTCGTGTTAAACTCGAGTTTACGTTCGTTTCCTTTATTAATAAGGGCCATTGTTTCTACTTACGAACAGGCATGGACCAAGTTAGAACGGCGCTACGATAGACCGCGACACATGATAAACAGTTCAGTATAAGCTTTTATGGACTTGCCATCTACCCATACATCGAACGTTTCTCTTCTACGAAAGATATCAGACGGAGCCGACGATATCGTTAGTGGCCTAACGTCCATCGGTTCGTTAAATACGGATCCGTGGCTGATTCACATTTTACTAAACAAGCTGGACCCTGAAACTCGTCCGTCCTGGTCAGAAGAATGCGTCACTGAAGATTACCCTACAACAGACCAGTTTCTAAACTTCCTAGAGAATCGGTGTGAGGCTTTGGAAAGCTGCAAGGTCAACATTTCAGAACTTAAGAAACCTCGACCGACAAGTGTTAGGATTTTGCATGTTTCATGGATGTCAGATCTCGGCGAAAGTTTGTAAAGGTGCATAAACTTTGCTTTAAGTGTTTACGAAATGGGCACCCTTCAGCCCGCTGCTCATCAAAGTTTCGTTGCAATGATGCAATCAATTCAACGGGTAATCGTTCGGGTGATACATTTATCACTAATTTAAGTAATTCGGACACAATTCAAGAGTTTGTTCCTCGTAATCCTTCGGTGGCTTCAAATATCGCTTCCACTGCGCATCCAACAAATGCCCATACTTCGCACGCAATACAACATGTCGTCAATAATCACTCAATCAACTCTTCGCATCGCATACCCCAGACTTTATTACCAACCGCCATTGGTTTTGGATGTCAACGGCAAGTATCAGCAAGTTCGCATTTTATTAGACGCAGGCTCACAAGTCTCTTTCGTTACTGAGCCCTACGTTCAAAGACTTGGACTCAAGCGACGAAATGTCCGAATACCCGTATGTGGTATTGGATCCACCAGTGCCGATAAATCCAGAGGCCTCGTCTCATTGGTAATTGATTCATCCAATGATATATTTAGTATATCGGCCGATACTTACATTTTATCATGCATTACTGCTGATTTACCAACTAGCGTTCGCCGTTGCGGATTGGGATCATTTACAACAATTAAATTTGGCCCCTGTTTTATCAATCCAATGCCATAGACGAATTGTTGGGAGCAGATAAGGTTTGGGAGGTATTACGGGGCAGAGTTGCTCGTAGTAGCAAAGGTCATCCTAAGCACAGGAAACCATCTTCGGTTGGGTTCTGGCTGAAAGGCTACCATCGAATATGGAACCTAATATCGTATCACACCACGTGGCTTTAGATATCAACGCGATCTTGCAGTCATTTTGGACCGTCGAGGAAGTGAATCCTAAATCAATCACCTCCGCGAAAGACCAGCTTTTGGAGGAACATTTTCTAAAAACGGAAAGATATGTCTTTAATCTTCTTTTTGAAAATCCTCCCCGATTTTCTGATACATTGACAAGTGCTATTCCGTGTTTGAAATTGTTGGAAAGGAGGTTCCTTAAAAATGATGACCTCTACAAAAACTATACTCAGTTTGCGGTTAGGACATATGACTAAGGTTCCTAGATCTGAGATTGCAAAGTCAAATACGTATTACCTCCCGCATCATGCTGAAACCTGACAGTGCAACTACGAAACTTCGCGTCGTGTTCAACATGTCCTACAAGGACGCCAACGGCACCAGCCTCAATTATTCGTTAATGATATGCCCTGCAACACAACGCAATTTCTTCTCGGTCTGCATACGGTTACGCAAACACAAATTCGTGTTCACGGCAGACATCATAAAAATGTTTCGACAGATCTGGGTTTCAGATAACGACTCTGATTAGCAGCGAATAGTTTGGCGGAAATCACAATTCAATTCAATTCAATTCAATTTTATTTGAACAAAAACTATACAATTGGTCTTACATGCTAAAAGCTTAAGCTAGCGGAAAAGGTGTTGGCTCAACAATAGGGGCCCAACGGATGTACAGTGTTTACAAGATTTACAATGTTATTTAAGTTAATGGTTTGATAATTTTTACATAATGGAGATCTTTTACATCGGGGTGTTCAATTCCGTGTGTCCTTGTTGGTCCTCTCGGGATTGGGGGGGATGGAGTGGCGGCCTATCTAGCCGCGATGTTGACTGCTATCACTACTTTGGTAGAAGTCATACGGTCCGTTGCTTGATGTCCTTGGGAATGTCTGCTCATTTAGCAGATTCAATGCGTTGAGGAATTGTTGTCCGGGAGTCGAACTTCTCAGGTCCCTGATAGCCATGTTTGGGTGATTTCCGATGTCGTGTAGTTGTCTCTGGAACAGTGTCACCAAGTATTGTTGCAAGGGGATGATGCGAGCTTCTTCGTAAAGTCTCCTGTTGTTGGGGTACTGCTGGCGGTCTCTGTCATAGGAGAGACCGGTGCATATTCGGAGTATCTTCCTCTCGAAGATCGAAAGCTTTTCCATGCTGGTCTTGGAGATGGTATGCCATATAGGAAACCCATACGCTATGATCGGCCGAATGAGTTGCTTGTAGAGTAGCAACTTCGTCTTCTGGCTTAGTCCGTTTTGTTTTTGCATAAGCGGGTAGATGCGATGGAATCCAAAACTGGCCTTTTTAAGGGTCAGCTTCGAGTGGTTGTTGAATTTCAGTTTCTCGATGAAATTGACGCCGAGATACTTCACCTTGTCTACTGGCGTTATTGTAGCGCCATTCGGAAGCACGATTTTAATGCTCCGGCATGCCGTTACTGATCTGCATCTACCTCCGGATGGTCTTCTGAAGCACATGAGTATCGATTTCTCCGCATTTATTCGGATACCCCATTTGGTGTAGTAGTTGTACTTCTCTCTTTCTTGCTTTTCGACCCTCCGCGCTGCGATTTGCGGTGACATTGAAGTGGCGTATGTCAGTGAGTCATCTGCGAATAGACAACATCTAACTGTGTCGGCTAGAGGTGGTTGGTCTGCCGTGTAGATGTTGTACAGCTTTGGTCCCAGCTTTGATCCTTGGGCAACTCCTGCTTTGATGTTCCGTTCCGTTGACTGGCTGCCCTCTACCTGGACGTAAAACTTTCTAGAGTGAAGAAAGCTGTAGATCATTTTGATTAGGTTCGAGGGGAATCCCATCAGATTCATCTTGTAGACAAGTCCCTCTATCCAGACCGTGTCAAATGCTTTTTCCACGTCCAGAAAGCAGGCCACTGTGACTTGGTGGTTGTTCAGGCCAGCTACGACGTCATGTTGTAACTTCATTAAGGGATGCAGCGTCGAATGTTTTTCCCGGAATCCGTACTGTATATCCGGGATGATGTTAAGGTCGGTGTACCATCGCTTTAGCTTTATCGCTATCAGGTACTCCAGGATCTTGCTTATATTGCTCAAGAGCGATATAGGCCTGTATCCCGAAACACTAGAAGCGTTTCCCTTTTTGGGTATTGCAACAATTTTTGCAACTTTCCACTTACTTGGAAAGTAGGAATTGTTGATGCAATTGTTCATGACTATGGTGAGAAGTATCATCACCGCTTGTGGCATTCGTTTCAGGACAAAGTTCGATATTTTGTCGGCTCCGGCCGCTTTCCTTGTTATGCTGCGTTGAATGATTCCAGTGATTTCCTCTGTTGTTGTCAGCTCTTCATTTTCTGCTGGTTCATCGGCTGGATTTTCCTCGTTGAAGATAACGATCGGTGGGGATGGATTTCCAACGGTGCAGACGTAGCTATTGACTTCTGTGACAAATACTGGATCATCGGGTGGCGATGGTTGGAAATTGCCTTCGAAGGATCTTGCGAGCGCTTCAGCTTTCTGGGCTGGAGTGCTTGCGTCTCCTTCACTTGTGGTTAGAGTTTCTGGTAAACCCTTTTTATTACCGATGATCTGGTGTATTTGTCGGAACGTGTCAGGTCCTGGCCTTATTTGGCGAAGCTTGTTTTCCAACTGGGTGTTGTTGTGGTGGCGTACTGCATTCTGAAACATTATTTTAGTGCAGTTCAATTCACTCAGAACAGTTAGTAGTAGTAGGTAGTCTCTGCTTTGTGTGTTCCAGTCCCTGCGGTATATCCGCTGTAGTCTCTTCCTTAACCTTTGCCTGTGGAGATAAAGGTTTTGGATATGAACTGGTAAGTGACTATACCTGTTTTTGCTCGTTCTTGGCCTTTTTTGTTGATCCAAGGCACCGCTGATTGACTGCTCCAGTCCTCCAATTGCATCATCAATCTCTGTGTTGGTGAGGTTCCTTGTTGTTGATGGTATTTGGATGTTCCCCAGTACGTCTTCGTGCAGTTTGCCTATGTCCAGCTGATGAAAATTGATGAAGTCTCCTTCTGGTCGGCTTTTGGTGAAAATTGGCTGTTGAAGATTGATTATTAGCTGGACAGCCTCATGGTCAGAATCGCTGCCTAATGTTTTGCAGGAGTAGTTCCTTATTTCTGGGAGGATATTCACCAGGTTGGAGGTTGCTATGAAAAAATCGATTGTTGATGGTGTTCGCGGGAATGTTGGCTTTGGTTGTGAGATCGCAACCAATGAATGCCTGTCGGCATTATCATCCAGCCATTTGGCGATAGTTCTACCCTGCGCGTCAACCTCCGTGTCCTCCCACATTGGATGTCTTGCGTTGAAGTCTCCACCTATAAGTCCATAGGTATGCCTTGAAAGAAGTGCATTTACTGCTTCTAGGTCATGTTGCATGTTCGTATCGCTGCCGTTTTGGCCGTATATGCTCAAGACCAGCAATGTTTCCGTGGGGGTCACCTGGATCTCGACTCCTGTCGCTTCAAATGATCTGAGCTCCGGCATTGTGACATTAGTTGATTTGATGGTCTTCTTGATGAGGACGGCTGTACCCCGTTTCCCTTCGGTGATGTCAGATCTGAAAATATAAAAATCTTTATACTGTACCTTACCTCTCTTAGTAAGACATGTTTCGCTAAGCAAAACGATGTCGGGTTTATTAGTTTTCAGGAACAGACTGAGTGCTGTTCGTCTTACTAAGCTGCGCACTGAATTCACGTTGTACGCTATAATATGCAGTCGTTTTAGACGTTGCATATTTCAAATAAAAACGTGGCTAGCGCCACGGACTTTTGGTTCTCACTGAGGTTCCTGTATCCCGCTGGGATAGCGCTGCGAGCCTTGCCAATGAGTGTGGTGAGGTCTGCACCAAACACTCTCTGCACCTCGTTGTTCAGGTTGATGTTTCCCTGCCCAGGTTTGATGTTTGGCTGCGGTTTGGTCGAGTTTTTGGGTGATGCGGTCTGTGGTTTGGCTGGGTTTGTAGCTGCTGCCGGCTGTGGTCGCTGCGTGTTGGTGTTTAGTTTCGCTCCAGTCGAGAAACTCAGTGTTGGACGGGTAAGGGCACAGGCAGATTTGGCTGCAAACTCGTTCTGCGCCTTCTTAGCTGCTATGGCTTGCGCTTTTTCTGCGATCTTCGCGAAGGGACACCCTTTGTAGCTAGCTGGATGCCCTTTGCTTTTGCAGTTGGCACAGAATACCTCGGCTCCTGTTGTCTCCTTTCGCTCACACTCTCATGGGTTGTGTTTCGAGTCACACTTAACACACACATATTCCACCCCGCAGTTGGATGCAACATGTCCGAATCTCTGGCAATTCTTGCACTGCACAATATCCTTTGTTTTCAGTGGTTGCCAGCTTACGCTCTGATCGAGGATCATCGTCTTCTTGGAGACCTCTGCCAATGATGCTGATTTTTCAATTTCAACAACGTGGTAGTTTGTTCGTGCATCCTTAGTTTTAGTAGATCGTAAGGTCGACACTTTGATGGCTGGGACTTCTTTGGCGATGAGTCCATCTTTGATCTCATCTTCCGTGTAGGAAGCATGAATGCCTTTAACGACGAGTTGTTGATTTTTCTTTGCTTTAGGAGCAATTTTTGGAACCCTTCACGAGTCTGTGTGTTTATTACTGTTTTTCCTTTGGGCAGGTTCTTAATACAGATGCTGACGTTATTGTTTTTGGCGTAACGTGAGATTTCGGCCACGTTTGCTGAAAAACACGTGATAGGTGGCATCGCTGGCGCCTTTGTTGTCACAGAGGTAGGATTCTGTGGGGTTGGCTGGGTCGGTTGAGTTGGTTTGGTCGGTGGGGTTGGCTGGATCGGTGGGATTGGCTGGATCGGTGGGATTGGCTGGATCGGTGGGGTTGGCTGGATCGTCCTGGTCTTCTTCGACGGCGTTGGAGATGTCTTCTTAAGACACCTCTTTTGCCCTGGTTCAGGTGATGGTGATGTACATAAATCATCTTCCACCATTTGATTGTTTCCGCTGGGAGACGGAGACTCGGGTGCGAACTCGGACTCGCTGGACATACTTACGGCATCCGAGTCCGCCATGTCGTCTTCTTCGTCCGACAATCTTTGTAGAAGATCCCGAATTCTTCTACCGAATTTGGGACCGGCTTCCTTTTTCAAGGTTCTTATGAGGCCCACGATCACCTCGAAGGCCTCATTGGCTGTTTTCGGCTGCCTTACGCTCCACACTCTCACTAGCACCTTTTTCTTCACTAATGACGTTCCCGGAATTTATCACAATATTGTTTCTTGGGTCACTGACAGTTTCCTTCATCCAACGATGAGAGGGTAATTAGCAGTAATTTGCTGGTTTGTGTTGCGGTAACTAGTTTACTAATTATCTGTGGTCCGTACGTCCGTGCACTATGACTGTCGGCTGATCACTGACTGATGGGGTCTGGGTTTCGGATAAGGACTCTGATTACCAGCGAATAGTTTGTCGGAAATCACCATCGAGTCCTCTAGAACATTTTCGGTTGGGTACGGTAACTTACGGTACGGCATGTGCACCTTTTTTTGTCCGTGCGGGTTTTAGAACAGGCTGCACATGATTATAAAGTGGAATTTCCTATCGCGTAATGACCTCTATGTCGATGACGTCGTCTCGGGCGGAGATACCTTGTGAGAAGCTACGTTTAAACAGAATTCGTTATGTGAACTTCTCTCTAAGTGTGGTATGCAATTAGACAAGCGGCAAAGCAACAGTGCCGATCTTTAAAAAAATTTAAAATCAGTTGCCAAAAAACGTGTCGTTGGACACTGAAGCTGATACGTGGACAAAGGTGTTATGTCTCTATTGGAGCCCAAATTGTGATAATTTTAGTTTCCGCTTGAACCGCACGCCAAAGCAGCCATTAACTAAAAGCCAAATTCTGAAAGATGTGGTACGTATCTTCGATCCCCTTCGGTTTCTTACCCTATCGGTCGTGCAGTTAAAGATCCTTTTTCAAGAACTGTGGCATTTAAAATTAGCCTGGGATGATGAACTTCCGGAGTTAATGATTACCCAATGGGAAGGATACCGTGCCGAACTCCCAGTTCTTACAAACCTTAGAATAACGCGAACTTTCGGTCTTGGAGAATCTATATGTCAATTACACGGCTTTTCGGATCCATCTATCTCTGCGTACGCCGCAGTAATTTATTGACGGTACGGTACCAAATGGCTACGAGACAAATATTGCAGCTGCCAAAACCCGCGTAGCCCCTATAAAGCAGTTGAGTATACCGCGCTCAGAACTGTGTGGAGCACTGTTGCTTTCTAAGCTACTCGCCGAGGTCCAAAAGTCGCTCAAAATAACGTTCACAGATATTTTCGCCTGGTCTGATTCCAAGGTAGTCCTTCCTTGGTTATCATCTCCCCCTCGTCGTTGGAATATCTTTGTTGGAAATCGTACTTCCGAAATTTTAAATATCGTGCCAAGAAACAGATGGTTTTATGTTCGGTCAATGGTAACTGATCCCACCGAGGACCCTAAATGCAAAGCTGAAGAAAGGAATACTTTCAACTCGAAATACTTTCAACTCGCATATCATCGTGGTACATTATGATCAGAACTGTTGCTCGGATATATCGCTATGTGGCAAAATGTCTACTAAAATCGCAGTTCTCTTCGCAGTACATAACGACGGATGAGATTTTTGCTGCGAAAACAAAAATTATTCGATTTCTTCAGGATCGTTATTTCCGTGATCTTATAAAATCGTATCAAAACCGAGGTTGCTTCCCCATAAACACTAAGATCATAAGCTTATCCTCATTTTTTGATGACCAAGGATTCTAGGCGGCGGAGGAAGAATTCAACAAGCAAAGCTATCATTCAATACGAGGCACCCCATCATTATACCCAAAGGACACATCATCACCAAGATGATCGTATTAGACGCTCACAATCGTTTTCTACACCCCGGAGTTTCAACTTTGGTTGCGATTCTTCGTCAGGAGTACTTAATTCTCGGATACCGAAATTTGATACGCAAGATAACCCACGATTGTATCAGATGCTTTCGACAAAGGACAGTTACTCAGTTAATGGGAAACCTTCGCCCACAACGAGTCCAAACCAGTAGACCGTTCGCGAACTGTGGCTGTGATTACGCCGGTCCAGTAACATTAAAAGTAAAATCGGATCGTAAAACTACCATTTCGAAGGGATACATATCCCTATTCCTGTGTCTAGTGACGAAAGCAATACATTTAGAGCTAATTAGTGACCTCAGTACGGGTGCATTTCTTGCTGCATTCCGTCATTTTGCAGCTCGCAGCAGAAAACCATCTCATGTGTATTCAGATAACGGTACTAATTATCGTGGGGCAGCTCTTCAGAAATCCATGAAGTCGTTCTATCGGAAAGTCATAGCTCAGTGGTAACAGAATCGTTAGCTCGCGACGTGGCGACGTGTCATTTTATTCCTCCTTCGGCTCCACACTTCGGCGGTCTGTGGGAAGCCGGGGTAAAATTGGTGCAACAACACCTACGTCGAGTTATCGGTCGGTACCGTGTTAAACTTCAAGCAATTCTATATGCTTCTAACGCAGATAGAGGCAATTTTAAACTCACGGCCGTTGTATCAGCTTCCTGATGATGACCTTGACCCTTTAACTGCAGCTCATTTCTTTCTAGGTGAATATTGTGCTGCTATTCCAATGCTAGAAGTGCCGACAAATCGCCTCTCCTGCTGGCAAATGTTGCAAAGCAACGTGCAAGTGTACTGGAAACGTTGGCAGATGGAGTCACTGGAGCATCGACCCCGTTATCAACAACAGCAAAGTGATCTGAAGGTGAATGATCTGGTCGTCATAAAGGAACCCTACCTACCACCAGGAAAATGGGCAATGGGAAGGGTTATACAAACACACCTGGAAAGCGATGGTCATGTACGTGTCGTAACACTGAAAACGTCCAATGGCGAGTTCATTAGACCAATACACAAGCTTGCAGTCCTACCAGTGTGCTGAAACGTCCTTCAGGGGCGAGGGGATATTTGGAAATGCCGTTTCTAAGCAGATATTAGAATAATCCATTATAATTATATATTCAGGAACGTTTTCCTTTATGTGCATCAAGCACATAAACTTGGAGGGGGTAGCAAATGAATACACCAAGCACTTAAACTTGGAGTTGGTGATCGGTGATGCACCAAACACTTGAACTTGGAGCAATTGCTGTAAGAAAGAATTAATTAAGTAAAAGGCGTTCAGAAAGTTCTATCAACTGACTGACATTTATTCACGATTTGTTTACATCTTTTATACTTAAATCTAACTTACAATACGAATTACAATTATGTATTTACCTAAATTACTGCTGGTAATGCCAGCAATGCACGGACAGCATAATGGATCGATGGAACTCTGAATTTGCTGGTGCTTCGTTGCGTTTGGTGGCCACTGATTGTACTGCTTTGGTGATGACTTTAGACCTTGCTGTTTTGTGCTTCCAAATTACGTAGGCGCTTAACATAATGGATATTGTTAGCGCCGAGTATCCAATTGCGAAGTGGTGATGGCTGCTAGTTTCCAATTTGTCTGGTAGATCGAGGACTTCTTGTTCTCTTAATAGATTTTGTAAGTCCGTTAGATTGTGGAGTTGAATGTCATAATGTGTAATATTAACTTTATGGAAAAGTGACGTGTGTTGCTCAGGTGTTGATATTTCAGATATGCTTCCAAAACTGGCGTAGGAAGGTTGCAAATTGATAGTGAAAGTATTATGATCTTGAATGGTGATTGATCTGTGTCTTAAAATGCATCCTGGCTGCAACGTAACTAATCCGGATCCTTCTAAGAATAACTGGGTGTGCTGGTTTCCACAGATTGCAGTAAGTCGAGATGGGTTCCTTGTGGAATACAGCCACTTGTTTTTATGTTCTAGCTGAACCCATGCTGAATTGTCGTCAGACCTCTTCACGCTGCAGGTAGCCTTCGTTTCATTGTTAAAAAGTCCTATTTCGCAGGAACATATTTCTGCTTCCTCGCCATATTTGGCTTGTATATTGAGACATAAATATTGCTCGTTCGCCAAGGTGATGCATCCTTCTAAAGTGGTTGAATGTATCGGAAAATATTGATCACGATGAGTGTGATCCCCAGATCCCCCAGTATTGGAGCGCAAGGAATAATAGTCAACATTGTGTTGTTTATGAAATGACGTATGGGCGTGAGTCGGAATAAATCATACTGAGAGGAAGTGTGAACCAGAATACTACTCGATTACCTGTCACTCCTTCCTTTACTGTCATTAGCTTGTATAGTTGGACCAGATCTCGATCATCTGCTGGCAACTCAAGGAATGTTGGTAAATGCTTTTTGATGGTTGAAAGCTTCTTCTTCAGCTGCACTGTTGATAATAATAATGAGTTAATTTTACCATGATGGGTGTCCGTAAGAACATCAATAAGGGCTGACTGTATTCTGTTTACATTAAGTACCATTTTAAGCAATTGGGATGAAAGGCATGTGACGATTTGCGATATTTTGGACTGATAGCCTTCTTCACCAATGTCACGAATCCTTGATCTTATTTCAGTCAATTGCCTGTTGATCAGCTCAAATCTACTACTTATTACACGCCGGTCTTGCTTCACAATGTTGAATCGACGACTGAAGTTTGATTTCTTAGTAAGTTTAATAGGTGATCTTCAATAATTTTTACTTGGTCTATTGTACTCGCCATTTTTTCAGCATATTGGGTATCCAGAACCCCAAATAAGGAATTTGCTAGGTTTCCAACAATGTTGAGCGCTCCTCTTTTGAATCGTTTGTTTGGTAAGAGTATGTTTTCTGATTGAAGTTCGGTTATGATAAGCTGAATTTGACTAAAGGTATTCATGCAAAAACTCCTTTTTTGAATTTCCCGACATAAGTGTGTGAGGGTCAACGTTCCGTTGCTTAAGGTTTCACATTATTTGCGATTTTTGTTGATCCAATAGATTCAAAATAAATACCAAATAAATACCAAATCTGTTAACTTCAATATTTTTGCTAAATACTGGCAGGATGAGAAGTATTGTTAACTATGACGTAATTACTCCGGCACTAGATGTTCTTCGCCTTTTGGACGGTATTGTAGCTGCTGCATCTGCTGGTTGAGTGTTACGTGCTGACTGCTGGACTTCATTTCTGGATGTGATCTTATTATCTGTTTCGTGTTCAACCGATAATGGTGCAAGTCTGTGAATTGAACGTTTCCAGGTCCCTGATGCTGTTCGAACATCAACCACTCGTATAGCGCCGTCGTTGCCCTGGTACGTCCTGGTTATTCTGCCAAGCGGCCACTTAAGGACTGGAATGTTGTCTTCCTTTATGATCACCATGTCTCCCACGTTGATATTCTTAGAAGATTCCTTCCATTTATGACGATACTGGAGTTCGTTTAAGTATTCCTGTGACCACCGTTTCCAAAATTCATGTTTGAGGTGCGAGACCAAGTTCCACCTTGTTAGATGAGTGTGTTTTATTGAGAGTGCGTTGGCGTCAACTTGTGCAGTCAGGGGTTAACCGATGAGAAAGTGTCCAGGTGTCAGTGCCGTTAGATCGGTGGGATCATTTGAAAGTGGTGTTAGTGGTCTTGAGTTAAGGATGGCTTCGATGCCAATCAATACTGTTTCTAACTCTTCGTATGTCAATGAAGCTGCAGAAACACTCCTCCTTAAGAGATGCTTTGCTGATTTTTCGGCCGCCTCCCAGTGGCCTCCAAAGTGGAGAACTCTAGGGGGAATAAAGTTAAAAAATTGCTACATATGCCTTCTGAGGTCGTTTGCCGCAAATTTTGTAGTGAATTCAGATTGGCCCACAGTAATCTACCCCTGTATTTATAAAAGGTTGTGCTGGGGTTATCCGTTGTGGAGGTAAATTTCCCATGACTTGTTGCAGCAGTTGTCGTCTGGCTCCATTACACTTTACGCAGTGTTGTACTATTGACCGTGCCATTATCTTTCCTTTAATGAGCCAATGTCTGAGCACAACAATGGCTATTTTTTTCGTGTGTGTGTTGCATCAACAGTTTTACCAAAGGGTTATTATATGGTAATAGCATTGGATGTTTGGCATCAAAAGGAAGTGTTGCAGCTTATCCTTTGAAGCGTCTTGAATGAATTCCGATGATTAATCTTATAAATCATTTCCTGATCGCAATCATAAGTGGTTGTTGCCACAATTGGTGCATTTTGTTTTCTTCCTGTGTCGTCCGGTAGACAGCTCCTTGATGCCACATGTCTTCATGTCCTGATAGGAATAGAGGACCACGAAACCACAATGTGCATGCTGGCAATTTCTCTGGCTGGAGGCCTCTCGAAAGTACATCCGCTGCGTTGTGTTTTGATGGCACATGTCGCCATTGGTCGGGAAGTGTTAGTTCCTGTATAGCGGAAACGCGGTTAGCAAGAAATGTGTGGAATGATGATGATGGAGAGTTTATCCAGGCGAGCACAATTTCAGAATCCGTCCATAAGTATGTGGGTGTGTCTACAAAATTTAAATCCTTCTTGATTCGTGCTGTTAATTGTGCGCCAAGGAGTGCAGCGCATAGTTCCAATCGAGGCAAGGTTTGTTTCTTCAGTGGCGCCACTCGTTATTTAGAACACAAGAACCTTACAGTTGTTCTTCCATCCTTCATGATTGCTCTCAGGTACACCACCGTCCCATATGCCTGTTCAGATGCGTCGGAAAAGGTGTGAATTTGTATGGTTGCGGGTACACCATTGTTAAACATGTGGCGTGGAAATTGAAAATTGTTAATTTTACCGAGGGTATTTCGGAATGCTATCCACCTTGTATATAGCACTGCCGGTAATGCTTCCTCCCGTTTTGTAATTCTACTTGTAGAGCTCATATTTGTTTTAACACAAAATGTGTCATTCTTTGGCTGCCATGTTAGCCCCAATGATTTAATTGCATCATTGCTCTCATTGCTAAAGTCAAGATCTATTTCCTTATCTTCCTTAGAAATGCCTTGTAGCAAACGAGGATGATTAGCGCTCCATTTTCGGAGTTTGAACATTACAGTTTGTAGTATTTGTATGAGTTGCCTTTGCATTTCTATGACGGTAGATAGATTATTATCTCCAGTTAGACAGTCATCAACGTAGAAATTACGATGTAGAGTCTGTGCCCCTAACGCAAGTGTTGTGTTGTTCTCCTTTGCTAATTGCTGTAAGCCTTTTTTGGCTGAATATGGTGCTGATATTGTACCAAATGTTACCGTGTTCAGTTGATAATATCGTAGTGGCTCGCTTTCGTTGTTTCTCCATACAATGATTTGAAATATTCGGTCTGGATGGATCATTATTTGACGATACATCTTTTGGATATCTGTGCAAAATACGTATCGTGGTAAACGGAATCGAAGCAATAGTGAAAATAATTCGCCTTGTACTGCTGATCCTGTGTACATGATATCGTTCAACGATATTCCAGTTGATGTTTTCGATGAAGCGTCAAAAACTACTCGAAGTTTTGTAGTGCTGCTGTCCTTAGTTTGTTGTTACCATGTCATTGAAGTCGATTTCTGACATATGACCTAGATCTTCATATTCCTTCATAAATTGGCTATATTGATTCATCACTTCTTTGTTTTTTGCTAAACGCCGCTCAAGAGCCAAAAATCTGTTGATTGCTATTTCATTGGAACTGCCAAGGGTAGATGGATTCCCATGGAATGGCAGTTTTACCATAAAACGACCGTCATTGGTTTTCTGCGTGTTTTGTACAAAGTGAGTTTCACACATCTCTTCTGATTTTGACAACTTGCTACGCGCCGGCTCAACTTCTTCCAGGTTCCATAGTCTCTCAATCATCTGATGTGGGTTATTGTCATCATAAGTTGAGATGCCACACGTTGCAGTCTTTTGTCCTGTTTCACTTACTTTTCCAGCCAGAATCCACAGGAGGACCGTATTTTGTAATGTAATACAGTGTCTTAACTAGGCGGTCTGTTATGATGTTTACTTGAGGACCTGAATCTAGAATGGCTCTGCATTTCATTTTCTGTCCGTTGGTGGCAACCAGTTCTACGACGGCGTACATAAGACTCAGAAGTACATAATGATTTCCTTATGAACTCTTGGATGCTGCTAGTGTTACCGATTGTTTTGTCGTATTCTGATTATTGCTACCTCATGCTGCCGTTGCCACATATGCATGGTTGTTGTTGAAGGGACCCTTGCATCGTGATGTGACTTTGTCCACACTGTAGACAACTTCTTGAAGGGCAATTGTTTGCTCCAAGGCCGGGCCTTAGACAAAGCTTGTGTTTTTGCGCTAACTGTGAACGTTCTATTGGGTGCAATTGTATAAAGTGGTTGGTCCACAAATCGTGCAATTCCGATTGTTGTTGTTACTTGACGTCAATGATGCACAAGCACGAGTTGACGTATCTCTCTCCCTTCGCCCGATTGATTCCAGTGATTGAAATTGGTTCTCAAGAAACGTTAGGAATTCTTTTACGGTCTGTACTTCCTTCGGTTTCTTGAGCGATTGTTCGTGCAGGACCCTTGTATTTTGATCTAGCTTGGGCACTAGTAAATGAAGTAGGAGAGAGTCCCAGGTTTCGGTTTCAATACCGATGTTATTTAATGCCATCAAGCACTCTTGATTGGTATCATAAAGATCCTTGATGGACCATGCAGAGGGTTGAGGCTGGGTTCGAATTGGTTGTCCCGTTATTTTTTGTAGTAGTGTTGATGTTGTTGTAGCGATCTTGAAGCATGCTCAATGCCGTTTTATGGTTGTCCTCCGTGAGTGACAAATGGCGAATGAGATGCTCCGCTTCTCCGGTTAAATGTGTTTTTAGATACCACATTTTTTGTATGTTCAGTATTGGTTGCTTGTCAACGATTTGGGAGAAAAGATGAACAAATTGTCTCCACTGTAGGTAATCGCCATCAAATTTTGGGATCGTTACCTTTGGAAGGTTTGATTGATGTTTTGATGCTGATTTGATGAGGAACCTTCCACAATTTCGTTGCCTTGTGGTTGTAGCCTTAATAATGCAACAAGATTCTCTAGCGCTGATTTCTCCATTGTGGTAACTTCCGTGTAATTGTACCCAATATCTGTAGGGTTGTCATTCAATTCCCAAATGGTGTGATCTAAGGCTTCAATTTGCTGCCAAAACTGTTCGATTGTACGATAATTCAATTCGTAGTACTGTGGGGTTTGATCTTCCTTTTAGAGATGCTTGTCGTCTTATTGCACCAATAATTTTTGATGGGGTCTCTTCCACAGCTTCCACTGTCGCTTTGATTGGGCTTATGTTTGATATGCTTGCTTTCTCCTCTGCGCTCATGATTGAACTGATTTCATCTTCAAACCGGGGTTTATATTCCTGCCATATAGCTGCTATTTGGTTAAAATAATCATTGACGAAGTACTTGTGATCAACTGGAGCATTCGTCAATGATTTTATTTTTCCATCGGTCGCTTCAAATGCACTCTAATTCTCTTGCAGTCGATGAAGTCGCTCTTCGAAATAGTTCCTGGTCCTCTTCCTGTCTGCCCAGTCCTATTTATAATTAGTAACGATCTTTTGAATTTCTTGGCCAGTTGCCAACTGTGCCACAATCAACTCTTCAACGGATGTCATTTTGTTCTAATATTTTCCTCAATGGATTAAATATGAATATGATCCTTGGTTTTAAACTTGGAGCGAATCACAAATGAATACACCAAGCACTTAAACTTGGAGTTGGTTATCGGTGATGCACCAAGCACTTGAACTTGGAGCAATTGCTGTAAGAAAGAATTTATTAAGTAAAAGGCGTTCAGAAAGTTCTATCAACTGACTGACAATTATTCACGATTTGTTTACATCTTTTATACTTAAATCTAGCTTACTCTACGAATTACAATTATGTCTTAACCTAAATTACTGCCGGTAATGCCAGCAATGCACGGCCAGCATAATGGATCGATGGCTTGACCCAGTGCGAGTAATGCATTCACAAATTTATATTTATCCATATTCGCTGCGTCAGTGCAGAGGTTTAATGTTGCGATGAATTCGACTTGTTTGGTGTTGGTGTTGCGTCATCGGTGATTCAACTGAACATCATTAACATCACATAATTTACACTACAGTTTATACCATTACACTACTTGTCAACACTTTCTCTTTAATGTACCGATATGTACTTTTTGCTATTGTACGTCATGTTTGTGAAAATATACTCTCGTTCATTTGGATTATGGACATTCGAAAGGTAACACGCCCTTTTCTTTGTACGCTGCATGAGCGTTCTCATACAGCCTCTTCTAAATGATTCTTGCAGAAGTATTAATTAAATAACTTATAACTAAGTTAAAAATAAATTTGCATAAAACAAAAAACACTTGTTAACACAAGCAGCCGTACAAATTCTTTTCAAAACTCAACACGAACATGCGGTTACTCAAACGACGGAAACCTAATTCGTTTACGGTGAAGCCTAAAAGGCAACGCATTAGAATCTGTTCGCTATAAACTTTTATACCCAGAGCATGTTCCAGCAATTATTTCGACCTGATATCGTAATAAATATACTTCTAACAAAAATCATTTCAATGCAGTACAGAATGTATGTGCCATAATGGAATCCAACAATTTAAGGGAGCATATTGAGAATCCCTGTCCAAGAAATGGTCGAACGACCACCGCCAAGCTTCAGCCTTGATTGAGGTATACACGGACAACAGTGTGCGGAAGTAAATCTTTCAACATTCGGTGGATGGCTACATCAGATAGCTCAAGCAGCAGTCGACGTTTCACCAAAATTATACACTGCGTTTAGTGAGCAGAAGAACGACAAGCACCCATCTACAACAAACAGGTTTGTAAACACACACGAAAGGGTTGAGTTTCCAGAAGGCAACAAACAAACTAAAAAGTGCAAGATCTGCAGCATCGACTGCAATAATGTAGAATGTTGTTCCAAGTTCAACAATATGAATTTAAATGATAAATGGAGCATTGTAAAACAACACGGGCTATGCAGAACTTCCGAGCTCAGAAGATTACGGGCATTTACATAAAAAAAATTCGAGTTATCTAACGTAAGAACAATCCAGAACTTGAATTTACCAGCACAGTCGCACGACGCGTGTGAACTGAAGAAATGATATCAACACATGTACGGTATTCCTATTGCGCCGTATAAGGCGGTATAGCCACTTATATTGATAGGTGCGCAAAGTGTTGAATAAAAAAGCCGACTGAGATGGGAATCGTTTCATCGTGCCGTTGCTTTGGAAGCATGACACCACCTCCCTAACCGACAGCCGCCCGATGGCTGAGCGCTGCCTAAGATGCTTAGAAGCTTAGAATGCTTTAAAGCTTTACGATCAGATCTGTACTTACCTGAAAAAAGGATACGCTCCTAAATTAGAACCGCAGGAACGATTTGTCAGAAGTTCGAAAAGACAGTTACCAAAAAAGACAGAATGGCATGAGTTCAACGATGCTGAAAAGATACTTGGTCTGTGGTGGACACCCACTAAGGATACGTTTTCCTTTCCCCTCAAAGTACATAAATTAAGGATGAGAATACTATCATGTCATGTCAGGCATGAATGAGTATTTTTGACCCGCTTGGCCTTATCGCAAATTGTTCTGGTCAAGTTCAAGACATTGCTTAGAGCAACTTGGCGCTCATCGACGCAATGGGATGATGAGATAGGCGACAGTCATTATGAAGAATGAAACGAATGGATGAGCCATCTACCAGAGATACAACAAATTGTAATTATACGTTTATATGCTCAACCACTTTACTTCAGCGATGCGGTACAACTGCACATATTTGTAGATGCCAGCGAGAATGCTTACACTGCGGCAGCCTATCTTCATTTCTCTTCGGGATTACACGTCGAATGCGCACTAGCAGGTGCGAAAGCAAAAGTAGCAACTCTAAGGGACTTGTCGATATCTAGGTTGGAACTAGACACGGCGGTGCTGGGAGTACGATTATGCAAGTCAATGTCTTAATCTACAATCAAAAAGTGCACATTTTGGAGCGACTCGAAGACCGTACTATTTTGGATAAGATCAGAACAAAGAAGATACAAGCATTATGTGGCATTCAGGATCGGAGAAATAATGGAAGAAACAGATACAGAAAATAGGAGATGGCTGCCAAGTAAGGAAAACGTGGCAGACGAAGCTACCAAATGGAAGCACAACAATCTGTTCGAGTACGACAATCGATGGTATCAAGGGCCAGAATTCCTATACTCGCAACCAGAGGAATGGCTTAAAGATGAATCCGTAAACTTCAACACTACCAAAGAAGTTAGAGTACACTGCATCGAGTACGTACCAAGCAATTCGGGTGGCAGTTAACAATTCAATCCCTCAAAGTTGCCCTAAAGCTCACCAGCGGACGATCCCATTGTGGAATCCCAATGTAAGCAATCTGAGAGACTAAAAAGAAAACTTGCAATTTTTTTAAAAAACAGACTAACACTGACAATCTTATCCAATTTAAAAAAATCGAATGCTAAGTTCTTCGCAGGGAGGTAAAGATCAGCAAAGCCGAGTGTGAGTTCACGTCCTCACTTAACTCGAATGCACCTATTTGCAAAGTTTGTCAAAACATTCGATGCCTAACTGGCACACAACAGTACCCAGATGGTAAAATGCATTGAAACCACTGACGGTCCAATTATATACCCACCAGATATAAGCAACTACTTGGCCTGCACCTGGTCTAATGCATCAAGGGACTGTCACTGTTCAGTTACTTCTTTTTAATTTTTAATTTTATTCATTAATAATTTTAGCTTACAAGATTTTTGTCTGCGAAGCCTTGTGGCTTGTCTGCAGAGGACTGCGTACGGAGATAATTGCTCTTGAGTTCAGATTAATTACATTTGTCATTACATTTTAAATAACAATTTAGATAAGTTAGTATATTTATGTATTTTAATGACTTTCGTTTAAAAAGAAACTTGGCTTTTTTAACTAAGATATATTTTTTGAAGCATTTCTAATTTCGGTAGGAAGTTAGTTAAATATAGTTAGAATAATAACGTCGTATTTCCGCCGACCATATTCGTTCCAGTATCGCGGGATCGTATACGTACTTTTTTCTCCTTGTATTGTCATTTTGCTGTGTAGGAAATTTGTAATTGCTATCCCCGTGAACATTTGATAAAACCTCTAATTTATGTAGCTGTTTTACTGTTAAAAGCTTAAAGTCGTTGTCGATTCGTCGCATGCCATATTATTCTCCATACTTAATCCTGTATACGATTTTTTTAAGCCTTCTGTGTATACTATTGAGAAGTATGCCGTATCTCACGTGGGACTCTGCTAGTCCGAAATAGCATTGGCGTAGAACATCTGCTGGACACTGAAGACTTAGGTGAAATAGCGCGTATGCACTACGTCTTACTTCCAGGGTAAGCTCATTGACATGACAACTCCATTTTAAGTTGTAGTCCACAGCTACACCCAGATACTTGTATGTTGATATATTTTCTACAAAAATTGAGCAGCCGTCGCTATTTTCAAGGAGCAGATGATCGCCTGTTGTGTCAAGACACCGGTAATCGTGTGTTTTAAGTTCAATGTTTTATGATGTGTGGTGGACGAATATGCATTACTTTGGTTTTATTTGCGTTTATAATCAGTCCATGGTCATAACACCATGCCGCTACTGCGTTCTTTTTGTGGCTGACTACAATTGCTAAGTCATCTATGTATCCGTAGGCTGTGCTGTGCTGGAAAACTTTAAACAAATCATTCATTGTGATTATGAACAGAAGTGGTCCCAATTTTGATCCTTGGGGAACCCCATACTCACTTGCTTCTTCTTCGCTGTTTTCGTCCATGATTTTCACTTTAAACGTTCTGTTTAATAGATAATTTTAAGATGTGTCCTCTCACTCCAACTTTCTCCAATTGCCTTAGAATTACAGTGTGGCTCAAAGTATCAAAAGCTTTTTTAAAATCTATAAATAGCACTATTGAACTGTGGTTATTTTCTGAACGATTTATGTTTTTTTCTTTCCGGAAACCAAACTGATTGTGTGCTAATAGATTAAAATGTTCAAGATATGTATAGTCTTCCGCATACTACTTCTTCAATTACATTATCTATCACAGAGAGAATAGAAATTTGTCTGTAGTTTTGAATTTCGTTCTTAGCGCCAGCTTTATATATGGGACGTACAATTGATGTCTTCAATCGCATCGGTACAGTTGACTGTTCCAGGCTCATATGTACGAGTTTTGTTATTATTGGAGATAGGGTTTTGCATTTGATTTAAGATCTTTCGGTCTAATGGCGTCTATACCTGCAGATTTATATACATGTAGTGAACTGAGTACGTTTTCCACTTCTCTCGTTGAGGCTTGAGATGTGATATGTCGTGATGTTGCTTCGTGTTAATTTTTCATTTTCTTCTTCACTATTGTGACAGTCGATGAGCCAATTATTTTATTGAATACTTCTCATAAAAATCATTAACATCATTGAGAGCATATAACTGGTCCTAATTGAATCGGTCTAGATAATGTTTTACTTTCTGACTGAGAACTAAATTTTCCTTCAAGTTCTGTACGAGTGTAAGTTCTGTATCACTTTCCAGCAGTGCACTGTATATTGCATACTGATCCGATATGTTCATTTCGAGTACCGCCGATTTTACTGAATTACTTGCTCTTACTAAGCAATGTTCGATAAGAGTCTGAGAGTTGCGATTCAAATCTATTCGTATGTGGGAGAGTATTGTATTCTTAAGCTCCTTTCATAAATAAGAAAAACAACTCCCTTATCTTCAGCCAAAATCTCAGTTCTCAGCCAAACACTTCGAATCTCCAATTACATTTATATTACTTGAAGCTAGCCTAACCAAATCCCTGGCCGCGATAGTCTCTTACGCCATGTTGAAAGAACTTCCTGGTACAATTAAACCTAGACTATTGCAGCTTTATACGAATATTTTCAACACTGGCCACATCCCGCAAAGTAAAGGTCAAGGACAAGGTAAGGGTACTATGGATGCACTCCTCCACCTCGATCGCTATTTTTCAAGAGCTTTATCGGCACGCAACCATGTCAATGTGCTTTCCTTAGACTTCGAAAAGGCATTTGATAGAATTGGTATCCACCTTGTCTTCGATAAGCTTAAAACGCGGGGAATTGGACCGACAAAATTTAACTATGTTAAATTGTTCCTCACGAGCAGGAAAATCTGCGTAAGGTCAAATGCCTGCTACATCGAGTCTTTCCCACTTTTCAACGGCATTCTCCAAGGATCGCCACTATCTGTTGTCCGGTTTATTATTGCATTTGATGAGATCAGCAAATTAATATCCTTACATAAGCAATTGGATCATTGTCTCTACGCTGATGACTTATACATTTTTGGCAAGCACAATGATTCTATAACAAACAACCAACTGTTAATTAAAGTATTGGAGGATATTGTGGAATGGAACACTTGGTCTGGCGCCAAGCTTTCTCGTGATAAGTGCATGTCTCTTCATATTTGTCGTAAAATGTTATGCAATAAACAATAAACACTTTCGTCAAATACCATCAACATGGACAATGCAAATAGTTTTAATTTTCTAGGTTTAACATTTAATAGTAGATATAATTGAAAATTACATTGTCTAGAACTAAAAAAAAAACTTAACTGAAAAACTAAGATTATCTCTTACTTAGCCAACAAAAAATATAATGCTCATACTAACACCCTCTCTAGAATTACTAGTTCTAGACTATGGTCTAGCTATTTATGGTAACAATCCTAAAACTATTCACTGTCACTATGCTCTTATTAACACGGACAGATCTTTACCAGCTTACCCAACTAGCACTTCAAAAGTAATAAACACCACATTTATTCGACTTCATCTAGGACACACAAGAACTACACATCAACATCAAATCCACCAACATTTCCTGTCTGCAGAGCATCCATAGACATAAGACATCTACCAAACATTAGGAACTGTCCAGAAAGTACAACGGCTAACCTAACCACATACTTATCAAACCCACGAATTATTAAAAACTCCCAGCCATGACAACAACCTTAAAATTAACGACTTAGTCAGTAGACTCAATATTCTAATTTAACTACAATAATTATAAGTTATCAATAAGCCTGGACCTTTGCAGTTGGCGCTTAATATGTTAGCTTACTAATTTGAATTGTAAGGTAATAAATAATAATAATAATAGTTTGACCATATTCTGAACTTTGAACAATCCCCAATGCTACTAACTGGTGACCTTAACCACTGGAGCACGGCTTTGGCTCCTACAAAAAATAGTAAACACAGCAAAGAAAGCTTTTATACACATTGAATTATGCCTTGCAATTCTGACTGATGGGCGCCCAACGCAACATTTACATAGGATTTTTAGCTATTGTTTAGCATGCCATCGACGGTTCAAGCCCGGAATGTCTTCCGTTTCCAATTTAATCTTGAACAGGATGCGTAAATGGCAGCGGAAATCGCTAATGAAAATGATTAATGAAAATTTTAAAATTTGGCCAAACGGCCAAAAGATATAATAAAATATATACCCCTACCGCATTAACCTATGGATTACAATACAATTGTTTGTGGGATGTTTTGATGATTAAAAGTTGGCTAAAATACTCGTAACTTTGCTTTGAAATATCAAATCTAAGCAAGTTTGGACACCATATTTGTGTACATTTTTCGGTTTCGCAGTATGCAATGTTTAATGACTACATTCTTCCATTTAAATTGCAATTCAACGTATGGAACCATGTTTTCGTAAAATTTTCGTAAAATAAACGAAATTCGATAAATTATTCATCCAATGGTGGTTATAAGAGAGCAAAGCATTAGTTACTATTGTAGAAGGTTTTTACACTGAACAGATACAACTGATGCTAATCAAAATAAAATTGAGAGTATTGTATTCTTAAGCTCCTTTCATAAATAAAAAAAACAACTCCCTTATCTTCAGCCAAAATCTCAGTTCTCAGCCAAACACTTCGAATCTCCAATTACCTTTATATTACTTGAAGCTAGCCTAACCAAATCCCTGGCCGCGATAGTCTCTTACCCCATGTTGAAAGAACTTCCTGGTACAATTAAACCTAGACTATTGCAGCTTTATACGAATATTTTCAACACTGGCCACATCCCGCAAAGTAAAGGTCAAGGACAAGGTAAGGGTACTATGGATGCACTCCTCCACCTCGATTGCTTTATTTCAAGAGCTTTATCGGCACGCAACCATGTCAATGTGCTTTCCTTAGACTTCGAAAAGGCATTTGATAGAATTGGTATCTACCTTGTCTTGGATAAGCTTAAAACGCGGGGAATTGTACCGACAAAATTTAACTATGTTAAATTGTTCCTCACGAGCAGGAAAATCTGCGTAAGGTCAAATATCTGCTACTTCGAGTCTTTCCCACTTTTCAACGGCATCCCCCAAGGATCGCCACTATCTGTTGTCCGGTTTATTATTGCATTTGATGACATCAAGTTTCCTTGAACTATTCTCTTTGAAGTAGGGTTATTTGCAAATTCTGCATATACACATTCCTTTTCATTCTGTAACAAGTTTAACGCGAGGCGCATGTGGTGTGAGTAGACGAAAGACGGTGTAAAAAAGTAATAATCTTTCTTAAAAAGTTAGAAAAAATATGTTCACATTCCCCGTGTTTTTGGCTGTTGATGCACTTTTATATTTCATAGATCGAAAATAATACATATGTGTAATACTAATTTTCTGTATCATCATCATCTTCTGACCCGTGTGATCCACTACAGCGGTCCCAGGCCACTCAATCCTCCGCCATCGACTCGAACTCATCAGGCGTTATGCCCAAGCCAAATCTACAAAACAGCTGTAGATCGGTTTGACATACTCCCAAGCCTTCTCGAGTCCCTCTCATAGAGTAAAAAGCTGGTCGTTTGCACCTCTGCCGGGACGAAAGCCGCACTGTCCATCCCCCATCCTGGACTCGACCATAGTTCTAGAACTTTCCCGGGGAGACTTAAAAGAGATATGTCCCTGTAGTTGGAGCAATTTTTTTTTTCCACTTTTTGAGGGAACAATTGAGAGTAACAATCACCCTAGTTTGCCAGTCGCCAGGTGTCTCACCGCGTTCCCAGGCCAACTTAATGACACGAGAGTGCCATAAAACTCCCTCTTTAGCCATGGCCTTTAGCACTTCTGGTGGGATTTCACCCAGACCGGAGGATAAACTTTTAGCGATGCGTTCGCCTAAAAAGGCTTCCTCCACCGTTGGACTATTCTTCGCCCCACTCAAGACAACGAGTCCGCCATCCTCAGTGACCTAGAGATTTTTCCGAATAAATGAGAGTGGGTTTTCATTATTTTCGTAAAACTGAAAATTAAATTAGCTAAAATTAAATAACTCACAAATTGAACACGTATAGGTAGCAATTAGATCTCAAATATGTAGAAGCTGCTGAGACGAGATTTCTTCGTGCTGTTGTGGGAATTACTCGCCGGGATAGTGTGAGAAACATGGCAGTGCGCGAGGAACTCAACATTGAGCAGCTGCTTCTTCGAACGGAAAGGGGTATGCTTCGGTGGTTTGGTCACGTGGCACGAATGTCTCCATCATCACGACTTCCGAGGCGGGCGTTGAATGCGATTCCATCAGGTAGGCGACCGCTTGGCAGACCCAGGACGAGGTGGTTGGACCAAGTCCAAAAACTCGCCGGGTTACGCTTGGACATAGCTCCTGATGAGTTAGAGTCGATGGCGGAGGATCGAGTTGCCTGGAGATCTCTCGTGCGTGGTTTACCCCCGCTACCCCTTTAGTGGATCATGCGGGTCAGAAGATGATGATGATGATGATGATATGTAGAAGTCGGAACAAATTATCAAAATATCTATTAGAGTCACGGCTATTCACATTTATAAGTCGGGGAAATCATAAAAAAAAATTGTAGTGGGGGAATCCTGGTAATCCACATTTAGATGTGAATGACCTTTCGTCTTTGTTAGCAAAATTATCTGCATTTTTATAACCCTTAATTATGTTAAACACTGATACCGGATTTGGAATGTGTTAATATTAATTCCCTAATATCTTTAGAAGTTTGAGGACCGCGTAGTGCCATTTTGTTTGAATAAGCGAGCTTAACTGAACAGAAAATTACTTTAAATGAAGTAACCGTAATCCTTATAATAAATGTCATATAAAAAACACAGGGATTTAACTTTAACTAGATCAAAATTATTTATGGTTACTACGTGTCCCATTATTACTTTGACCCAAAATGTTTGACCTTTTTTGATGTGTTTGTTGTTGTTTTGCATTTATGTTAATGAAATTCATTTGATTTTTGTTTCTTTATAAACTGACTCTATGAACATCCAAATCGATATATATTTCATATATAACATTTAAAAGTTCCTAGAAAATAAATGACATTTTTCATAATTGTTCCCGTGGCGTTGTGGGTATGTGCGTCGATTCCTACGCACTTGGACCTACCTGTCTAGGTTCGATTCATGGTACGACAAGAAATACTTTTCACGGCCCACCTCTTTCGAGTCACTGACAATGCTCATAGAGTATAACTGTCTAGAAAAAGCTTCTCAAAATTGGCCGTTCGGAGTCGGCATAAAACTGTAGGTCCCTTCCACTCGTGATAGAACAATAGCACGCACAACTCGAGTGGTTGCATAGAAGCTAGGCCCTGGCCCTCTATGGGTTGTAGCGCCACCCATATTATTATACTAAGTGTCCCATTATAATATTGAGCCACTGTATATGAATCACCATGCATTAGGTTTTTTCGTATTATTTTCTTTGTAAAATTTAATCAAAGGTCAGGAACAGCTGCTGTTTTTTTTGATTTTACTGGTGGAAAAAAAATGTATAGGTAATTTTGTGAGTGGTGGCCCGTTGCGTTGGTCAAATGCCTGCTACTTCGAGTCTTTCCCACTTTCCCCCAAGGATCGCCACTATCTGTTGTCCGGTTTATTATTGCATTTGATGACATCAAGTTTCCTTGAACTATTCTCTTTGACGTAGGGTTATTTGCAAATTCTGCATATACACATTCCTTTTCATTCTGTAACAAGTTTAACGCGAGGCGCATGTGGTGTGAGTACACGAAAAAAAAAGTTTTGCCGGTGTAAAAAAGTAATAATCTTTCTTAAAAAGTTAGAAAAAATATGTTCACATTCCCCGTGTTTTTGGCTGTTGATGCACTTTTATATTTCATAGATCGAAAATAATACATATGTGTAATACTAATTTTCTGTATCATCATCATCTTCTGACCCGTGTGATCCACTACAGCGGTCCCAGGCCACTCAATCCTCCGCCATCGACTCGAACTCATCAGGCGTTATGCCCAAGCCAAATCTACAAAACAGCTGTAGATCGGTTTGACATACTCCCAAGCCTTCTCGAGTCCCTCTCATAGAGTAAAAAGCTGGTCGTTTGCACCTCTGCCGGGACGAAAGCCGCACTGTCCATCCCCCATCCTGGACTCGACCATAGTTCTAGAACTTTCCCGGGGAGACTTAAAAGAGATATGTCCCTGTAGTTGGAGCAATTTTTTTTTTCCACTTTTTGAGGGAACAATTGAGAGTAACAATCACCCTAGTTTGCCAGTCGCCAGGTGTCTCACCGCGTTCCCAGGCCAACTTAATGACACGAGAGTGCCATAAAACTCCCTCTTTAGCCATGGCCTTTAGCACTTCTGGTGGGATTTCACCCAGACCGGAGGATAAACTTTTAGCGATGCGTTCGCCTAAAAAGGCTTCCTCCACCGTTGGACTATTCTTCGCCCCACTCAAGACTACGAGTCCGCCATCCTCAGTGACCTAGAGATTTTTCCGAATAAATGAGAGTGGGTTTTCATTATTTTCGTAAAACTGAAATTAAATTAGCTAAAATTAAATAACTCACAAATTGAACACGTATAGGTAGCAATTAGATCTCAAATATGTAGAAGCTGCTGAGACGAGATTTCTTCGTGCTGTTGTGGGAAATACTCGCCGGGATAGTGTGAGAAACATGGCAGTGCGCGAGGAACTCAACATTGAGCAGCTGCTTCTTCGAACGGAAAGGGGTATGCTTCGGTGGTTTGGTCACGTGGCACGAATGTCTCCATCATCACGACTTCCGAGGCGGGCGTTGAATGCGATTCCATCAGGTAGGCGACCGCTTGGCAGACCCAGGACGAGGTGGTTGGACCAAGTCCAAAAACTCGCCGGGTTACGCTTGGACATAGCTCCTGATGAGTTAGAGTCGATGGCGGAGGATCGAGTTGCCTGGAGATCTCTCGTGCGTGGTTTACCCCCGCTACCCCTTTAGTGGATCATGCGGGTCAGAAGATGATGATGATGATATGTAGAAGTCGGAACAAATTATCAAAATATCTATTAGAGTCACGGCTATTCACATTTATAAGTCGGGGAAATCATAAAAAAAAATTGTAGTGGGGGAATCCTGGTAATCCACATTTAGATGTGAATGACCTTTCGTCTTTGTTAGCAAAATTATCTGCATTTTTATAACCCTTAATTATGTTAAACACTGATACCGGATTTGGAATGTGTTAATATTAATTCCCTAATATCTTTAGAAGTTTGAGGACCGCGTAGTGCCATTTTGTTTGAATAAGCGAGCTTAACTGAACAGAAAATTACTTTAAATGAAGTAACCGTAATCCTTATAATAAATGTCATATAAAAACACAGGGATTTAACTTTAACTAGATCAAAATTATTTATGGTTACTACGTGTCCCATTATTACTTTGACCCAAAATGTTTGACCTTTTTTGATGTGTTTGTTGTTGTTTTGCATTTATGTTAATGAATTTCATTTGATTTTTGTTTCTTTATAAACTGACTCTATGAACATCCAAATCGATATATATTTCATATATAACATTTAAAAGTTCCTAGAAAATAAATGACATTTTTCATAATTGTTCCCGTGGCGTTGTGGGTATGTGCGTCGATTCCTACGCACTTGGACCTACCTGTCTAGGTTCGATTCATGGTACGACAAGAAATACTTTTCACGGCCCACCTCTTTCGAGTCACTGACAATGCTCATAGAGTATAACTGTCTAGAAAAAGCTTCTCAAAATTGGCCGTTCGGAGTCGGCATAAAACTGTAGGTCCCTTCCACTCGTGATAGAACAATAGCACGCACAACTCGAGTGGTTGCATAGAAGCTAGGCCCTGGCCCTCTATGGGTTGTAGCGCCACCCATATTATTATATTAAGCGTCCCATTATAATATTGAGCCACTGTATATGAATCACCATGCATTAGGTTTTTTCGTATTATTTTCTTTGTAAAATTTAATCAAAGGTCAGGAACAGCTGCTGTTTTTTTTGATTTTACTGGTGGAAAAAAAATGTATAGGTAATTTTGTGAGTGGTGGCCCGTTGCGTTGGTCAAATGCCTGCTACTTCGAGTCTTTCCCACTTTTCAACGGCATCCCCCAAGGATCGCCACTATCTGTTGTCCGGTTTATTATTGCATTTGATGACATCAACTTTCCTTGAACTATTCTCTTTGACGTAGGGTTATTTGCAAATTCTGCATATACACATTCCTTTTCATTCTGTAACAAGTTTAACGCGAGGCGCATGTGGTGTGAGTAGACGAAAAAAAAAGTTTTGCCGGTGTAAAAAAGTAATAATCTTTCTTAAAAAGTTAGAAAAAATATGTTCACATTCCCCGTGTTTTTGGCTGTTGATGCACTTTTATATTTCATAGATCGAAAATAATACATATGTGTAATACTAATTTTCTGTATCATCATCATCTTCTGACCCGTGTGATCCACTACAGCGGTCCCAGGCCACTCAATCCTCCGCCATCGACTCGAACTCATCAGGCGTTATGCCCAAGCCAAATCTACAAAACAGCTGTAGATCGGTTTGACATACTCCCAAGCCTTCTCGAGTCCCTCTCATAGAGTAAAAAGCTGGTCGTTTGCACCTCTGCCGGGACGAAAGCCGCACTGTCCATCCCCCATCCTGGACTCGACCATAGTTCTAGAACTTTCCCGGGGAGACTTAAAAGAGATATGTCCCTGTAGTTGGAGCAATATTTTTTTTTCCACTTTTTGAGGGAACAATTGAGAGTAACAATCACCCTAGTTTGCCAGTCGCCAGGTGTCTCACCGCGTTCCCAGGCCAACTTAATGACACGAGAGTGCCATAAAACTCCCTCTTTAGCCATGACCTTTAGCACTTCTGGTGGGATTTCACCCAGACCGGAGGATAAACTTTCAGCGATGCGTTCACCTAAAAAGGCTTCCTCCACCGTTGGACTATTCTTCGCCCCACTCAAGACTACGAGTCCGCCATCCTCAGTGACCTAGAGATTTTTCCGAATAAATGAGAGTGGGTTTTCATTATTTTCGTAAAACTGAAATTAAATTAGCTAAAATTAAATAACTCACAAATTGAACACGTATAGGTAGCAATTAGATCTCAAATATGTAGAAGCTGCTGAGACGAGATTTCTTCGTGCTGTTGTGGGAAATACTCGCCGGGATAGTGTGAGAAACATGGCAGTGCGCGAGGAACTCAACATTGAGCAGCTGCTTCTTCGAACGGAAAGGGGTATGCTTCGGTGGTTTGGTCACGTGGCACGAATGTCTCCATCATCACGACTTCCGAGGCGGGCGTTGAATGCGATTCCATCAGGTAGGCGACCGCTTGGCAGACCCAGGACGAGGTGGTTGGACCAAGTCCAAAAACTCGCCGGGTTACGCTTGGACATAGCTCCTGATGAGTTAGAGTCGATGGCGGAGGATCGAGTTGCCTGGAGATCTCTCGTGCGTGGTTTACCCCCGCTACCCCTTTAGTGGATCATGCGGGTCAGAAGATGATGATGATGATGATGATGATATGTAGAAGTCGGAACAAATTATCAAAATATCTATTAGAGTCCCGGCTATTCACATTTATAAGTCGGGGAAACCATAAAAAAAAATTGTAGTGGGGGAATCCTGGTAATCCACATTTAGATGTGAATGACCTTTCGTCTTTGTTAGCAAAATTATCTGCATTTTTATAACCCTTAATTATGTTAAACACTGATACCGGATTTGGAATGTGTTAATATTAATTCCCTAATATCTTTAGAAGTTTGAGGACCGCGTAGTGCCATTTTGTTTGAATAAGCGAGCTTAACTGAACAGAAAATTACTTTAAATGAAGTAACCGTAATCCTTATAATAAATGTCATATAAAAAACACAGGGATTTAACTTTAACTAGATCAAAATTATTTATGGTTACTACGTGTCCCATTATTACTTTGACCCAAAATGTTTGACCTTTTTTGATGTGTTTGTTGTTGTTTTGCATTTATGTTAATGAATCAAATCGATATATATTTCATATATAACATTTAAAAGTTCCTAGAAAATAAATGACATTTTTCATAATTGTTCCCGTGGCGTTGTGGGTATTTGCGTCGACTCCTACGCACTTGGACCTACCTGTCTAGGTTGGATTCATGGTACGACAAGAAATACTTTTCACGGCCCACCTCTTTCGAGTCACTGACAATGCTCATAGAGTATAACTGTCTAGAAAAAGCTTCTCAAAATTGGCCGTTCGGAGTCGGCATAAAACTGTAGGTCCCTTCCACTCGTGATAGAACAATAGCACGCACAACTCGAGTGGTTGCATAGAAGCTAGGCCCTGGCCCTCTATGGGTTGTAGCGCCACCCATATTATTATATTAAGTGTCCCATTATAATATTGAGCCACTGTATATGAATCACCATGCATTAGGTTTTTTCGTATTATTTTCTGGTGGAAAAAAAAATGTATAGGTAATTTTGTGAGTGGTGGCCCGTGGCGTTGAGGGCCTGTGTGTCGACTCGTACGCACTTGTACCTACCTGTCTAGGATCGATTCCTAGTACGACAACAACGAACGATCTTCCAGTTTCTTATGGAAACAGTTTCGCGATATTCGACTGAACAAAGTAAATAAAAGGATTAACGATGATGACATTAACCCTGACAATTTAAATTTTCTATTCACTTCTATTTGCCCTGTAGCCTCCGAAAGAATGCCTATAACATTTTCTAACACTCGAGCAAATGCTTTTGAATTGGTAAGAGTCGATTCGTACTCAGTCGATTGTGCAGGTCTCGATAATATTCAATCTGACTTCATTAAAATGTTGCTTCCAACAATACTTGAAGTAAATTGACCTTTGAAAGTAATTTTATCGGGACTTGATCTTACAAGCGAAAAACTTGTAAAGGAAGAACTTATTTCATCCGGAATAAAATGCATCGACGTGAAAATTATTACATTGTATATATTCAATGCGGAACAATAAAACTAAACGAACTGAAGAAAAATTATTGCAGTTTGTTCAGAACCATAGTCCGCTGGGGCTTTAACTACTATACCCTTCTGAATTTTCTTACGTCCCAACATCTAAGTCTAAGAGTCCTTCCACTCTAGAAATCTTTATGACAATATTTCAACGTACTGCTCCATGCCATTCACCTATGACAATTTGAGGTCGGATTTGAATCTCTTATTTGAAGTTAATCCACCTAAGTTATATTATAAATATTCCGCAGCCAATTGGAACCATTTTGATTCATTTATCAATACCAACTGCAATCAAAATGTTATTTCTCCGCCTATAACTACGACTACCCAAATTTATTCAATGTGTATGCATTTTAGTTCGTTATTAAACTGTGCTGCCGATTCCGCAATACCTAATTACCCTAGGAAAGGTAGTAGTGGAATTCCACTTCCTAGTAACATTTTACTATTAATACGGCTGAGAAAATGGATACGTTATCCCTATAACTGCTTTCTTTATAGCACGAAAATGTTAAACAAAGCCAGTGCAACAGAAATTATTGAGTTCAATAATAAGCGTTGGAATAACCTACTTTATAGCTTTGATAAATATAGTAAACCAATCTGGAAAGTTTCAAAATATAATAAGAGGTAAATAAAAGGTTTGAGTACTCCACCTCTAAGGGTTCAAAGCCAGGTTTTTTGCAGAGACTTTCTCAAAAAATCACCTGATTACTGCCCATTTTAGTGATCCTGCCACTTCCACTGAAGTGTCACACACAATTGGCAGTTTCTCACAAGTAAATGTTGAATTATCGGATTTAAGTATAATTAATACTAATAAAGTAAGATCAAAAACCTTAAAGGATTGACAACAAATTGGGTTTCGGCGTTCTCACAATACGTACCATCAAATCAAGGATTAAGGAACATATCAAACATAAATTTCAATCCAAAGAGTTCACTGGATTGGTTTTATTAGATATTGAGACGGCATGGCATTATGATTTAATATACAAATTTATTAAATTAAACTTTCCTGTGGACAAATCGGAATATATGCTGTCGACCAAAAATCGTTCCGGCAAACACCACCTTGACAAAATTTCACGATCGACAGCTACAATTTCGGGGTAGTAAAGGTGTTTGTCTACCTCGGGGCAAATGTGAATTCCGCAAACGACGTGGAGATCAGTCGTAGAATCGCACTTGGCACCCGGCTGCTACTTAGGTTTGTCGAAACAGCTGGGCTCAAAACTCCTCACTCGAAGGCCCAAAATTATGCTCTACAAAACTCTTATTTTACCAGTCCTGCTCTATGGAGCCGATAGCTGGACGCTAAGCAAAACTGCAGAGCTGATTCTTTAAACCGTCGAAAGAAAAATTCTACGTCGGATATATGGTCCCGTATGCGAGGAAAGCGAATGTAGGAGAAGACATAGCTGCGAACTCTACGAGCTGTACCAGAATGTGGATGTAGTCCGGAAGGCAAAAATCCGTCGACTGCACTGGCTCGGCCACATCGAGCGCATAGACAACAATGCTCCAGCAAAGACGTTCTTTGAATCCAAGCCTACTGGTTCAACACCAAGCAATCGCGGATGCAAAACAGCTTAGCCTTGATGACTGGAAGCAGCGTGCCCAGGACCGTCAACGATGGAAGGCAGCAATTGCTCAGGCTCGGACCCTCCATGGGTCGCCAGCCTGATAAGTAAGTAAGTCCAATGGGAACTGTTAAAAAAATCATACAGATTTTTTTTCAAATAAAAGAAAATGTATAGTAAAGTACAAAATGTTAATCCGCAGTACAAAATATTACATATGGATTACCTCAAGGTACTGTACTCGCCCCAACACTTTTAAATATATTTGTCTCTAACATTTCAGATCTTGGCAATGATGTGAATATTTCTATGTTTGCCGATGATACATACTATACGGACGCCTATAATCTGGACTGGTCTGAGCACTGCAGATATCTCGGAATTATGATTAATATGAAACTAACTTTTCAGAAACACATTTCTGTCACTGTAGATAAAATTAACAAATACATCAAAATTCTTTACCCCATTATAAATAGAAAATCGAAACTTAGTACTGACAATAAGCTTATTTTGTATAAGTCTGTCTTTCAATCTATTCTACTGTACGGGGCTCCTGTTTGGTACGACTGCGCTAGAACTCACAAACTCAAACTTCAAAAATGCCAAAATAAAATCATTAAAATTATGCTTAATTTACCACGTGGTTATTCAACCCACAGACTTCACAGCCAATGCAATATCAACTTTTAACACTCTTTAACACAAAGATTCTATGATAATTGCATATCATTGCCAAATTAAACGCTCAACAATAAATAAATATGTTGATTAATATGTAAAATAAGTTAAATAAACATATTTGACTGGGGGACATTGATTTTAATAGTTAAATAAGGGTTTTTACTTGTAGCCTTCCCTTGAATTCATATCCAAATATTTTTGTTGTATCTCGCTCAACTCCACTTGTTATACAAATCATAGTTTTAAAGGACAGCTGTCCTAAACCTCTAATTATAAATATTCTTACAAATGTAAACACTATTTGTAATGCTACTTAAATAAACAAATGAATTAACGAAAAAAAAAAGATAAATTCTGCCATCACCACCATTCTTCAAAAAGCTGATAAGGTAGACCTACCAACCGATTGGTGATTTCTCGGATTTAGCCTCAGTATTCACAGCAGAAGCATTTGATATTCTTCAAGCCATAAAAATAGCAAACAGCCCTAACTTTAAGCGCATTGTATGCACTGATAGCATATCAGTAATCAATACAATAAAAAAAACCCCAACAACAACACCGACCTCATATCTCAAATCAGATACCAGCTCAGCAAATCTTCAAACAGGAGGAAAATAATGTGGATCCCTGAGCCTGCGGGAATCCAAGGCAACGAACACGCCGACAAAGCAGCCAACTCAGACAAAAACATTCCTGTACACAGTTTAAACATTTTCATCAAACTAGATCTGACCAAACACATAAAAAAAACCTCAAACGCCATCAAAAACCACGACTGGAGCCTATACCACCACCACTACAAAAAAATCAACCCCAAAATCAACGCAAAAATCGGGCCTAAGTACCCGACAAACTGCTCCAAATTACAAACCTCCAACTTTATTTGGCTACGATTTGGACACAGTGCAGTCCAACGCATCAACACTTGCTGAACAAAACCAGTCCTCCTACCAACCCGCCTAGACTTCCAACATCTTTTAGAAAACTGCCCAGTACAACAACCCATAGTCAAAAATATTTTCCAAAACAACTTATGACATACTTCAAAACCCTAAATTCAATAATATTGTTAATAATAATTTAATTAATTATAATAATTATTTTAATAATTAATTTAATTAATAATTAATTTAATTTATAATTTTATTAATAATTTAGTTAACAATTTTTTATCAAAAGCCAATTTTATTTTATAACAACGTAATAGAGTCAATAGTCTCCGCAGCTAGGCTCGTACACAGTTTGTGTATTACCTTGAAATTTTAATTACCTGGTAATAAATAATAATCAGAGTATGAATAGAATTTCATAGCACTGTTCACCAAGTACATCGCACCACAAAACACGTCAAGCTAAATATTGCAGTGGGAAATAGCACTGGTATGGTTTTTTTGGACTTAGAGAAAGCGCTTGATACTGTCTGGCATAATGACTTGCTACATAAGCTACTAAGTGTTAATCTCCCAATGTACCTTATAAAGATAATCCAGTCATTTATTTCAACACGAAGTTTTAAGCTATTTATCAATAAGCATTTTTCAGAAGAAAAACAAATTATCGCAGGCGTTCCACAAGGATCTTTCTCCAGCTATTCCAATATTTTCTAACTGTGATATGGCCTTATTTGCTGACAATACATGCATTTATTCATCCGATTCAATTGTTTTCAGTGTTGAATCTAACTTGCATTCAGCTATAAGTACTTCCGAAGAATATTGTAATACCTAGAAAATTAAATTTAATGCTCCGAAGACCCAAGCTATTTTCTTTGCGCGTAAAAGAAAAACTTGTCTACTTCCTAGCAAGAACCTGCTACTCAACGACGTTCAGATCGAGTGGAAGTCCAATGTAAAGTATCTAGGCACTTATTTAGATAAACGCTTAACTTTTCAATAGACATGTCCAAGAAATCGCTAAAAAAGTGTATATCACGGTGAGGGTCCTCTGTCCATTTATTTGCAGAAATTCACAACTGGACATTCACAAGGTATTCATTTTTAAAGCTATTTTCCAAGCCATCATTATCTATGGACGTGAGGCAAGTGTGCAAAGAGTCATCTGCGCAAACTTCAGAGAGCTCAAAGTTTTGAAAATGATTATACATAGAAATGGTTACACCTAAAATTGAAAAACTCTGACACAAATGTAACATCTCATGCTTATCATCGAAAAATAACTTCATTTCAAATCTAGCTTCGTAAAAAGTGCAGTACTTAAATTATTTATTTATCTATTCAACCATACTTATTTATTTATTTATAATATAATTATATGGGTGGCTCTACAGCCCGTTGAGGGCCAGGGCCTAGCTTCTCAGCAACCACTCGTGTTGTGGGTGCTATTGTTCTATCACGAGTGGAAGGGACCTACAGTTTTATGCCGACTCCGAACGGACAGCTTTTTCTAGACAGTTATACTCCTTGAGCATTGTCACTGACTCGAAAGAGGTGGGGCCGTGCAAAGCAATTCTTGTCGCACCAGGAATCGAACCTAGACAGGTAGGTCCAAGTGCGTAGGAATTGACACATACCCACAACGCCACGGACCACCACATTATTTATTTACATATGTATGTCTTTTACTCATCTATTTTTATATATATTTACTTATGTATCTATTGATTACCCCTCTATTAATTTGTTCACAGATTTATTATTTATTTATTTATTTATTTATATCTATTTACTTCTTAATTTATATATTTATTTATTCTTTCATATATTTACTTATTCATTTATTTATTTATTTTGTCCTCCGTGAATTATGTATTAGTTGTTAAACTTTTGAAATGAAGTAGTAAATACGCCTATCTCTTACATTTAGAGACTCTGAGGTCATTACTGAAGGTATTTACTGGCTTTTCCTTCAATTTACATATGTGATATATTATTTAAGAACTTTTACAAATATTTTAGTAGTAAGGTAATAACACCAAATCTTTGTAGACAATGTCACAATAAATAAATAATAATAATAATAAATTATAATTAATTTAGCCCCAGGCGTCTCCCTGACAGTTGTTGACATACTCTGCAGAAAAAAGGTGTAAAATCATGTTAGCGAGCCATCACACTTGTGGACACTTATGATCCACACTGTGTTATTTATTTGACTTATGCTTTGTAAGTGACATTATTTATAATAAAATTATATGACAGGATGACAATGTAGTGTGACAATTTATGATAATGTAGCCTTATATAATTCAAAGTAAAGGGTGATTTTTTAGCTATTATCTTTTTGGCAACACTGGTTTAAACAGCTGACGCACGTTTCGTGTTTTGTTTCACTGTCAAACATCTTCAGTTTGGTCTATAATTTAACCATGAATCGTCTTACAAACGAACAACGCTTGCAGATTATTGAATTTTATTATAAAAATGCGTGCTCTGTTAAGAAAGTTCATCGCGCGCTTCTTCCATTTTATGGTCAGTTTTATTGACCCACTAAAGCGGCTATTCGGGCTATTGTGACTAAATTTCGCACCAAATTTACATTGTTGGACATTAAACCACCAATACGCTTAGCTACCAATGCATCCAGAAAAAGTCACAGTTTGGTGCGGTTTATGGGCTGGTGGCATCATTGGACCGTACTTCTTTAAAGATGATGCGAATCGTAACGTAACTGTGAATGGTGAGCGCTACCGTGAGATGATATCCAACTTTTTTTTGCCCAAAATGCAAGAGCTTGACTTGCATGACATGTGGTTTCAACAAGACGGTGCTACATGCCACACAGCACGCGCAACAATGGACTTATTGAGGGGCGAGTTCGGTGAACATTTTATTTCACGTTCGGGACGGCCGCCTATATCGTGCGATTTAACGCCTTTAGATTATTTTTTGTGGGGCTATGTTAAAGCTCATGTCTATACAGACAAGCCCGCTTCAATTGACGCATTGGAAGACAACATTGAAGCATTTATTCGTGAGATACCGGCCGAAATGTTGGAAAGAGTATTCCAAAATTGGACTAAGCGGATGAACAATTTAAGGCGCAGTCAAGGTCAACATTTGCATGAAATAATCTTCAAACATTAAGTTATATGGACCGTACTATCGATTCAAATAAAGATTTCATGCATTTTTCTGAATTTTATGTGTTTTTTTTAAAAACTTTCCTATAGCTTTTAAAAAATCACCCTTTGTATGATACAAAATCAGTGTATAGCACACTATATAAAAAATAGCAATGAACGTGCATTTTGATTAAGGTTTTCAAATAACGTTTATAATACTTATAAGTTTTATTTTATTCATAAATTGTACCACTTACCAAACACATGACTTTGGACTAGGGACGTATGGATCTTTCAAAAACACTTTAAGAATTTCTGTGCATTTATCAGCAACGGCTTCATGTGACAATGTCTCCATATATTCTGCCTCTTCCCTCGATATCCACCCAAGTAGCAACGTGTCTGTAACTTTCGTAAATGAATATATCTTTTTATACCAATGATTGCTTAAGTATTCTTCAGAGCAGCGTTCTTCTATAGTTAGATCAGCTTCATACTTATCATCGTCCCATAAAAGCATAATTCCACTGATTTGTGGACTCAGAAATGGTCTGTCATATTCCAGAAAGATTTTATTTACAGTTCCAAACATTAGATTTTCAATAGCTTCCTGTTTATAGTGAGGTAATTCGGGATCAAATAATGTCTTTATTGTCTCCTTAAGTACACCCAGTGGGACAGTACATATAACATGATCGGCGAAGAAAATTCGTCCATCATCGCACACCACACGACAGGGACTCTCACTTAAGTCAGCATCAAATAAATCCGCATTTTTTGAACATGTTGCTGAAGCGGTACCGCTGTGAACTGATCCCGTCACAGTTTTATCCGAATCATCAGAATCATTTACCTCTTCTTCCCGAGTACTCCATGGATCCAGTTTGCGCCAAGTTCAATCTAAAAATAAAACAAGTATTTAATTATTTTACTTCAGAAATTTATACAGGTTTATTAAATTTCAATTAACTTTACTCTCTTCTGCCAACGCAACTGCAGGGGAAGAACAGAAGGAGAAAGTCGAACATCAACCGAACCTAAGACCGCGTTTTCACGTACACCTCAGAAGAGGACAAGTACAGACCCTGATCCTTAAGGCCAAATTACAACACAGCGTTCGTGCAGTCTTTCTTTGAAAGGCAATGGTATGCGTTTTATCGATCTTATAAGAATATTATGTACAAACGCGAAGCCGAGAGTTTTCCATATCGAAATAGTAAGCCCGAGTTACGAACCCGGCAGACTCCACGACGCCCGACGTCAAAAACTAGCATATGCACGTACTACAGACTCAGCACTATGGGTCAACAGCAGTCAGACGCACATGGCGACGAAACTACAAACATCGTTACAACGGATTGCACAGAAGACTCAATTAATTGTCGGTATCTGGTTAATTTCCGACCTCTTCCAAATTACTTGGACTCAATTGTGGAAACGAGGTAAGAATGTAAGTAAAATATTGTTAAAGTTCAATAATAAAGTGATCGTAGAAACGAAAACATCTATTTTTTAATCGTTCCGTGAGGACATGACTGTATTTGCAGTCGACACCCCGGTGTCGGTACTTACTTTTTGCTAAATATGTATCTATAATATTCGTCGACCGATTACCGAAAATAGCAAATAAATCTAAGCGAGAAATAAAAGTGTGTGTTATCGTAACTTGTTGGTGTAGTGAGGGAATATCACCGCGAACCCGATAATTCCGACGGGAAATCCGTAGTAGTGATCTTACTTGCAGCGAGTTCTAAACACCGGAGACCTATAAAAAATGAAACAATATAAACAGAAACCGAAACTATACAAACAGAGAAAAACAATCTATAATTTTGAAAACCTATTAACGCTTATTTGCACATAAAATCCTTTCTTATGGGGGATACCCATCCCATAGTAATCTTCAAAATATATATTTTGCAAAACAAATTGTTCTGATACATAAGAAACTGCGATCATTTATGCAATACACAGGAGAAAGAAAATCAAAAAGTGACTCTCTACCCATTTAAGAAATATTAGGTCTTTCTCCAATCAGGGAAGATGTTGCGTTGGAAAGAGATTTAAGTCAAAGCGCACCTTGTCTATTTCATGATAAGTCATGTGTGCAAACTCAAGGCATATTTAATGTACTCAGGATTCCAGATGTAATTCGGGATTTGCCAACATTTGATGGCAATCCAAGATTGATTTATGAATTCATAAGTAAAGTAGAAGACATCTGTACGAACGGAACGGTAGTCAAACATTTAGATGCAAGAAATAGTTCAATCAATTTATTGTGAGCCATTCGAAATAAAATCGAAAGCAAGCATATGAAGTGTTGAATGTGTACTGTTATGTCAGGTAGGAAATACACAATAATTACACAATAATGTCTAGTGGTGGTAGGTAGACTTTATTCTGGATCGGACAAATCACGACTGACTGCTATCTGGATATATATATCAGTACATACAGATATATTGTACTGAATACATATGTACTCATACTATATATAAAAAAAAAAAATTGAAATCTTTTTTTTAAATTAAAATAAAGAAAGACACTAAAGTGTGAATCAGTGAAATGAAGCCAGTTGAGCGACCCGAGCTCCGAAAATCGGGTGATGTTGTACCGGTGGCTGGGACATCAGACCACCAGTCAACACATGATGAGGCGAGGAAGAAGAGGAGGAAGAAGCTTCAGCCACAGCCAAACCTGGTGAAGCGCCGTTCCAGCCTTGGATCAGCCGATGCGAAAATTGCGGCAACAGCCGCAATTACAACAGCAGCAGCATCAACAACAACAACTGTAGCCACAACTACAGCAGCAGCAGCCAGAATGCAGCAAACTTTGGTCGACGACGTAGAATACGAGTCGACAGAAGGCGAGGGATTCTCCTACAGCGGTAGAGAGAACCCCTTCAATGCTCTAACGTCGTCCGAGTCCGAGGACGAAGAGGAAGAGGACCGGGAGCAGCTAAAAAAGATCCAGAGGGAGAGGGAGGAGCTGGATGCCCACATCCAAGCCCTCCAAATCAAATTACGGGCCAGGAGAGCGGCCAAAGAGGCTGCACAACAAAAACAGCAGCCAAAAGAGCAGCAACAACAAGAACAGTCCCATCAGTTGCCAAAGGGACAACGATCAACAGCTGCCAAGAAGCAACAGCAGCAGCAACAACAACTACATCAGCCAAAGCAGCAGTAACAACAACAACAACAACAACAACAGAAACAGCAGCAGCAGAAGAAGCAGCCGCAGCAGCAGAAGCAGCAACAACAACAACAGCGGAAGCAACAACAGCTGCAGCCAGCGAAAAAAGAGAGATGCCCTCCAATCAACGTCTTCGGACTGGAGACGAAGGATGTCGATACCTTATGTAAGTTGGTCACCAAAGAGTCATATTATATAAGGTATAAGGGTCCATTAAGAGTATCTGTCCATTGCTTATCAATGGCAGACTGTCATGTAGTTAAAGACAGGCTAGCGGTGGCGGAGGCCGAGTTTTTTTCTTACACCCCAAAAGGCGAAAAAGTGCAGACCATGCTCCTTAAGGACGTGGATCCTGACACTGATCCGGAGGAGATCCTCGCTAAGCTGCGCCAAGCGCAGAGCGGCGATGTCCAGGTCGTTGGGGTTAAGCCATTCATCACTGCGGTTTCGAAAAGGGAGAACAGGAAACTTCCGTTCTTCCTAGTCCAGGTCACCCCAGACAGCAAATTAGATAGTCTAAAACGAATACATCGTCTAGGCTCTATTGATGTCAAATGGGACACATTGAACAAGACAAAGCACACACTCCAGTGTGCTCGTTGTCAGAGGTTTGGGCATGCCGCGGCGAATTGCAACATGCAGTCTCGCTGCGTCAAATGCGCAGGAACCCACAATCGAGGGGAATGCCTCTTAGAGCCGGAGAAAGTTGAGGATAGGAGCAAACTAAAATGTGTACTCTGTAAGACCAGCGGGCACCCTGCCAACTATCGGGGATGCCCTAAGGTCCAAGAAATCAGAAAAATAATAGAGGCCAAAAGGAAAGGAAAAATGGTAGAAGCGAGGCCAGTGCCTCGTGCTCCAGCTACCACTGTTATTCCGGCAGTCTCCTATGCCCAAATGGCATCGGGTAGGCGACCGGTTCAACAGACAGTGCCGAAGGTGGCCCCGGTCCCAGTGGCCAGGCAACCTGAAGCCGATCTGGATCTGAAGACGGTCCTGCTCTCCATCCAGGGGCAGATCGCTCAGCTTCAAAAGCAGTTCCTTGAACAAGCAGCGCGAGTAGACCTCATCTACTCGACGCTGTTCGGAGAGCCAAACGCAACCTCGGTTTAATGGCTGCGCAGGCAGCCCGTAACCTTAAAATCCTAGCAGTGAATGTGAATTCACTGATCAGGCCTGAACGTCAACTAAACTTCGGTAACTTGTTGCAAATCCATAATCCTGACGTGTTGATGGTTAGCGAAACTAGGCTAAACCAGACGCATACCCTCAGGTACAAGAATTACCATATCATTCGAAGAGACCGAGCCTACCTAGCTGGTGGGATCGCTCTCTTAATCAAAAAAGGCCTTTGTCATAAGGTCGTGTATAGCGGTGAAGTGCGAAAATTCCAGGCGATAGAAGCGTGTATCGCACGCATACCCCTTCGGGGTGGTAAGCGGTTATATGTGATCGCGATCTATGCGTCTGACAAGGCACATATCAATCCCCATTTTATTTCAGAGCTCGATACTCTATTTACTAGCCTTCGACTGAGCTCGGAAGAGAACTACTATGTCATAGCCGGGGATTTGAACTCGAGGCATATGGATTGGGGCAAGGTGGTGCACAATGCCAGGGGGACCTCATTGTATAACTGGTTGGTAGAGCACAATAGTGAGTTCAAGCTAGATTTGCTTGCAACCGATAGGCCATCCTTTCCCAGAAGCGGGTCCTATCTGGATCTGATGCTGATAGACAAACGACTGACTATACTGGACGTGGATAGACGCACACGGAACTGTTTAACTGCGGTTGAGTACGAGAGTGACCACTGCGGACTCTTCGCGGCTATTCAGCTCCCGAACGAGGTGGAAGAACTGGAGGAATATGTCCAGAAGCACCCTTATAATTACAATAAGGTCCGTTGGCCACGTTTCTCCAGGACTTTATCCACAGAACTACATTCGAGTGGGATCAATCCTCCGACAAACAGAAACCTGACGAACGAAGAGGTTGACAGGTACCTCATACAAATGGACGACGTAATAAAACGAACCATGGAGAAAACCATTCCGAAGGTAGTACAAATCGATGACAGCGATGTTTATCGAAATGCTACCATCGATGCACTTCACGTGCACAAAAGTAGACTGCTGTCAAGACTCAAACTCTTGCACAGACGGTTTACAGATCGACAAAACGCGGAAGTCAGGGCACTGAAGTCTGAGATCAAGAACCTCCAACAGTTAATTCGAATAAATTACAGCTTGGCTATAAGCTTGCACTGGGGCAATAAAATCCGGGCTGTACGATCCAACAACCCGGGTATGTTCCCGCAAGTAAAAAAAATATTTCGGAGGAAAGATCAAAACGACATTCAGGCCGTTAGACTTCCCAGGACGACACCCAACGAACAATTACTGACTTCAATTGGCATCGATCCAGGTGAGGCAGTGCTAGACAATGACTTCTTCGTGGTTGAAGATCCCCAGGAGAAGGTTAAAGCTATTGGTGCTGTGTTCCAGCGAGTGTATACGGTCAACGAGGTTAGTAGGCCGAATCACGATCTGGAGAACAGAGCCTTGCTAAACCACTTCTATCTGCGCAACGAGATAAGTCAATGGCGATCCGAGAATCCAGGTTTCACCAGGTTCAGTGACGATAATATGGCACATAGTGCCGTCGCCAATGATGACAATCTCATCTTGATTTCCCAAGAAGATCTTCAGGGTATCTTCAACTCGCTGAAGAAGAAAAAGTCAGTGGGAATCGATGGAATACCGAATATTGTGCTTCGCCATCTTCCCCCCGAAGCGGTCCAAATTTACACAACATTGTTCAACAACGCGCTGAGTAATGCACATTACCCGGCGCATTGGAAAACAGCTGTGGTGCAACCGATCCCTAAACGGGACAAAGACAAATCCATCCCGACAAATCTCCGGTCGATCAGTCTTCTTCCCTGCATAAGCAAGGTTTTTGAAAAGATAGTCATAGGAGTTCTGAAACAATGGGCTGATGAAAATAAAATAATACCGGGCAACCAGTTCGGATTTAGGGCGGGGCATGATACCATACATGCCGCGTCAAAGCTGGTATCCGACATTCAATGGAATAAAAGCAGAAATCAGTGCACGTTCGACACCGTTTGGTTGGAGGGTCTCTTCCTCAAGCTGGTCAGGCTCGGCATAAGTAAACCATTGCTATATACGATCTATGCCATGATAACAGGTAGAAAGTTCGTCGTGAAAAGTGACGGCGTAACTTCTACCACGGCCTTTGACATTAAAAATGGTCTTCAACAAGGGGCTGTTGGTTCGCCGATCTTGTTCTCAATATTCACTGCGGATCTTATAGGTTCCATGCCACACTTAATTGCGTACGCCGACGAACTAGTAGCGTACAGATCAGGTTCGAAGGTCGAAGTAATAAATATCTTGTTGCAGCGTGACTTCGAAAAAATTCAGCGATTTTGCGACGACTGGAAGTTGATTATCAACTTCCTGAAGTGTGAAACTACCCTTTTCAGGACCCCGTTGTACACGGTAACGCGGGATACGCGCCAAAACTGGCGCAAGTTCGGCATAGTTGACCCGCAAGGACGGCCGTTAGCTGTGAAAATTGTAGTTAGATATCTTGGCATTTGGCTGGATCAATATCTGTATTTTGACAAACATATAGATATTGCTCTGACGAAAGCCAGAAAAGCCTTTGCTGCGGCAAGGAGGTTGTTTTTCAGCAGCCAACTTGATACCAGGGTGAAGGTAATCTGCTACATGGCCCTAGTACGGCCAATTATGGCGTACGGTTGTCCCCTGTGGTTCAACGTGAGTCCTTCCCAGATGGAAAAGATGAGGTTGTTCGAGAGACAGTGTCTTAGGAGCTGTCTCCGTTTGTATCGTACACCCGAGTCCGAGTACAAGAGGTACTATCCTAACGAGGTCCTGTACAACGAGGCAAACCTGAACAGGATAGGTAATTTTATTATTAAGCTGATCAGAAGGCACATTGCACGGGCTATGACTTCTTCCAACAGTCTGATCTTCGGGGCTTATTACCCCAATATCATGTACCATGAAAGGGTGCGCCTTAACGGCTTTATTCCTCCCGAAGCATTCCTTTATTTAGACACGATTGGCCTAATACAGGATACAGACGGATGCCCTGTTATCTTCCATGTCGTACGCCGAACAGTGGACAGGCGACTCCAATACGAACCGGATGTCGCTCGCACCCACGAGGATCTTCTTCGGTTCAGTAGAGCGATCCCCGCTCGTGACAGGAAAGAGTCTGCCAAAGAACGGCTATTTTACTGGTGGTTACACCAAAACCAGTCTCCGCCACCGCTGGCTTTTCTAGATGACCAGATAGTTGACCATGGTGGCCAACTTACATAGGTTTAAGGTAGCTATTATATATATAATAAAAACAAAAAATCAAAAAAAAAAAACAAAAAAAAAAAAAAAAACTTATAAGAAAAAAAAAAAGGTGCACCACGGCGTATAAAATATATATGTTAGGCATATACATAAAATATACGCCCTGGTGCACGTGTCCGTACTGTTACGGACATAGTTAAGATAGTCTTAAGTTTTATGTTAGAGTAAGTAATTATAAGGTAGTTTAAGTAGTTATGTAAGTAAGTTTAGTTAGCCAAGTTTTTTAAAAAAAAGTTTTCTTGGCAAATGAAAAATTTATTAAAAGATTGTCGTGAAAAACTAAAAAAAAAATAACATATATTAAGCCGAAAGGCACATTTATAGCGTAGATTAGATTAGCTTAGAGTACCCGCATAGGGTCAGTAGGTTAGTATTAAGAACATTTGTAAATTCTTAAGTTAGTTAAGCTAGTTTTAAGTACTTTTGTCTAGCAAGTAAGTCCACAAAATTCAAATAAAACAAAATTACATTGAAAAAAAAAAAAAAGAAAAAAGTGTCATCGCCCGTGAGGACGCGGTGCTGAGTTCGAATCCCAAAAAAAGCAGAGACTTATTTTTTTATTTATAATTAATAATTTCATAAAAAGTAAATACTAAGCAAAATAGTGCAAGTGGCGTGATGGAATCAGCAGAGCAGCCCGCGCTCGTAAACACGGGTGAGAATGCTGAACCTGAAACATCAGGCCACCGAGCAAGTGTATCAGGCCACCAGTCAAATTCACAAAAGGAAAGGAGAAAGAGGAGGGAGAAACTGCAACCGCAGTCGAACCTGGTAAAGCGCCGCCCCACTGTAAACTCAGGCGATATGAATGTTGCGGGAAAACCTACAGCGACAACAACAGCAGTAGCAAACGCAAAAAAAAGAAGCAACAACAACTGCAGCAGCATCAGCAACAGCCTTAACGTCATCAGCTATTACCATAATCGAGGCGAAGCAACAACAACATCCAATCGACGACGTACAATACGAGTCGGCAGAGGGCGAGGGGAGATTCTCCTACGGAGGTAGAGGGAACTCCTACAGTGCCCTAATGTCATCCGATTCGGATGACGAAGAGGAGGAGGATCTGGAGCAATTGAGTAAGATCCAGATGAAGAGGGAGGAGCTGGATGCCCACATCAAGGCCCTCCAAAATAAATTACAGGCCAGGAGAGCGTCCAAGGAAGCTGCACAAGAACAACAGCAGTAACGACAACAGCACTAGCAACAACAACAGCAGCAACAACAACAGCAACTGAAGAACAAGAAGCCGCAGCAGCAGCAACAACAGCAGCAGCAGAAGTAGCCAAGCAGCAACAAGAACAGCAGCAACCATCTGCAACGAAGAAGGAGAGATGGCCGCCGATCAATGTTTTCGGGCTGGAGTCGAAGGAGATCGACACTCTGTGTAAGTTGGGCACCAATAACTCTTTCTATTTGAAATATAAAAGGCCCTTACGGCTGTCTGTCCACTGCTCATCAGGGGCAGATTATCACATTATAGTGTGCTAGACAATGACTTCTTCGTGGTTGAAGATCCCCAGGAGAAGGTTAAAGCTATTGGTGCTGTGTTCCAGCGAGTGTATACGGTCAACGAGGTTAGTAGGCCGAATCACGATCTGGAGAACAGAGCCTTGCTAAACCACTTCTATCTGCGCAACGAGATAAGTCAATGGCGATCCGAGAATCCAGGTTTCACCAGGTTCAGTGACGATAATATGGCACATAGTGCCGTCGCCAATGATGACAATCTCATCTTGATTTCCCAAGAAGATCTTCAGGGTATCTTCAACTCGCTGAAGAAGAAAAAGTCAGTGGGAATCGATGGAATACCGAATATTGTGCTTCGCCATCTTCCCCCCGAAGCGGTCCAAATTTACACAACATTGTTCAACAACGCGCTGAGTAATGCACATTACCCGGCGCATTGGAAAACAGCTGTGGTGCAACCGATCCCTAAACGGGACAAAGACAAATCCATCCCGACAAATCTCCGGTCGATCAGTCTTCTTCCCTGCATAAGCAAGGTTTTTGAAAAGATAGTCATAGGAGTTCTGAAACAATGGGCTGATGAAAATAAAATAATACCGGACAACCAGTTCGGATTTAGGGCGGGGCATGATACCATACATGCCGCGTCAAAGCTGGTATCCGACATTCAATGGAATAAAAGCAAAAATCAGTGCACGGGTGCCTGTCTGATTGACTTGGAGAAGGCGTTCGACACCGTTTGGTTGGAGGGTCTCTTCCTCAAGCTGGTCAGGCTCGGCATAAGTAAACCATTGCTATATACGATCTATGCCATGATAACAGGTAGAAAGTTCGTCGTGAAAAGTGACGGCGTAACTTCTACCACGGCCTTTGACATTAAAAATGGTCTTCAACAAGGGGCTGTTGGTTCGCCGATCTTGTTCTCAATATTCACTGCGGATCTTATAGGTTCCATGCCACACTTAATTGCGTACGCCGACGAACTAGTAGCGTACAGATCAGGTTCGAAGGTCGAAGTAATAAATATCTTGTTGCAGCGTGACTTCGAAAAAATTCAGCGATTTTGCGACGACTGGAAGTTGATTATCAACTTCCTGAAGTGTGAAACTACCCTTTTCAGGACCCCGTTGTACACGGTAACGCGGGATACGCGCCAAAACTGGCGCAAGTTCGGCATAGTTGACCCGCAAGGACGGCCGTTAGCTGTGAAAATTGTAGTTAGATATCTTGGCATTTGGCTGGATCAATATCTGTATTTTGACAAACATATAGATATTGCTCTGACGAAAGCCAGAAAAGCCTTTGCTGCGGCAAGGAGGTTGTTTTTCAGCAGCCAACTTGATACCAGGGTGAAGGTAATCTGCTACATGGCCCTAGTACGGCCAATTATGGCGTACGGTTGTCCCCTGTGGTTCAACGTGAGTCCTTCCCAGATGGAAAAGATGAGGTTGTTCGAGAGACAGTGTCTTAGGAGCTGTCTCCGTTTGTATCGTACACCCGAGTCCGAGTACAAGAGGTACTATCCTAACGAGGTCCTGTACAACGAGGCAAACCTGAACAGGATAGGTAATTTTATTATTAAGCTGATCAGAAGGCACATTGCACGGGCTATGACTTCTTCCAACAGTCTGATCTTCGGGGCTTATTACCCCAATATCATGTACCATGAAAGGGTGCGCCTTAACGGCTTTATTCCTCCCGAAGCATTCCTTTATTTAGACACGATTGGCCTAATACAGGATACAGACGGATGCCCTGTTATCTTCCATGTCGTACGCCGAACAGTGGACAGGCGACTCCAATACGAACCGGATGTCGCTCGCACCCACGAGGATCTTCTTCGGTTCAGTAGAGCGATCCCCGCTCGTGACAGGAAAGAGTCTGCCAAAGAACGGCTATTTTACTGGTGGTTACACCAAAACCAGTCTCCGCCACCGCTGGCTTTTCTAGATGACCAGATAGTTGACCATGGTGGCCAACTTACATAGGTTTAAGGTAGCTATTATATATATAATAAAAACAAAAAATCAAAAAAAAAAAACAAAAAAAAAAAAAAAAAACTTATAAGAAAAAAAAAAAGGTGCACCACGGCGTATAAAATATATATGTTAGGCATATACATAAAATATACGCCCTGGTGCACGTGTCCGTACTGTTACGGACATAGTTAAGATAGTCTTAAGTTTTATGTTAGAGTAAGTAATTATAAGGTAGTTTAAGTAGTTATGTAAGTAAGTTTAGTTAGCCAAGTTTTTTAAAAAAAAGTTTTCTTGGCAAATGAAAAATTTATTAAAAGATTGTCGTGAAAAACTAAAAAAAAAATAACATATATTAAGCCGAAAGGCACATTTATAGCGTAGATTAGATTAGCTTAGAGTACCCGCATAGGGTCAGTAGGTTAGTATTAAGAACATTTGTAAATTCTTAAGTTAGTTAAGCTAGTTTTAAGTACTTTTGTCTAGCAAGTAAGTCCACAAAATTCAAATAAAACAAAATTACATTGAAAAAAAAAAAAGAAAAAAGTGTCATCGCCCGTGAGGACGCGGTGCTGAGTTCGAATCCCAAAAAAAGCAGAGACTTATTTTTTATTTATAATTAATAATTTCATAAAAAGTAAATACTAAGCAAAATAGTGCAAGTGGCGTGATGGAATCAGCAGAGCAGCCCGCGCTCGTAAACACGGGTGAGAATGCTGAACCTGAAACATCAGGCCACCGAGCAAGTGTATCAGGCCACCAGTCAAATTCACAAAAGGAAAGGAGAAAGAGGAGGGAGAAACTGCAACCGCAGTCGAACCTGGTAAAGCGCCGCCCCACTGTAAACTCAGGCGATATGAATGTTGCGGGAAAACCTACAGCGACAACAACAGCAGTAGAAAACGCAAAAAAAAGAAGCAACAACAACTGCATCAGCAACAGCCTTAACGTCATCAGCTATTACCATAATCGAGGCGAAGCAACAACAACATCCAATCGACGACGTACAATACGAGTCGGCAGAGGGCGAGGGGAGATTCTCCTACGGAGGTAGAGGGAACTCCTACAGTGCCCTAATGTCATCCGATTCGGATGACGAAGAGGAGGAGGATCTGGAGCAATTGAGTAAGATCCAGATGAAGAGGGAGGAGCTGGATGCCCACATCCAGGCCCTCCAAAATAAATTACAGGCCAGGAGAGCGTCCAAGGAAGCTGCACAAGAACAACAGCAGTAACGACAACAGCACTAGCAACAACAACAGCAGCAACAACAACAGCAACTGAAGAAGAAGAAGCCGCAGCAGCAGCAACAACAGCAGCAGCAGAAGTAGCCAAGCAGCAACAAGAACAGCAGCAACCATCTGCAACGAAGAAGGAGAGATGGCCGCCGATCAATGTTTTCTGGCTGGAGTCGAAGGAGATCGACACTCTGTGTAAGTTGGGCACCAATAACTCTTTCTATTTGAAATATAAAAGGCCCTTACGGCTGTCTGTCCACTGCTCATCAGGGGCAGATTATCACATTATAAAAGAAAGGCTAGCGGCGGTAGGGCCCGAGTTTTTTTCGTACACCCCAAAAGGGGAGAAAATTCAGACTATGCTCCTTAAGGGCGTGGATCCCGCTACTGATCCCGAAGAGATCCTCGCTGTACTGCGCCAGGCCCAGAGCGACGGTGGCACGTTTCTTTTACCTCCGTTCTTCCTTGTTCAGTTCACCCCATACAGTAGAATAGAGAGCCTAAAGCGAATGACTCATTTAGGCTCCATTTCTGTTAATTGGGAAACACTAATAAAGACGAAGCACATACTACTGTGCTCGCTGTCAGAGGTTTGGGCATGTCGCGGCGAAGTGCAACATGGAGTCTTGCTGCGTCAAATGCGCAGAAACAAACCACAATCCAGGGGAATGCCGTTTAGGGAAGGAAGGAAAAAGTCGAGGACAGGGCTATGCTCACATGCGTACTCTGTAAGACCAATGGGCACCCTGCTAATTATCGGGGATGTCCTAATGTCCAGGAGATCAGAAAGAGTATAGAGGCAAAGAAACAAGTCAAAATGGTAGAAGCGAGGCCAGTGCTCCGTGTTCCAGCTACCACTATTACGCCGGCCGGCTCCTACGCCCAAATGGAATCAGGGAGGCGACCGGTACAACAGACCGGTCTCAGTGGCCACGCAACCTGAAGCAAATCTGGATATGATGGCGGTGCTGCTCTATCCAGGGGCAGATCGCTCAGCGGTTCCCGACGGTGTTTGCCGTGCCAAACGCATCATCAGTCTTATGGCTGAGCACAGTGAATGTGAATTTGCTGATTATGACAACGCAAATTAACGCTCGGCAACCTTATGCAAGCTTACAATCCACACTTGCTGATGGTCAGCGAAACTAAGCTGAACCAGACGCTCTTACTCTGGTACAAGAATTACCACGTAGTTCGAAGAGACAGGCCCTAATCCTTACGAGGGGGCGGGGTCACTTTCTTAATCAAAAAAGGCCTCCGTCATAAGGTCATGTATAGCAGTGAAGTGCGAAGATTTCAAGTGCTAGAAACGTGTATTGCACGCATTCCTCTCCAGGGAGGAAGGCGGTTATATGTGGAGCTGGCAATCTTGCACTCAATCGCAACTTCATTTCAGAACTCTATACTCTTTTCACTAGCCTTCGACCGAGCTCGGAGGAAAACTATTATATCATTGCTGGGAATTTGAACTCCAAGCATAGAGAATGGGCAATATAATGCATAACGACAGAGGGACCCCACTGTATAACTGGTTGGCAGAGCACAATATTGAGTTCAAGCTAGATTTGCTTGCTACTGATAAGCCATCGTACCCTAGATAGGACCCGCATCTAGGGTACGATCTGGATCTGTTGCTGATCGACAGATGACTGACGATACTAGACGTGGCAAGACGCACGCGGAACTGTTTAACTGCGGTTGAGTACGAAAGTGACCACTGCGGACCCGAACGAGGTGGAAGAACTGGTGGAGTATGTCCAGAGGAATCCCAATAATTACAATAAGGCCCGCTGGCCTCGCTTCTCCACGACGATATCCACAGGACTACGTTCGAGTGGGATCAATCCTCCATCAAACAGAAACCTAACGAACGAAGAGGTTGACAGGTACCTCATACAAATGGGCGACGTAATTAAACTTACCATGGACAAGACTATTCCGAAGGTAGTACAAATCGATGACAGCGATGTTTATCGAAATGCTACCATCGATGCACTTCACGTGCAAAAAAGTAGGCTGCTGTCAAGACTCAAACTCTTGCACAGGCGGTTTACAGATCCACAAAACGCGGAAGTCAGGGAATTGAAGTCGGAGATCAAGAACCTCCAACAGTTAATACGTATGAACTATAGCTTGGCTATAAGCTTGCACTGGGGCAATAAAATCCGGGCTGTACGATCTAACAACCCGGTTATGTTCCCGCAAGTAAATAAAATATTTCGGAGCAAAGATCAAAATGACATTCAGGTCGTTAGACTTCCCAGGACGACACACAACGAACAATTACTGACTTCAATTGGCATCGATCCAGGTGAGGCAGTGCTAGACAACGACTTCTTCGTGGTTGAAGATCCTCAGGAGAAGGTGGAAGCAATTGGTGCTGTGTTTCAGCGAGTGTATACCGTCAACGAGGTTCGTAGGCCGAATCACGACCTGGAGCATAGAGCCTCGCTAAACCACTTCGAGCTCCGAAACGAGATAAGTCAATGGCGATCTGAGAATCCTGGTTTTGATGGAATGATGGAAATCACATCTTGATTTCTCAAGAAGATCTTCAGGGTATCTTTAACACGCTGAAGAAGAAAAAGTAGGTGGGAATAGATGGTATACCAAATATTGTGCTTCGCTATCTTCCCCCCGAAGCCGTGCAGATCTACACAACACTGTTCAATAATGCGCTGAGTAATGCTTATTACCCGTCAAACTGGAAAACAGCAGTGGTGCAACGAATCCCTAAACGGAACAAGGACAAATCTATCCCGACAAATTTTCGGTCGATCAGTCTTCTTCCTTGCATAAGCAAGGTTTTTGAAAAGATAGTCATTCGAGTTCTGAAACAATGGGTTGAGGAAAATAAAATCATACCGGAGAACCAGTTCGGATTCAGTGCGGGGCATGAAACTATACATGCCGCGTCCAAACTAGTATCCGACATTCAGTGGAACAAAGACAAAAAGCAATGCACAAGCAAATCATTGCTAAACATGATCTATGACATGATAATATGTAGAAAGTTCGTCGTGAAAAGTGGCGACGTAACTTCTACCACGGTCTTTGACATCAAAAAAGGTCTGCATGTTGGAGCAGTTGCCTGTTGTTGCCAGCAGCCTATCTTGTTTCCAATATTCACTGCAGATTATATAGGTTCCATGCCGCACTTAATTGCGTACGCCGACGATCTAGTAGCGTACAGATCAGGTCCGAAGGTCGAAGTAATAAGTAACTTGCTGCAACTTGACTTCGAACCTTGATTGATTATCAACTTCCTGATGTGCGAAACTATCCTTTTCAGAACTCCGCTGTACATGGCAGAATGGGATACGCGCACAAACTAGCGTAAGTTCGGCATAGTTGACCGTTATTAGTGAAAAGTGTAGTAAGGTATCTAGGCATTTGGTTGGACCAATATCTGTATTTTATCAAACATATAGATATTGCTCTGGCGAAATCTTAAAAAGCCTTTGCTGTGGCAAGGGGGTTGTATTACAGCAGCCAACTTGACACCAGAGTAAAGGTAATCTGCTACATGGCCCTCATCCGGCCAGTTATGGCCTAAAATTATCCACTGTGGTTCAATGTGAGTCCTTCCCAAGAAAGGTTGGAAAAGATAAGGTTGTTCGAGAGACAGTGTCTTCGCACTTGTCTCCGGTTGTATCGTACACCCGAGTCTGAGTACAAGAAGTTCTATTCTAACGAGGTCCTGTACAACGAGGCAAACTTGAACAGGATAGATAATTTTATTATTAAACTGATCTTTGAGGCTTACTACCCCAATGTTATGTACCATGAGAGAGTGCGCCTCACCGGCTTTATTCCTCCGGAAGCGTTCCTCTATCTCGACATAATTGCCCTAATACAGGATCCAGAAGGATGTCCTGTCATCTACCATGTCGTACGCCGAACAGTGGACCAGCGACTCCAAATACGAACGGGATGTCGCTCGCAGTCACGGGGATCTCCTCCGGTTCAGCAGAGCGATCTCTGCTCGAGACAGAAGAGAGTCTGCCAAAGAACTGCAATTTTACTGGTGGTTACACCAAAACCAGTCTGTGCCACCGCTGGCTTTTCGAGATGATGACGCGATAGTTGACCATGGTGGCCAACTTACATAGACTATAAGGTAGTACTTAAGAAGAAAAAAAAAAAGAAATATACATATATAGAATAAACTGGCAAACTGGGGTGATTGTCCCACTTTTCAAGAAGGGGGACAAAAGTGATTGCTCCAACTACAGGGGCATATCTCTTTTAAGTATCCCCGAGAAAGTCTATGCTAAGGTGTTGGAAGCGCGTTCTAGAGCTATGGTCGAGCCCAGGATGGGGAGTGAACAGTGCGGCTTTCGTCCCGGCAGAAGTACAACCGACCAGCTTTTAACTCTAAGAATGGTAATTGAGAAGGCTTGGGAGTATGCCAAACCCATCTACAGCTGTTTTGTAGATTTGGAAAAGGCGTACGACGTAGTGCATCGAGTTAAACTCTGGATTGTTCTGCAGGAGAATGGAATTGCTGGTACTCTTTTGGGGGGCATTCAGTCTCTATACACAAACTGTAGTAGCTGTGTTCGGGCTAACGGTGCTAAATCAACACCTATCACCGTGGGCGTTGGACTTCGCCAAGGGTGTGTCTTGTCACCTCTCCTTTTCATTGTATATATGGACTGGATGCTGCAGCGCAGCCGAGGTGAGGAATATTTCACATTGTGACAGTTGAGGGTAAGTTATCTTCTTTTTGCAGATGACTTAGTTATCCTCCCAGACGGAACTCCAGTGCGCACTCGATAGGTTTGTGGCCGTATGTGCTGATGCTGGAATGAGGGTTAACGTCACAAATCGGAGGTTATGGTCATTTCCAGAACGCCTGTTCAATGCACTCCGCATGTTAGTGGAGTCCCATTGAAGCAGGTGGAGAAGTTAAAGTATCTCGGGGTCTTTTTCACGACTGATGGAAGGAGAAATGCTGAGCTTTCCTGTAGGATTGGCCAAGCTGGGTCAGTTTTGACACAGCTTGGTAGTTCTGTAATCAGAAAGGTGTCAAGGCCAAGTTAGCGGTTTTCAACTCAGTATTTGTTCCAACTCTCACCTATGGTTATGACCGAAAGAATAACATCGCGAGTGCAAGCTGCTGAGATGAGATTTCTTCGTGCAGTTGTGGGAATTACTCGCCGGGATAGGGTGAGAAACACGGCAGTGCGAGAGGAACTCAACATTGAGCAGCTGCTTCTTCGAACGGAAATGGCTATGCTTCGGTGGTTTGGTCACGTGGCACGAATGTCCCCATCATCACGACTTCCGAGGCGGGCATTGTTCTGAATGCGATTCCATCAGGTAGGCGACTGCTTGGCAGACCCAGGACGAGGTGGTTGGACCAAGTCCAAAAATTCCCCTGGTTACGCTTGGTCATAGCTCCTGATGAGTTAAAGTCGATGGCGGAGGATCGAGTTGCCTGGAGATCTCTCGTGTGTGGTTTACTGGTGCACGTGTCCGTAAAGTTACGGACATAGTTAAGGTAGTCTTTTAAGTTTAAATGTTAGGTTAAGCTAGTTTATGGTAGGTTAAGATAGATAAATTAAACCAAGTTTTTTACCAGTTTTCTTGGCTAAACAAAAAACAAAAACAGACTGTTCGTAACTGAAAAAAAAACATAGACTAAGCCGAAAGGCATACTTAAATTAAGATCAGAATAGCTTAGAGCCCCCTTATAGGGTCAGTAGGTTAGATGTAAAAACAATTGTTAAGATAGTTAAGCGAGTTTTAAGTATTTTTGTCTAGCACGTAATTAAAAATAAAGCAAAAATGAACTTAAAAAACAAAAAAACGAGTGATAATGGGCAAATGTTCTCCATGTTTGTGTTTGAAGTTTGTTGTACGGAGGATTCGTCGCTACTTCCTGGTGATGTTGATGATGCTTTGTTTTCATTATTTGCTTCTGTTTTTTATCTGTCCCGGCGGGTCTAAATCAATTGTCTTTTTTGGAGACTTTACAATATTGGGAGTTTAGTTCGAAGCTTGCGTGACATTAATATTTCCGATGGAGAGTATAAATATATATAATCAGTTATTGACTATATTGGTTATGTCATTGTTGATGTTTGACCAAAATACCAGTGTCCTTAGTTTTATTCGAAAGCGGTGCCCTAGATAAAGTGTCCGCGACAAACATTTCTTTACCAGGCCTATACTTTTAGGACGTGTGTTTGCCGGCATGCTAAATCGCATGGAGTCAACGGGAGTGATAAGACAGATTGAAGAACCGACCGACCGGGTTAATTCCATCGTTATTGTTAGAACGCCTTATGGTCAAATACGACTATGTCTAGATCCGAGACACCTTAACAAAGCCAAGTTAGCCAAGTTTTTTGTTTCTCCTTGATGCGAATTCTGGATTTTGGATGTTTCCTTTGGATTATGAATCATCCAAATTGTGTACATTTATAGCACCATTCGGAAGATATTGCTTTCCTAGGTTACCCTTTGGAATAAATACAGCCCCAAAAATATTTTACTCTGAAATGGTAAAGCTCTTTGAAGATATCCCAAAGTAGATAATATATATAGATGATTTTTTTAATTTATGCAAAAGCCAAAGATGAGCATGATAGAATTTTAGAAATGGTGTTAGAGAGAGCGCGGCAAATTAAAAATCTAAAATAGGATTGCACAAAATTGAGATTATTGGTCATATTTTCGATGAATTCGGTGTTCATGCTAGTCCATCAAAAATTGTAGCGATGATGTGGCATTGCACACCACATCCTACATGTTCTGCCGAACTCCAGCAATTCTTAGGGATGGTCAATTATCTTTCTTCATTCCTAAAAAGGTTGTTTATATATAACTCCAATTTACGGAATTTATTAAAAAAGGAAAAAGATTGGCATTGGTCAGAGAGTCATGAGCAAGAATTTAACAACAAAGAAACGTTTGATAACCGCTCCAGTTCTGGCTTATTATGATAGCAATATCTTTATCTGTTGACACTACCAAAAATGCAGTAGGCGCCTTTATTAGTCACGTAAATAGGCTAAAAACGTATGCATCTGCTACACTGACTGCAAGGCAACAAAATTATGCTCAAATCAATTTATTTATGGAAAAACTAAAAATGTTGAAACCGATCACAAGCCTCTCATACCTCTATTTAAAAAGCAATTATATAAGGTGCCGGCAATATTGCAAAGATTCGTGTTTAAATTACAAAACATACAAACTAAAAGAATTTTATAGGCCTGGACTAGCCTGAATTTCTCCACCTGCTTGGGACTCCACTAACATGTAGAGTGAACTGAACAGGCGTTCTGTAAATTACCATAACCTCTTATTTATCCACGTTCATCTTCATCTGCACATACGGCCACAAACCTATCCTAGAGTTACGCCTGGGAGGTTGTGAGGATAACTAAGTCACCTGCAAAAAGAAGATGACTTACCCTCAACTCTCCCAATGTGAAACATTCCTCGCCTCGAGTCCATATACATAATAAAAAGGAGAGGTGACAAGACACACCATTGGCGAAGTCCAACGCCCACGGTGATAGGTGTTAATTTAGCACCGTTAACCCGAACACAGCTACTACAGTTTGTGTATAGAGACTGAATGCCTCCCAAAAGATTACCAGCAGTTCCATACTCCTGCAGAACAATCCAGAGTTTAACTCGATGCACTCCGTTGTACGCCTTTTCCAAATCTACAAAACAGCTGGGGGATGCAGATCGGCTTGGCATACTCCCGAGCGTATCATTCTCGAGTACCATTCTTAGAGCAAAAAGCTGGTCGGTTGTAAATCTGCAGGGACGAAAGTGGCGCTGTTCATCCCCCATCCTGGACTCGACCATATGTAGTTCTAGAACGCGCCTCCAAAACCAAAGCGTAGACTTTCCCGGGAAGACTTAAAAGAGATATTTTTTTGTCCCCCTTTTTGAAAAGAGGAACAATCACCCGAGCTTTCCAGTCGCCAGGTGTCACCTCGACCACTCAGGCTCAGATGCGCACATGCTTACTGATTTTGCTTGCAAAGTATCGTAATAATATTTATCGAAAAGTTTTACAGTCTACGCGAAGAAGTTTTTGCCAGGGAAGAATTTAAATCGATTTCAACGTCGCGCTTCTGTTATTTTGTACACAACTATAATTCTAGAAAGCGCCTCCAAAACCAAAGCGTAGACTTTCCCGGGAAGTCTTAAAAGAGATATGCCCTGTAGTTGGAGCAACTCCCACTTTACCCATGGCCTTTGACACTTCTGGTCGGATTTCATCCACACCGGAGGATTAACTTTTAGCGATGTAATCGTCAAAATGACTTTCTCCACTGTTGGACTTTTCTCCGCCAAACTCAAGACTGCGGGTCCGCCATCCTCAGTGCCCTGTTATGGATTAAGCAGATCCGAAAAGTGCTCGCTCTCAAAGTGGTCGCTTTGCAACTTCTCGCCGAACTCCTTCCAGGACTGGTCTTTAGCTGCTCTCATAACCAATTTGCTCCCACAAATTTCGCCAAGGGAGAAAGCAAAGGTCGTGTGTGTTGACATGAGGGGTTGGCTGGCGGACTTGTGCCAACATCAGGCACCTTTGATTTATTTAAGGACCTAGATCGCCAACGACACTGGAAGGGCGTTGACTCGGTTTAGGGCTGAGCTAGGTAGTTTTCAGCTATGGTATAGATAGATCCGTGTGCCAACCTCCAACGCGTGCACTTGTCTCCGTCCGTGCATTACGCGTGTGCAAAAAAATATAAATTTACCTTCATCCTCCGTACACTAAAGCATCGCGAGGGCCATATATAACAAAAATCAAGTGCTAGTGTGAAGTGTTTCGATGTCGAGTGCGTTCGGTTCGCTCCTTCTCGCTACCTTTCCACTCGGTCGAAACTCCCGTTTGATCTCATCATGCGAGTTGATACAATGACTGAGAGTGCGCATCTGACGAAGCGGATTTTAGAAGTGTGAATTTGTTGGTGAACCAACTCTAATCGATGTATGGGCATAACACCTACATCGGTTGTTGTTGGGAAGCTAATTCGAAATTTGCCCTGCTTTACTGCACGCATTCGGAGTTGGTTATTTTATATCTCCGTCTTGTATGTATGGAAAACTTTAAGGTTGATGTGAGCAATGTTCGTTAGCTAAGAGCGTGGGCTACCAGATGTTTTGGCGCTAAGTGAAACACAGGTAGGTGAGAATACCGAATTAACAGATTTTAACCTACCTGGATATAGCTTGGTGCCGCTTTTCTTTTTAAACCGCGGTCTCTCCGTCTACGTGGGTAGTGATGTAGCTTACCAACTTCAACCACAATACGTCCTCTGATGCAATCCGGAATTTAATTTTCTGTAGATAAAGCTCCATGTGCGTAAGCATTTACTACTGCTTTATTTACAGAAATCCAAACTTGTATAGCAATTTAACTTTTAACGAATTTGATGTGCTATCCGATTCCATCTCAAGAATTGTATCCCTGTATCCTCGCACTGAAATCGCTTCGTCTTCAATTCCCACGCTCATTTACAATGACATTCCAGCTCTCAGCTCTTTAGCCAGCTCAACACTGCCAGATTCCAATAAGTCTCCACCTGTACTTGAGAGCGTTGATTTCACCATGGGACAAATCCACTTCCGCACTCGTACAGTTGCAAGAGTACTTAAAGAATCAGTTGGCTCTGATGGTATTCCCCCTATACTTCTGAAGAGGTGTTCTTCTGTGCTGGCAAAACCACTGCTTAAGCCTTTTCATCTATCCTACTTGTTGCGACAATATCGCACTTCCTCTGGCGGATAGACCTGAAACTGTTGCGGCAATTACGCAAATCACATCTTTGAAATAAGCAGATAAGAACTGTTTTTAATTTTCAAACAATTTATTGTAAAACTATTTTCGGTGATGGAAACAAACAAAATTTAAATTCAGTTTAAAATAAAGTAAAAAAACGTCTTAAGTTTTCTCTTGGTGCGTGCTGCCTCTTTCAAAGATATTTCAAAAGTATCTCTAAGATATAAAGATACAGTTTTTCTTATAATTCCCTTTCAAAAAAATCTCTAGGTTCTCGAACATATATGGTGTGGTAAATTAGGACACGCTCAGGTTTCTTTCAAGGCTGGGAAATTTGATGTATATTGGCAGCATTGCCAACACTCCCCCTGGTAATCTCACTGTCGTGGTGAGTTTACTCTGACATCTAAGACAGCTAATTTGACAGCCGGTCTGTCAAAAATCCCAGATTTCGTTTGAACTGTGGCGCTTCTTACTTGGTCGTCTTTTGCCAGTTTCACTTCCAAAACACGTTCTTTCGGCCAGCAATTTCGAGGACTATCTGGATCTGCAATCAAGCCGATGTGATCCTTTTTTATTGGTTCCACCGGTTTAAAAAATTTCGTTCGCCGCGTTATAGTCGGAGGTATTGGCTTACCCAGAAACGTTGTGCGTATCTCTGTGACAACAGCCAATTTCTTCTGAGAACATGTTTGTCTTCAACCAATGCACTCCAAGACTTAGATCCATTCGAAGATCCCAAGAGGAAGTGATTCGGTGTTAATGCTTGCTCATTCTCATGGTCGATAGGTATGTATGTGAGCGGTCGCGAGTCAATGATGTTCACTATTTCAAGCAGCATACTTCTCAGTAACTCATCTGAAAGATGTCGATCTGGTGTTATTTGCCGCAGTACCGTTTTGATGGAACGCAGCAACCTCTCCCAGCTACCAACCATGTGAGGGGATCCAGTCGGAATGAATGTCAATTTGGTGTTGGAGGTAGTGAAAACTCTCACGAGTTTGCAGGAATCTATGTTTTTATAAGCCTCCTTTAGTTCCCGGACGGCGCCTTTGAAATTCGTGCCGTTATCACTGAACGTTTCAAGTGGTGTTCCTCTACGTGCAATGAAATTTCGGAGTTCAATAATATGCGAGTCAGTAGTCAATGAATGAGCGATCTCTATATGAATCGCTCTTGTTGTGAGGCATGTTTTTAAAACTCCATATCGTTTCTCTGTTCTTCTAGCATTCACTACAAGCATCGGGCCGAAATAGTCTATGCCGACATAGGAAAACGGACGCATAAATGTCTTCATTCTTGCAGGTGGAAGTTGTGCCATCATTGGAGGGTGTGGTTTTGCTACGTCGTTTTTGCATTTTTGGCATTCCTTACGTACTTTGCAAAGAACAGCTCTCATCCGCGTTACATAATATTTCTGGTGCAGTTCATTTACTACTGTCTCGTGGTTGCTGTGATGATATGTATTACGATAGTGCCGTACTATAAGTGATGTTGTTGTATGTTCCTTCGGTAGGATGATAGGATGTCGCAGTTCTCCAAATTTGTAGAGATACATCTCGATCCGGGTGGTCACGCGCATGGTGGTCATGCCATGCTGGTCAATATGCGGACATAGACGAAATAGAGGGCTGGATTTGTTTATAAGTCGCTTCGAAGATAGATCGGCCATCTCCTCTGGAAAAGAGTCAAATTGTGTTTGTCTTAGAATACACAATTCAGCTTGCTGGAGTTCAGCTTGGTTCAGTGGACCATTGTTTCTTTGTTCCTTCTTCAGCGTTGATCGGAGGTTGTTTATATACCGCAGGACTAATGCGGCACCACTTCGGTTGAAACACTCCTGCTTGATGGAACTGATGAACGCCAACATACGGAATTTTCAATTCCTCGGTGGTGGTTTCTTTTGGTGTGTTTTCTCACAGCGACTAAACCACGCATTCGACGCGTCGAAGTTTGGTATTTTTGGCCAATTTGTTCCCTCATCAGCTACTTTGTTTTTAGTGGAAATCCAGTTCCATTCAACAATTTTTGTGATGTCAAGAATTTCGCTGACACGAACAGCAACAAATTGTCGATATCGACGGTGATCGGACCGCAGCCAGCTGAGTACAGTCTTGGAATCAGACCAGAAAAAACATCTTTAGAAAGCAATAGCATGGGATTCTACGATGATTTTAGCTAGACGAGATCCTAGGCGAGCAGCCTGCAGTTCCAAGCGTGGAATCGAATGATGTTTAAGTGGAGCGATCTTGGTTTTATCAGCGATGAGTGAACCAGTTGATACTCTCGTTCTAGCTGCACCTGATGTATGCTACGGCTGCGAATCCATCCTCGCTGGCATCCACAAATACATGCTATTGCATTTCAGGATCGCTGCCAAGATTCCCGATGTAGCATCGTGGAACGCGTACTTCTTTCAGCTGGGGCAGGAACGAGGTCCAATAAAGCCATTTTCTATGTTGCTCTTCTAATATTTGCTCGTCCCATCCGATTCCAGTTCGCCAGATTGCCTGCATAAGCACCTTCACGTACATAAGGAAATTGCCGAGGAGTCCTAAGGGATCGAAAATCCGCATAAGCGTTAAGCGCCGGCAAGTATCTCCAAGTTATTGAATTTGGGTGCAAACTTAAATGTGAAGCAATCTGTGCACCACCACATACCAAGTACTTTTTCGGTGGGCAGCTCGGAGTGTATATCTATGTTGACTTCCTCTTTTGGCTTGGCGTTTAATGCTTCTAAGACTGCTTTGGAATTTGAAATCCAATTTCTAATTCGAAATTCACCCTGTTGATGAATATAGATTATTTCTTTGGCAAGTCTTACCGCTTCCACCACAGAGTCTACATTTTCCATCAGGTCGTCAACATAGTGGTTCTCACAAATATATTTTACAGCTTGGGGGTAGTCAGTTTCAAAGTCCTTTCCGTTTGTATTCTTCACATACTGCGCTCAATTTTGCCATCTCGACTGAACCTCAAAAACCTCTGGAAATTCTGATCTTCTTCTCCGATCTTGATTTGGTGGAACATTTCCTCGACGTCAGCACAGACTGCGATACGCCTCTCTCGAAATTTGAACAGGACTGATATTAAAGGTACTAAGAGATCCGGTCCTTTTAGCAGTACAGAATTGAGGGATATGCCTCCAACTACTGCCGCTGCGTCCCACACTAACCTCAACTTGCCTGGTTTGTTGGGATTCCTTACCGGAAATATGGGCAAGTACCAGGAGGCTTCGGCAATCTCTTTTGGAGTGAGTTTCCTAGCTATCCTTTGGAGACGTACTTATCAATCATCTGATGAAGCACTTCGGCAAGCTCTGGATCTCGTTGCATTTTCTTTCCAAAGCACTGTAGATGTCTTTTTGCCATTCCAAAGCTATCTGGAAGCTGAATATTGTCATATTTCCAGAGCAGTCCTACTTGGAAACGTCTATCCTTGCGCTGAGTATGTTTATGCAGCAGTTCATCTGCCCGTTGGTCATCAGCTGATTGTAAGATCTTGGTGGTATTTGATGCACCAACGTTTTCGTGGTTCAGGAACTCGCCAATAAACTGATTAATACTTGTGTCATCTGCATGACTGCATTCACATAAGTGGACATTAGTGTACGATATATCCATTGAATTGTGTGACAGTTCTGCGTGAGGCTCACATCCATGTACTGTCCATCCCAGGCGAGTTTTGGCTGCAACCAATTCATTCATATGACCCTCTTTACACTTAAGTGGTAGGCCAAGTATCCAATTGTTAAGGCCAATGAGCAAACGCGAAACTGCATTAGAATGTGGCTCGATCGGCAAGCCTTTTAGATATTCATACCGCTTCTGCAACTGCTCAGTATCCAGTGACTGAAGCGGAAGTTGAAGGCCTTTCACAGTGTGCACGATTGACAGAGGGTAGCGTTTGGCTTTGTCATTGGATCCGAATATGTAAAGGCTCATGTTTTCGGACTCGTTCCCTCACCTGTAGTATTGGCTGTCCACTTTATGCATAGAGGCTCCGGTTCACCCTTGATGTTCAGTTGAGCTGCTATTTCTTCATCCATTAGTGTAAGCGATGAACCGTCATCTGAAAACGCTTAGGTTTTTTACTGAATGTTGTTGCCGTATAAGATGACATGAACGTAAAAGATTGGACGTAAAAGATTGGTGTTTCGGTACTGGTTCAGAAGTATTTGCTGACATCTCAGAGTGTGCATGGAGAAATCCCATCTCCTTCTTGGTTGGTCTGGATGTTTGCCTTGTACCGTTGTGTTGATGGTCCCGGATAGTTAACACGGCTTGCTGCCACTGCAATTTGGTTCAACCAGATGCAGAATTCGGATAAGGTACAGTGTACAGGTAAGTTTGCGCATACATAGACCAATTTAGCCTAATGGGAGATGGTAACTTGCGAACCACATAAGCTTTCTGCAGAATAAGCAACATCGATTATTGTCTCCAGTCTGTCTATTTCAGATGGTGGCATAGTGCAAACTTTTTGAATAAGAGTGTCGACAATAAGTTCTGACCGGCCAAACATCATTCACAGTCTACTTATAATGCGAGAAGCATAGTTCGGATGAAATAGAAAGCTTTGTACTGCTTGTTGTGCTTTACCCTTTAATACTTTTAGCAGTCGTTCTCTTCGTCTGTGAAATCACAGAGTTTGGTAGTTCTCTCATAGCTCGAGATAAAAAGCGGCCATTCCTCTGGGTCAAAGCTAAAGGTATGCAAGACTTTGACGATCGACTGTCGTGCTGCCAGATGGTTTGCAGTCACTACTAGTTGATGTTGTTTACTTGTAGCAGTTTCATTTTGGGATTGTGGAATATATTTATTAGCCTTCTGGAAGTTATTTATTTCTTCATTGGGCGATGCCGTTGGTGGAAAATAAGAGATTTCTTTCACTCGCTATTGATTCTCGCTGATCATCCTAGACTCTGCACTTTTGATGATAGTAGACTGCGTAAATGACGGGTTTCTCTTTACCATTGGCTGCCTGAATGCGGTTTGGGTTTGTTGTAAAATCCCAGCACACTGCTGCCTGTCCTGCGTCGAAGTTTTGGGAACGTATGTACTTTTAGGAACCGAAGAAGCTACAAACTCTCGTACATTTGAGAATGGCTGATTGTGAATTGGTCCTTCTTACTGTTCGAGTTGTTGCTGTTGTTTTTGAACGTTTGCACCCGACCATATGGCATTCAATCTAGCTTGGCCTTTAGGGTTTAACAACTCTGAAATTGTTTGATTATCGCCATTCAGCCATTCCTGCAAACTACGAATATCGTTTGTTGGTACATCTTCTTCAACATTGGAAGCTTCGTCTTCTAATAGGTTCAGAAGCTTGTATTATTTTTTTTTTTATTATTTATTGTATTGAAATTACCTTTCGAACCGTTGAATACATGTTGTTTTGGACGGGTTCAAATCTGATATCCACCAAATAAATGCTGGTGTACCCGAAGGCTCTGTTCTGTCTCCGACACTCTTTTTCTTGTCTGCTACTTCTAATCCAATCCATTCCTTCGTTGATGACAGCACCCTCCGCTTTTCATATTCGTTCCAAGACTCACTACCCCGCCCTTCGGCCTTAGAATTTGAACGGCTGCGTATGTTAAGCACATTTAATTCCGATGTTGATTGTTAGAATTCAATGCTTCAAAAACTCAATGCTGTCTGCTGTCCCTCAAGCGAGCCCTTAATAATCAGCCATTATCCATGAATGGTGCTTGTGTCGATGAAACCGGAAAGCTTTCCATCCTTGGTATGTGTATCAACACAACACTTAGTTGGAACGATCACATACTTGAGGTCGCCAAAAATGTTGCCAAATGTTTTTTGAATCCTCTGATTTGGCTTTAATTCTTAAGGCGCATATCCACCCAAACTTGAGTAATACGCTCTTATCTGATCTAGTACCCCGAAGACCGCCTTGCACCTACTAGATAAAATCCAAAAACGAGCGATAAAACTTATAGGAGACAACAATACCGAAGTCATTAGACTCGCTCGAACATCGACATACCGAATCTTCCTTGTCCATATTTTATGGCTATTTTAACAAACGATGCTCAAGAGAGCCAGCCAACTGCATTCCTCCGGTCCATGAATTCATCTGCAACACTCATCTCGCCAGGAATGCTCATCAGTTTACCCTTAAGCCTACTTTCGGACGCACAGTTAAATTTAGACTTAGGTGACGTATGTAGCTTAGCTCTGCGAACCCTTTTCTGATCTCTTTTGGTGATAAAGGAATATGTTTATGTTTTAAACACCTTTCCTTTTCATCTTTCCCGTCACTTCTTCTTTTCTCTTTCCTAGATTTAGTTGTCCGTGCGTGTTCCTCATTAGGGTATTAGGCTTTTATCTCTTTCTATATTTTCCTCCCTCTATTTTATCTTAGCTAGCCATAGGCACAATATATTTTTTTTGTTTTCAACAACCACCCCATCCGACGAGCTTAGCCGTGCAAAAGCAAGCGTACTGCTGTCCTCCTCGACACTGAAGTTACCCTTTTAGCCTGCTGCAACAAAGCGGGCAATAAAGAAAGGTAAAAACCAATATGAGTCAATAATAGGTGTTGTTTTGCAAGTGCAAATACGCTTAAATTTCAATTTACATGTAAATACACACTGATGTGTAGCTGAAGTGTGACCAAGTCAAAGTTAGAAATTTGTTGTTTACTGGTTTTTGGGACATATGCTGGGTTAATTTTCACAGAATTCATCTGTGATCTTGATTTGTATGGTCTTCTGGGTGAATTTTGTCCGATCAATTTTGGAGAAGATGTTGAAGCTATCTACCGGCGCGTTTTTAACCGAGACCGCTGGGGGCGTGTTTCCGCACGTCTACCCACATTCCTATCCTATCCTAACCGAGACCTCTGCAATATCAGCATGCTCATTGCCTTGAATACCGACATGCCCAGGAGTCCACATCAGCTTAATATTATTTGCGATTATATAAGTTGATATCTGATTGCTGATATGAGCTCAGTGTTGTTGTTATGGTTTTTGATGGCAGTGAGTTTTGGTACTGCATTTTGGTATGCTATCGGAACATATTATATGTTGAGGATAGAGAAAACTTTAGCGGTAAATATTGAAGCAAACTCGGGCAGATTACCAATGCGGAGAATGGATCCATTTTCCAGTGCGACAGCAAATGATGTATTTTCCGTCATTTTTGAGCCATCGGTGAAAACTAAGTTACATCCCTTCGACTTCAAATCAGATAAGATGCTAGTCAAACCTTGACAGTAGGTTTTATTACTGGTATTTGTTTTTTTATAATTAGCCAGTGACGCTGGAGTCAGGGTTAATTAGCCATGGGGGTAGCGTGTAACGGTAAAGTGTTAACGCTTATCTGGAAGATCTAGTAACGTTGCTTTTTCGAGAAAATTAGCGTTTGCTGAAGGTATCTTTTTACTTGATTTGTGATGCATTGCGTTCTTGACGTCGTAATCGATTATGGAGTTTTTGGAGAACAGAAGTTTTGTGTACAGTTTTAGGGTTATAGCGGCTCTTCGTTCAATAATGCAGGCAAGTCCTGCTTCTGCCAAAATATTTTTGATAGTAGTTGGAAAAGCTTCATATTCTATTGCAGAATATTGAAGGGAATGTAACGGTTACACTGACTCCAAGAGCTTGATTTACCTGAGGCAAACAAAGTGTGGTTAGCAGTGTTGGATGTATGTTGTTGTGAATTATAGGCGGAAAGAAGTTGTAAGGGCTTATGACCCTACGGTGCGGTTGCTGAATCATCCATGTCCATGTTTTGTCTGATTCATCCAATTTCCGAATCACAGTGTCAATAGTTTGTTTGATATTTGCATTTATTTATATAGTACTCATTTTTGTCTAACAGTGCTTGAGTGACAGCTGATATATATAGGTAAAGTGGAAGAGTGCTCTTCCCAGCCCAATATTTCCCACAGTGCCAAATTTTCAATCAAAAAATGTAAGCTGATTCATATTTTCCGTAAACTTAAATGCCCACATATTAACATAAATGTAAATAATATAATGATAGAAAATGTTAGTTATTTAAAAATCCTAGGACTAGTTTTTAATCATAAGTACTCCTGGAAATTACACTGGTTAGAACTTAAGAAAGCGATGTCTGCAAGAACTAATATTGTAAAATACTTAGCCTGTAAAAAAATGAATGTCCATATCAATACCCTTATAACAATCACAAAAATGTTAGTTCTAAGCAAAATCGACTATAGTTTGTATATATGGGTACTGCCCAAAATCAAAATTATGAGCCGACGTACCACCAAGCTGTGCTTTTCAACTACTCCTATCAAAAATATGATGCAGGACTTCCCAGCATTGGTTAACGAAGAGACGCTATAACCCTAAAACAGTGCACAAAATTTCTGTTCTCCAAAAACTCCATAATCGATTATGACGTCGAGGTAACAATGCATCACAAATCAAGTAAAAATATACCATCAGCAATCGTTACTATTATCGAAAAAGCAATGTTACTAGATATTCCAGACGAGCATAAGCACTTTGCCGTTCCACGCTACCCCCCATGGCTAATTAACCCTGATCAAAGTATTATGAAACTGGCTAATTCTGAAAAAAAAAACAAATAAAAGTAATAAAAACCTACTGTCAACGTTTCACCAGCATCTCATCAGATATGAAGTCGAAGTGATGAAACTTAGTTTTCACCGATGTCTCAAAAACGACGGAAAATACATCATTTACTGTCGCACTGGAAAATGGATCCATTCTTCGCATTGGTAATCTGCCCTAGTTTGCTTCAATATTTACCGCTAAAGTTTTCGCTATCCTAAACATATAAAATGTTCCGATAGGATTTCGGTACTCACTGCTATCAAAAACCCCAACAACAACATATCAGCAATCAGATATCAACTTATAAAATCGCTAAACAATATTAAGCTGATGTGGACTCCTGGGCATGTCGGGATTCAAGGCAATGAGCATGATGATATTGCAACGGTCTCGGTTAAAACGCTCTGGTAGATAGCTTCAACATCTTCTCCAAAATTGATCGGACAAAATTCACCCAGAAGACCATACAAATCATTATCACAGATGACTTGAGCCTATACCATCGTCATTACACAAAAGTGAATTCTGTGAGAATTCACCCAGCATATCCCCCAAAAACCAGTAAACAACAAATTTCCAACTTCTTCTTACCAAAAACAGTTCCCCTATTTGTGATACCTGCAATACCACTGTAGACCTAACAGATATCGTAGAAAATTATTCCTTACTAAAACCTATTATAAATGATATTTTTAAAAATAATTCTATTTATGAAATTTTAAAAAGTCCTATTCCAAAGAACATTGAAATGATCTCTAAATTTTTGACAAGAGCAAACCTTATTTTAACATTAATTTATAATTGGGCTTTTGTTGAAGCGGAATTTATTATTAAACGGCATATTCAGCTGATGGGGCATATATTTTAGCGTAAACATTATCCATAACATGCAGACAATAATGGTTAGAAGCATTGTTTTTACCCGCGCTTATTTCATAAGCGGCGATGAATACGATGGGTAACTTAAGCGGATATAGGATTTGGTGTTAGTGTATTTTACATGCAAATTGAAATTTATGCGTATATACGCTTGCAAAACAGCACCTTTTATTGACTCCTAATGTTTTTTTTACCTTTATTGCCCGCTTTGTTGCAGCAGGTTAAGACGGTAGCTCCAGTGCCGAGGAGGACAGCGGCACGCTTGCGGTTGAATGGCTAAGTTCGTCGGACGGGGTGGTTCTTGTCCCTGCCTCGAACTCCACCCATGTTTCTTAAATCTAGGAAAGAGAAAAGAAGATGTGACGGGAATGAAGAAAAGGTTAGGTGCTCAAAACCCATGCCTTTATCACCAAAAGAGACCGGAGGAGGGCTCGCAGATCTAAGCTACATACCTCACCTATGCTACAACTGCACTAGCCTACCTACCTTATATCTATTTTTTTATTTTTTTGTTTATAATTTACGGGCTCTGAAGGGATTGGTAATACCCTTCAGTGTCCGGGGTCAAGACACAGCACGGCGGAAGGTATAGAGGGAAAAAGGGAGATTAGGTACCTGTGCACATTGGTCTTAAATATCTGCGGGTTGTAGTCTGTGGGAAATATTGGGCTGGGAAGAGCATTCTTCCACTTCACCTATATCAGCTGTCTGTTAGACAAAAATGAATACTTACTTACTTACTTATCAGGCCGGCGATTCACGTAGGGTCCGAGCCTGAGCAACTGCTGCTTTCCATCATAGACGATCCTAGGCACGCTACTGCTAGTCATCAAGACCAAGCTGTCTTGCATCCGCGATTACTTAGTCTTTATACCAGAGATTCGGTTTTCTCTTCTTTTCGAACCAGGGGGCTCTGATTCGAAGACCCTCTTTGCTGGAGCATAGTTATCCGCTATATCGCGCGATGTGGCCGAGCCAGTGCATTCGGCGGATTTGCCTTCCGGACTTCAACCTCATCCTGGTACAGCTCGTAGAGTTCGCTGTTATGTCTTCTCCTCCATTCGCCTTCCTCGCAGACGGGACCATTTAACCGACGTAGAATTTTTCTTTCGAAGGTACCAAGAATCAGCTCTGCAGTTTTGCTTAGCTTGCGTCTAGCTTTCTCTTGTAGAGTCTTGTAGATCATGATTTTGGTCCTTCGAGTTAGGAGTTTTGAGCCCAGTTGTTTTGACAAATTGAAGTAGCACCGGTTGCCAATGGCGATTCTACGACGGATCTACACTGTGTCGTATGTCGTATGTGGAGTTCACGTTTGCCCCGAGGTAGAAAAACTCCTTTACTTCCTCGAAATTGTAGCTGTCGATCGTGAAACTTTGTCCAAGGTGGTGTGCGACGGAACGGTTTTTGGTCGACAGCATATATTTCGTTTTGTCCTCATTAAACTTGAGATCAGTTCGTTTCAGCTGTTCTTCAATCGCCGTAAAAGCCTCCGACTTGTAGAAGAGAGTACCTTCCGCGTTAACAGCTGCCCACACGACGGAAATCCTTTAGCCGCACTGCACAGTGCATCGCGTGTGTTAACGTGGTGTGACACAACCGGATCAGTTTTCCTGGGATCGCGAGTTCGGCCATCGCATCAATAATGGATTTGCCTTAGTGTGAAGATTTGGTCTATAGTCGATTTGCCGAGCCCAAAGCCGTACTGATACGTGTCGATTAGTGCGGTGCAAAACGGCTTTAGACATTCACACAGTATGCTGGACATGATCTTGTAGGCGACGTTGAGCAGGGATAAACCTCTATAGTTGTTGCTAGAGGTAAGATCGCATTTTTTGTGGATAGGGCATATGGAGCTGATATTCCAGTCGTAGGGCATGCTTTCATCTTCCAAAATTCTACAGATGATCTGGTGCGTGCTCCCCACCAGAACATCGCCACCGGCCATGAAGAGCTCTGATGGTAGGCCATCTGAGCCTGCGGCTATGTTGTTCTTCTTTTTATGGCTGTGCCAACTTCTTCAAAGCTAGGTAGGAGGACTACTTCATCGACTGTCTCCTGGTCAGGCCCTTTAAGCAGTCGTTGGAAGTGCTACTTAAACACATCCACTATTCCTTGCGGGTCAGTAACAAGATTACCCTCACAATTTCGAAGAGTCTCGATGTCTTTTCTAAAGCAAAATATTTTTATAAGGGGCCCGTATTTTTTGTCTCTCCCTAGACTCTTCGATATCCATGAGCTGGGAGGTTGCGAGAGTACTTTTCTTCATGGATATAAGCTTCTTCTCCTCCCGTCGGTTGCACGTTTCTTCTGCTCACACTGGCTATTACTGGCCTGAGGTTGTTTCCGCTAACTCTTTGATGGCCAAGCGGCAATACAACCACATTTCGTGGGCGTTCGTGTTAGACGTAGACATACCGAAGAGACTCTCGGTTAATTTCTCCGGTGTGCTCAAGCGTCCAATGTTAAAACTCCTCTTTGTTGGCTGGTGCAGCTTTCTGACATTGTACAGTCGGGCTCTTTATCGTGCTGCCACGAGGAAATGGTCAGCGTCGACGTTTGCCCCTCTGAATGTTCGCACATCCAGAATATTTGACGCATGTCTTGCGTCAATTTGGTTGGCGGTTCGACCATCTGGAGATCGCCAGGTTGCTGTGTGGATTCTTTTGCGAGGGAATCTTGGGCTGCTTATGACCAAATTACGTCCTGTCGCAAGGTCAGTGAGTCGGAAGCCGTTATCTGTTGTTGTGTCGTGGAGGCTGTACTTTCCGATCACTCCGCCAAAGATGCTTTCCTTACCGATTTTGGCATTGAAACCCCAGCACGATTTTGACATCGTACTCCGGACAGGCTCCGTAGGCACCGTCCAAGAGGCCGTAATAGTCCTCTTTGACTGAGTCTTCAGCCTCATCGGTAGGGGCCTGTGCACATATAAGGCTGATGTTGTAGAATCTGCCTTGGATACGGATCACAGCCAGACGATCATTTATCGGTTAAAAGTCGATGATTTTCGACCTTAACCGTTTTCCAACAACGAATACGCATCCAAATATGTGCAACCTTTTGTGACAGCTGTAATATATGTCCCACTCTTTCTTCTTCATTAATCCTTGTCCTATCCAGCGTATTTCATTTCATCATACTTCGCAGTCATATCCGCCTTGTACTGCGTGAAGTTTTTTTTCCAGTTTATGAGGGGCCCCTGGAGTGTAGACTGTTCTTACGTTCCAAGAGCACACTCTCTAATTATTGTGCTTCTTCGCGCCGCGTCGTCGTTGTTTCGATTCCGTCCGTTGATCCGAGGCTGTTTGCTCACTCGTAACGGTTGTTGTTTTATGTGGGGGGTTGTTAGCCCTCCGCACAACCGCAAGGGAGTCATTTCATACATTAGTTCACCACACAACGGGTGTTGGGGAGGCTATCGAGGGAGCGCCGCTAGTAGGCTGTATGTCAACCTGACCTATGCATCGACAAGGATCGTTGATGGCATCCCGCCAAGTTGGGAGCGATCAGAATCTTTGCCCTACAAAAATGAATACTATGTAAATAAATGTAAATATCGAACAAACTATTGACCCTGTGATTCAGAAATCGAATCTTTAGGGAGCCTAGTAAATCAATCTCGTGGAGCCAGTGTAATCATTACATTCTCTTCAATACTCTGCAAGCGAATATGAAAGGTTTCATCAATAACATTGATGAATTTTATAATTCAAGAAACACACTGCTCTTTCAATCAAATCCCTCATTATCCAAAGGCCTTTGTGGGTTACATTCACAAATCGTCCAGTATTGATACCCACAAACAAAGCATAGCACTACTAGTGAAAAAAGCATTCCTCACAAAGTCATTATCCTAAAATAATGAATAGGGATCACCTCTCTCGGCGATCCTATTCATTATTGAATTTGACGACATAAGCGCCATCTTATTAAACTACGAACAATTAAACCACTGCCTCTATGCTGATGATATTTATGTCTTATGCAAGACTAAGGATGTGAGTAGAAGCAGTACCTTGCTAAAACTAGCTATTATAGATATTTTAGACTGGTCAGAAAATTCGGGTGCCAAATTTTCAATCAAAAAATGTAAGCTGATTCATATTTTCCGTAAACTTAGATGCCCACATATTAACATAAATGTAAATAATATAATGATAGAAAATGTTAGTTATTTAAAAATCCTAGGACTAGTTTTTAATCATAAGTACTCCTGGAAATTACACTGTTTAGAACTTAAGAAAGCGATGGCTGCAAGAACTAATATTGTAAAATACTTAGCCTTTAAAAAAATGAATGTCCATATCAATACTCTTATAACAATCACAAAAATGTTAGTTCTAAGCAAAATCGACTATGGTTTGTATATATGGGTACTGCCCAAAATCAAAATTATGAGCCGACGTACCACCAAGCTGTGCTTTCCAACTACTCCTATCAAAAATATGATGCAGGACTTCCCAGCATTGGTTAACGAAGAGACGCTATAACCCTAAAACAGTGCACAAAATTTCTGTTCTCCAAAAACTCCATAATCGATTATGACGTCGAGGTAACAATGCATCACAAATCAAGTAAAAATATACCATCAGCAATCGTTACTATTATCGAAAAAGCAATGTTACTAGATATTCCAGACGAGCATAAGCACTTTGCCGTTCCACGCTACCCCCATGGCTAATTAACCCTGATCAAAGTATTATGAAACTGGCTAATTCTGAAAAAAAAAAAAACAAATAAAAGTAATAAAAACCTACTGTCAACGTTTCGCCAGCATCTCATCAGATATGAAGTAGAAGTGATGAAACTTAGTTTTCACCGAATACATCAATTGCTGTCGCACTGGAAAATGGATCCATTCTTCGCATTGGTAATCTGCCCTAGTTTGCTTCAATATTTACCGCTAAAGTTTTCGCTATCGTAAACATATAATATGTTCCGATAGGATTTCGGTACTCACTGCTATCAAAAACCCCAACAACAACATATCAGCAATCAGATATCAACTTATAAAATCGCTAAGCAATATTAAGCTGATGTGGACTCCTGGGCATGTCGGGATTCAAGGCAATGAGCATGATGATATTGCAACGGTCTCGGTTAAAACGCTCTGCTAGATAGCTTCAACATCTTCTCCAAAATTGATCGGACAAAATTCACCCAGAAGACCAGACAAATCATGATCACAGGTGACTTGAGCCTATACCCTCCTCATTACACAAAAGTGAATTCTGTGAGAATTCACCCAGTATATCCCCCAAAAACCAGTAAACAACAAATTTCCAACTTCTTCTCACCAAAAACAGTTCCCCTATTTGTGATACCTGCAATACCACTGTAGACCTAACACATATCCTAGAAAATTATTCCTTACTAAAACCTATTATAAATGATATTTTTAAAAATAATTCTATTTATGAAATCTTAAAAAGTCCTATTCCAAAGAACATTGAAATGATCTCTAAATTTGTGACAAGAGCAAACCTTATTTTAATGTTAATTTATAATTGGGCTTTTGTTGAAGCGGAAGTTATTATTAAACGGCATATTCAGCTGATGGGGCATATATTTTAGCGTAAACATTATCCATAACATGCAGACAATAATGATTAGAAGCATTGTTTTTACCCGCGCTTATTTCAAAGGCGGCGATGAATACGATGGGTAACTTAAGCGGATATAGGATTTGGTGTTAGTGTATTTTACATGCAAATTGAAATTTATGCGTATATACGCTTGCAAAACAGCACATTTTAATGACTCCTAATGTTTTTTTTACCTTTATTGCCCGCTTTGTTGCAGCAGGTTAAGACGGTAGCTCCAGTGCCGAGGAGTACAGCGGCACGCTTGCGGTTGAATGGCTAAGCTCGTCGGACGGGGTGGTTCTTGTCCCCTACCTCCTGTGCCACCCATTTTTTTTCAAAACCCATGCCTTTATCACCAAAAAAGACCGGAGGAGGGCTCGCAGAGCTAAGCTAAATACCTCACCTATGCTACAACTGCACTAGCCTACCTACCTTATATCTATTTTTTTATTTTTTTGTTTATAATTTACGGGCTCTGAAGGGATTGGTAATACCCTTCAGTGTCCGGGGTCAAGACACAGCACGGCGGAAGGTATAGAGGGAAAAAGGGAGATTAGGTACCTGTGCACATTGGTCTTAAATATCTGCGGGTTGTAGTCTGTGGGAAATATTGGGCTGGGAAGAGCATTCTTCCACTTCACTTATATCAGCTGTCTGTTAGACAAAAATGAATACTTACTTACTTACTTATCTGGCCGGCGACCCGAGCCTAAGCAATTGCTGCTTTCCATCGTAGACGATCCTAGGCACGCTACAGCCAGTTATCAAGACCAAGCTCTCTTGCATCCGCGATTACTTAGTCTGTATACCGGAGATTCGGTTTTCTGATTCGGCTCTGATTCGAAGACCCTCTTTGCTGGAGCATAGTTATCCGCTATATCGCGCGATGTGGCCGAGCCAGTGCATTCGGCGGATTTTTGCCTTCCGGACTTCAACCTCATCCTGGTACAGCTCGTAGAGTTCGCTGTTATGTCTTCTCCTCCATTCGCCTTCCTCGCAGACGGGACCATTTAACCGACGTAGAATTTTTCTTTCGAAGGTACCAAGAATCAGCTCTGCAGTTTTGCTTAGCTTGCGTCTAGCTTTCTCTTGTAGAGTCTTGTAGATCATGATTTTGGTCCTTCGAGTCAGGAGTTTTGAGCCCAGTTGTTTTGACAAATTGAAGTAGCACCGGTTGCCAATGGCGATTCTACGACGGATCTACACTGTGTCGTATGTCGTATGTGGAGTTCACGTTTGCCCCGAGGTAGAAAAACTCCTTTACTTCCTCGAAATTGTAGCTGTCGATCGTGAAACTTTGTCCAAGGTGGTGTGCGACGGAACGGTTTTTGGTCGACAGCATATATTTCGTTTTGTCCTCATTAAACTTGAGATCAGTTCGTTTCAGCTGTTCTTCAATCGCCGTAAAAGCCTCCGACTTGTAGAAGAGAGTACCTTCCGCGTTAACAGCTGCCCACACGACGGAAATCCTTTAGCCGCACTGCACAGTGCATCGCGTGTGTTAACGTGGTGTGACACAACCGGATCAGTTTTCCTGGGATCGCGAGTTCGGCCATCGCATCAATAATGTATTTGCCTTAGTGTGAAGATTTGGTCTATAGTCGATTTGCCGAGCCCAAAGCCGTACTGATACGTGTCGATTAGTGCGGTGCAAAACGGCTTTAGACATTCACACAGTATGCTGGACATGATCTTGTAGGCGACGTTGAGCAGGGATAAACCTCTATAGTTGTTGCTAGAGGTAAGATCGCATTTTTTGTGGATAGGGCATATGGAGCTGATATTGCAGTCGTATGGCATGCTTTCATCTTCCAAAATTCTACAGATGATCTGGTGCGTGCTCCCCACCAGAACACCGCCACCGGCCATGAAGAGCTCTGATGGTAGGCCATCTGAGCCTGCGGCTTTGTTGTTCTTCAGCCTTTTAATGGCTGTGCCAACTTCTTCAAAGCTAGGTAGGAGGACTACTTCATCGACTGTCTCCTGGTCAGGCCCTTTAAGCAGTCGTTGGAAGTGCTACTTAAACACATCCACTATTCCTTGCGGGTCAGTAACAAGATTACCCTCACAATTTCGAAGAGTCTCGATGTCTTTTCTAAAGCAAAATATTTTTATAAAGGGCCCGTATTTTTTGTCTCTCCCTAGACTCTTCGATATCCATGAGCTGGGAGGTTGCGAGAGTACTTTTCTTCATGGATATAAGCTTCTTCTCCTCCCGTCGGTTGCACGTTTCTTCTGCTCACACTGGCTATTACTGGCCTGAGGTTGTTTCCGCTAACTCTTTGATGGCCAAGCGGCAATACAACCACATTTCGTGGGCGTTGGTGTTAGACGTAGACATACCGGAGAGACTCTCGGTTAATTTCTCCGGTGTGCTCAAGCGTCCAATGGCTGGTGCAGCTTTCTGACATTGTACAGTCGGGCTCTTTATCGTGAATCTTGGGCTGCTTATGACCATATTACGTCCTGTCGCAAGGTCAGTGAGTTGGAAGACGTTATCTGTTGTTGTGTCGTTTAGGCTGTACTTTCCGATCACTCCGCCAAAGATGCTTTCCTTACCGATTTTGGCATTGAAGTCCCCAGCACGATTTTGACATCGTACTCCGGACAGGCTCCGTAGGCACCGTCCAAGAGGCCGTAATAGTCCTCTTTGACTGAGTCGTCAGCCTCATCGGTAGGGGCCTGTGCACATATAAGGCTGATGTTGTAGAATCTGCCTTGGATACGGATCACAGCCAGACGATCATTTATCGGTTTAAAGTCGATGATTTTCGACCTTAACCGTTTTCCAACAACGAATACGCATCCAAATATGTGCAACCTTTTGTGACAGCTGTAATATATGTCCCACTCTTTCTTCTTCATTAATCCTTGTCCTATCCAGCGTATTTCATTTCATCATATTTCGCAGCAATATCCGCCTTGTACTGCGTGAGGATCTTTTCCAGTTTATGAGGGGCCCCTGTGTCATCGTTGTTTCGATTCAGCCCGTTGATCCGGGGCAGTTTGCTTACTCGTAACGGTTCTTGTTTTATGTGGGCAGGTTGTTATCCCTCCGCACGAACACAAGGGAGTCGTTTCATGCATTAGTTCACCTCACACGGGTGTTGCGGATGTTGAATTATATAAATTGAATTTTGACTCTGAACGCAGCCATCTAGTTGTGTGTAAGTCTACGCAAAAACCAACTATATGAAGCTGTCAAATACTGAAGTGACAAGCTAATGAAATTTTTTGCATCACAATAAAAGTGTCTGTTGAACAGGAAGCATTGGGTGTTTTACTTCCACAATATAATTTTTAATAAAATAATCCAATAGGTTATGGGCCCAGTAAAACGCCGTATTAAGTTCAACAAAGTGCAAACAATTAATTAAATTAAAAATAACTTTTCGGGGAATCATATTCTCAGAATTTCTTGTGGTACTATTCAACGAAATTTCTTCAGCACTAAGCCATTCCAAGAATAACGTTTTTTCTTGGATATTCAGTTCGTATTTTTTCTCCGCTTGTCTGGAAGTTTTTTCTCTCGCTTTTTTTTCGTCTCATTGGCGTCGTAACGGTTTTAAAATATATATATGTAACTATTTGGAAACGTGCTTGTGATTTATTTTTTATTTAAAAATGGAGAAAAAAAAAATATTAAAATTTTCGATGGTGAAAAGTATAGTGTGTGGAAATTAAGAATGCGTGTTCTTTTGAGCGAACTTGATGTTCTTAAAGTTATAGACCGCGAGCCCCCTGCTGTAAAGAATGACGAATGGAGGACAGCAGAACGCATTGCAAAAGGTACAATTGTGGAATACTTGTCCGACTCTTTTTTAAACTTTGTTAAGCAGGATTATTCTGCAAGAGATATATTTAAAAGTCTTGATAAGGTGTATGAAAGAAACAGTCTAGTCACTCAGCTGGCACTTCGCAAGAAGTTATTAACTTTAAAACTCCAATGTGATACGCCCCTCTCAAAACACTTTTTAATAATTGATGAGCTGTTTGCTGAATTATTGTCGGCGGGTGCAAAATTGCAAGAAGAGGATAAAATATCACATCTGCTACTTACCCTTCCAGCTTCATATGACGGAATTCTAACCGCAATTGAAACATTATCTGAAGACAATTTAACATTAGCTTTTGTCAAAACAAGATTACTTGATCATGAAGTTAAACTTGCTAATGAAAATCGTGATACTTCGCTTAAAGTTCTTCATATCGGAAACAGAAATGTGACATACAAAAATAAATCAAATGTGAATCAAAAATTTAACAAAATTATAAATCATGGCCCAAAACAAAAGTATAATACAAATAAAAAGAAAAATAATACAAGTATCAAGTGTTATCATTGTGGTAGAAAAGGACATATGAAAAATGACTGTTTCTATTTTAAAAGAATAAACCAAAGTAATGAAAATAAAAAGAAAATTGTGCAAACTGCAGTATCATCTGAACCTTCAACATGAAGTATACTTGAAGATGTACTTTATTGCCCTGATGTACCATACAACTTGCTGTCGGTGAGAAAAATGCAACAAGCCGGTTTGGCAATCATTTTTAACGAAGAAGGGGTAACAATAAATAAAGGTGGTAAACCTATAATTAAAGGTAAAACTTTTAATAATTTATTTAGTATTGATTTTGAAATAAATACTAAGAAAGTACTTAGTGGCTTAAATAAAAATTATGAACTGTGGCATCAGCGCTTGGGTCATATAGGCAAATACAAATTCTTACAATTAATAAGTAAAAATATGATGAATGACATTGGTAAAATAGAAAAACTATCACCTAGTGATGACTTATGAGAAGCGTGCATAAATGGAAAGCAAGCACGACTGCCTTTTGAAAAGGCAAAAACTAAAAACTACATTAAAAGACCATTGTTCATTATTCATTCAGATGTATGTGGCCCAATTGCTCCTGCAACAATAGATAATAAAAATTATTACGTATTTTTCATTGATGAATTCACTCATTACTGTATAAATTATCTGATATCTAATAAATCATATGTGCTTGCAGTTTTTAAAGACTTTGTAAATAAAAGTCAGGCTCATTTTAATTTAGAAGTTGTAAACCTCTATTGTGATAATGGAGGCGAATATTTATCAAGCGATATGAAAGAATATTGCGTGCAAAAAAGCATAAGTTACCACTTGACAGTTCCACGAACTCCTCAGTTAAATGGTGTATCAGAACGTATGGTTCGTACAATTACTGAAAAGGCTCGTACAATGTGGCATGGTGCTAGTTTATCAGCAATATTTTGGGGTGAAGCAGTATTAACTGCATTAAAACAAGACAAAACACCATATGAAATGTGGCATGGTAGATAGCCTCAATTAAAATATCTTAAAGTTTTTGGTTCTACAGTATAAGTACATAACAAAACAAGATGTTCAAAGTTTGAAGAAAAGTCTTGGAAAGCCATATTGGTTGGGTACGGATCAAATGGTTATAAAGTGTGGAATGTGGAAACTGATAAATTTGTTATGATGAGAGATGTAATTGTCGATGAGACAAATTTCTTAAATTCACGACCTAAACTTAGGCTAAAAGAAAACTTAGATAAAACTGATGAATCTGTCATTGCAATAGCTAATAATGAAACAATGACCAGTTTTAGAAATTACTTAATGATTAAATTTGAAATGGTTGATTTAAAAGACATTAAACTGTTCTTAGGAATTCGAATACAAAAAAATAATGAACATTTATCATTAGACCAGAGTTCATACATAAAAACAGTCTTAAATAAATTCCACCACTCGAAAATAGATTAGATTATGAAGCCCTAAATTTAGATGAGAATAATAATGCTCCTTGTCGAAATCTTATGGGTAGTCTGATTTATATAATGATATGTACTCGACCAGACTTAAGCACAGCTGTGAATATATTAAGTAGATACTTAAACAAAAATAACACAGAGCTTTGGAAATTTTTAAAAAGAGTATTACGATATCTTAAAGGGTCAATTGAGATGAAGTTAACTTATATTCGAGGTAGTTATACAGATATTTTAAGTGGTTATGTTGATTCTGATTGGGGAAGTAATGATGAAAGGGATAGAAAAAGTACAACAGGTTACTCATTTAAATTGTTTGAACGCTGTACAATATGCTGGAGAACAAAAAGACAACTATCTGTTGCTGCTTCATCTACTGAGGCAGAATATATGGCTCTTTTTGAAGCTGTTAGAGAAGCTTTGTGGATAAGATCATTAGCAGTCAGTATAAACGTAAATATGTCAGAGCCTACAATTATTTATGAAGATAATAATAGTTGTGTAAGCATAGCAAATAATAAAACTAATCACAAAAGATCAAAACATATAGATATAAAGTGTCACTTCTCTAGGGAACAAATTGAAAAGAACATTATTAATTTAATATATATTCCCACAGGTGACCAGTTGGCTGTACTCCTGACGAAACCGTTGCCAGCAGTAAAATTTGTACAACTCAGAAATGGATTGGGTTTAACAAATTAAAACTATGATAAGGTTTTTCTGGGTGTTCCCTTATCCTCTGCAACAAATGTTGGGCTTTAATGAAACTTCCCAGAAAAAAAGAAAAGAAAAGAAAAGAAAAGAAAAGAAAAGAAAAGAAAAGAAAAGAAATGAAAAGAAAAGAAAAGAAAAGAAATGAAATGAAATGAAATGAAATGAAATGAAATGAAATGAAATGAAATGAAATGAAATGAAATGAAATGAAATGAAATGAAATGAAATGAAATGAAATGAAATGAAATGAAATGAAATGAAATGAAATGAAATGAAATGAAATGAAATGAAATGAAATGAAATGAAATGAAATGAAATGAAATGAAATGAAATGAAATGAAATGAAACGAAACGAAATGAAATGAAATGAAATGAAATGAAATGAAATGAAATGAAATGAAATGAAATGAAATGAAATGAAATGAAATGAAATGAAATGAAATGAAATGAAATGAAATGAAATGAAATGAAATGAAATGAAATGAAATGAAATGAAATGAAACGAAATGAAATGAAATGAAATGAAATGAAATGAAATGAAATGAAATGAAATGAAATGAAATGAAAGAATGAAATGAAATGAAATGAAATGAAATGAAATGAAATGAAATGAAATGAAATGAAATGAAATGAAATGAAATGAAATGAAATGAAATGAATGAAATGAAATGAAATGAAATGAAATGAAATGAAATGAAATGAAATGAAATGAAATGAAATGAAATGAAATGAAATGAAATGAAATGAAATGAAATGAATGAAATGAAATGAAATGAAGAATGAAATGAAATGAAATGAAATGAAATGAAATGAAATGAAATGAAATGAAATGAAATGAAATGAAATGAAATGAAATGAAATGAAATGAAATGAAATGAAATGAAATGAAATGAAATGAAATGAAATGAAATGAAATGAAATGAAATGAAATGAAATGAAATGAAATGAAATGAAATGAAATGAAATGAAATGAAATGAAATGAAATGAAATGAAATGAATGAAATGAAATGAAATGAAATGAAATGAAATGAAATGAAATGAAATGAAATGAAATGAAATGAAATGAAATGAAATGAAATGAAATGAAATGAAATGAAATGAAATGAAATGAAATGAAATGAAATGAAATGAAATGAAATGAAATGAAATGAAATGAAATGAAATGAAATGAAATGAAATGAAATGAAATGAAATGAAATGAAATGAAATGAAATGAAATGAAATGAAATGAAATGAAATGAAATGAAATGAAATGAAATGAAATGAAATGAAATGAAATGAAATGAAATGAAATGAAATGAAATGAAATGAAATGAAATGAAATGAAATGAAATGAAATGAAATGAAATGAAATGAAATGAAATGAAATGAAATGAAATGAAATGAAATGAAATGAAATGAAATGAAATGAAATGAAATGAAATGAAATGAAATGAAATGAAATGAAATGAAATGAAATGAAATGAAATGAAATGAAATGAAATGAAATGAAATGAAATGAAATGAAATGAAATGAAATGAAATGAAATGAAATGAAATGAAATGAAATGAAATGAAATGAAATGAAATGAAATGAAATGAAATGAAATGAAATGAAATGAAATGAAATGAAATGAAATGAAATGAAATGAAATGAAATGAAATGAAATGAAATGAAATGAAATGAAATGAAATGAAATGAAATGAAATGAAATGAAATGAAATGAAATGAAATGAAATGAAATGAAATGAAATGAAATGAAATGAAATGAAATGAAATGAAATGAAATGAAATGAAATGAAATGAAATGAAATGAAATGAAATGAAATGAAATGAAATGAAATGAAATGAAATGAAATGAAATGAAATGAATGAAATGAAATGAAATGAAATGAATGAAATGAAATGAAATGAAATGAAATGAAATGAAATGAAATGAAATGAAATGAAATGAAATGAAATGAAATGAATGAAATGAAATGAAATGAAATGAAATGAAATGAAATGAAATGAAATGAAATGAAATGAAATGAAATGAAATGAAATGAAATGAAATGAAATGAAATGAAATGAAATGAAATGAAATGAAATGAAATGAAATGAAATGAAATGAAATGAAATGAAATGAAATGAAATGAAATGAAATGAAATGAAATGAAATGAAATGAAATGAAATGAAATGAAATGAAATGAAATGAAATGAAATGAAATGAAATGAAATGAAATGAAATGAAATGAAATGAAATGAAATGAAATGAAATGAAATGAAATGAAATGAAATGAAATGAAATGAAAATGAAATGAAATGAAATGAAATGAAATGAAATGAAATGAAATGAAATGAAATGAAATGAAATGAAATGAAATGAAATGAAATGAAAATGAAATGAAATGAATGAAATGAAATGAAATGAAATGAAATGAAATGAAATGAAATGAAATGAAATGAAATGAAATGAAATGAAATGAAATGAAATGAAATGAAATGAAATGAAATGAAATGAAATGAAATGAAATGAAATGAAATGAAATGAAATGAATGAAATGAAATGAAATGAAATGAAATGAAATGAAATGAAATGAAATGAAATGAAATGAAATGAAATGAAATGAAATGAAATGAAATGAAATGAAATGAAATGAAATGAATGAATGAAATGAAAATGAAATGAAATGAAATGAAATGAAATGAAATGAAATGAAATGAAATGAAATGAAATGAAATGAAATGAAATGAAATGAAATGAAATGAAATGAAATGAAATGAAATGAAATGAAATGAAATGAAATGAAATGAAATGAAATGAAATGAAATGAAATGAAATGAAATGAAATGAAATGAAATGAAATGAAATGAAATGAAATTGAAATGAAATGAAATGAAATGAAATGAAATGAAATGAAATGAAATGAAATGAAATGAAATGAAATGAAATGAAATGAAATGAAATGAAATGAAATGAAATGAAATGAAATGAAATGAAATGAAATGAAATGAAATGAAATGAAATGAAATGAAATGAAATGAAATGAAATGAAATGAAATGAAATGAAATGAAATGAAATGAAATGAAATGAAATGAAATGAAATGAAATGAAATGAAATGAAATGAAATGAAATGAAATGAAATGAAATGAAATGAAATGAAATGAAATGAAATGAAATGAAATGAAATGAAATGAAATGAAATGAAATGAAATGAAATGAAATGAAATGAAATGAAATGAAATGAAATGAAATGAAATGAAATGAAATGAAATGAAATGAAATGAAATGAATGAAATGAAATGAAATGAAATGAAATGAAATGAAATGAAATGAAATGAAATGAAATGAAATGAAATGAAATGAAATGAAATGAAATGAAATGAAATGAATGAAATGAAATGAAATGAAATGAAATGAAATGAAATGAAATGAATGAAATGAAATGAAATGAAATGAAATGAAATGAAATGAAATGAAATGAAATGAAATGAAATGAAATGAAATGAAATGAAATGAAATGAAATGAAATGAAATGAAATGAAATGAAATGAAATGAAATGAAATGAAATGAAATGAAATGAAATGAAATGAAATGAAATGAAATGAAATGAAATGAAATGAAATGAAATGAAATGAAATGAAATGAAATGAAATGAAATGAAATGAAATGAAATGAAATGAAATGAAATGAAATGAAATGAAATGAAATGAAATGAAATGAAATGAAATGAAATGAAATGAAATGAAATGAAATGAAATGAAATGAAATGAAATGAAATGAAATGAAATGAAATGAAATGAAATGAAATGAAATGAAATGAAATGAAATGAAATGAAATGAAATGAAATGAAATGAAATGAAATGAAATGAAATGAATTGAATTGAAATGAAATGAAATGAAATGAAATGAAATGAAATGAAATGAAATGAAATGAAATGAAATGAAATGAAATGAAATGAAATGAAATGAAATGAAATGAAATGAAATGAAATGAAATGAAATGAAAATGAAATGAAATGAAATGAAATGAAATGAAATGAAATGAAATGAAATGAAATGAAATGAAATGAAATGAAATGAAATGAAATGAAATGAAATGAAATGAAATGAAATGAAATGAAATGAAATGAAATGAAATGAAATGAAATGAAATGAAATGAAATGAAATGAAATGAAATGAAATGAAATGAAATGAAATGAAATGAAATGAAATGAAATGAAATGAAATGAAATGAAATGAAATGAAATGAAATGAAATGAAATGAAATGAAATGAAATGAAATGAAATGAAATGAAATGAAATGAAATGAAATGAAATGAAATGAAATGAAATGAAATGAAATGAAATGAAATGAAATGAAATGAAATGAAATGAAATGAAATGAAATGAAATGAAATGAAATGAAATGAAATGAAATGAAATGAAATGAAATGAAATGAAATGAAATGAAATGAAATGAAATGAAATGAAATGAAATGAAATGAAATGAAATGAAATGAAATGAAATGAAATGAAATGAAATGAAATGAAATGAAATGAAATGAAATGAAATGAAATGAAATGAAATGAATGAAATGAAATGAAATGAAATGAAATGAAATGAAATGAAATGAAATGAAATGAAATGAAATGAAATGAAATGAAATGAAATGAAATGAAATGAAATGAAATGAAATGAATGAAATGAAATGAAATGAAATGAAATGAAATGAAATGAAATGAAATGAAATGAAATGAAATGAAATGAAATGAAATGAAATGAAATGAAATGAATGAAATGAAATGAAATGAAATGAAATGAAATGAAATGAAATGAAATGAAATGAAATGAAATGAAATGAAATGAAATGAAATGAAATGAAATGAAATGAAATGAAATGAAATGAAATGAAATGAAATGAAATGAAATGAAATGAAATGAAATGAAATGAAATGAAATGAAATGAAATGAAATGAAATGAAATGAAATGAAATGAAATGAAATGAAATGAAATGAAATGAAATGAAATGAATGAAATGAAATGAAATGAAATGAAATGAATGAAATGAAATGAAATGAAATGAAATGAAATGAAATGAAATGAAATGAAATGAAATGAAATGAAATGAAATGAAATGAAATGAAATGAAATGAAATGAAATGAAATGAAATGAAATGAAATGAAATGAAATGAAATGAAATGAAATGAAATGAAATGAATGAAATGAAAATGAAATGAAATGAAATGAAATGAAATGAAATGAAATGAAATGAAATGAAATGAAATGAAATGAAATGAAATAAATGAAATGAAATGAAATGAAATGAAATGAAATGAAAATGAAATGAAATGAAATGAAATGAAATGAAATGAAATGAAATGAAATGAAATGAAATGAAATGAAATGAAATGAAATGAAATGAAATGAAATGAAATGAAATGAAATGAAATGAAATGAAATGAAATGAAATGAAATGAAATGAAATGAAATGAAATGAAATGAAATGAAATGAAATGAAATGAAATGAAATGAAATGAAATGAAATGAAATGAAATGAAATGAAATGAAATGAAATGAAATGAAATGAAATGAAATGAAATGAAATGAAATGAAATGAAATGAAATGAAATGAAATGAAATGAAATGAAATGAAATGAAATGAAATGAAATGAAATGAAATGAAATGAAATGAAATGAAATGAAATGAAATGAATAATGAAATGAAATGAAATGAAATGAAATGAAATGAAATGAAATGAAATGAAATGAATGAAATGAAATGAAATGAAATGAAATGAAATGAAATGAAATGAAATGAAATGAAATGAAATGAAATGAAATGAAATGAAATGAAATGAAATGAAATGAAATGAAATGAAATGAAATGAAATGAAATGAAATGAAATGAAATGAAATGAAATGAAATGAAATGAAATGAAATGAATGAAATGAATGAAATGAAATGAAATGAAATGAATTGAAATGAAATGAAATGAAATGAAATGAAATGAAATGAAATGAAATGAAATGAAATGAAATGAAATGAAATGAAATGAAATGAAATGAAATGAAATGAATGAAATGAAATGAAATGAAATGAAATGAAATGAAATGAAATGAAATGAAATGAAATGAAATGAAATGAAATGAAATGAAATGAAATGAAATGAAATGAAATGAAATGAAATGAAATGAAATGAAATGAAATGAAATGAAATGAAATGAAATGAAATGAAATGAAATGAAATGAAATGAAATGAAATGAAATGAAAAATGAAATGAATGAAATGAAATGAAATGAAATGAAATGAAATGAAATGAAATGAAATGAAATGAAATGAAATGAAATGAAATGAAATGAAATGAAATGAAATGAAATGAAATGAAATGAAATGAAATGAAATGAAATGAAATGAAATGAAATGAAATGAAATGAAATGAAATGAAATGAAATGAAATGAAATGAAATGAAATGAAATGAAATGAAATGAAATGAAATGAAATGAAATGAAATGAAATGAAATGAAATGAAATGAAATGAAATGAAATGAAATGAAATGAAATGAAATGAAATGAAATGAAATGAAATGAAATGAAATGAAATGAAATGAAATGAAATGAAATGAAATGAAATGAAATGAAATGAAATGAAATGAAATGAAATGAAATAATGAAATGAAATGAAATGAAATGAAATGAAATGAAATGAAATGAAATGAAATGAAATGAAATGAAATGAAATGAAATGAAATGAAATGAAATGAAATGAAATGAAATGAAATGAAATGAAATGAAATGAAATGAAATGAAATGAAATGAAATGAAATGAATGAAATGAAATGAAATGAAATGAAATGAAATGAAATGAAATGAAATGAAATGAAATGAAATGAAATGAAATGAAATGAAAATGAAAAGAAATGAAATGAATGAATGAAATGAAATGAAATGAAATGAAATGAAATGAAATGAAATGAAATGAAATGAAATGAAATGAAATGAAATGAAATGAAATGAAATGAAATGAAATGAAATGAAATGAAATGAAATGAAATGAAATGAAATGAAATGAAATGAAATGAAATGAAATGAAATGAAATGAAATGAAATGAATGAAATGAAATGAAATGAAATGAAATGAAATGAAATGAAATGAAAGAAATGAAATGAAATGAAATGAAATGAAATGAAATGAAATGAAATGAAATGAAATGAAATGAAATGAAATGAAATGAAATGAAATGAAATGAAATGAAATGAAATGAAATGAAATGAAATGAAATGAAATGAAATGAAATGAAATGAAATGAAATGAAATGAAATGAAATGAAATGAAATGAAATGAAATGAAATGAAATGAAATGAAATGAAATGAAATGAAATGAAATGAAATGAAATGAAATGAAATGAAATGAAATGAAATGAAATGAAATGAAATGAAATGAAATGAAATGAAATGAAATGAAATGAAATGAAATGAAATGAAATGAAATGAAATGAAATGAAATGAAATGAAATGAAATGAAATGAAATGAAATGAAATGAAATGAAATGAAATGAAATGAAATGAAATGAAATGAAATGAAATGAAATGAAATGAAATGAAATGAAATGAAATGAAATGAAATGAAATGAAATGAAATGAAATGAAATGAAATGAAATGAAATGAAATGAAATGAAATGAAATGAAATGAAATGAAATGAAATGAAATGAAATGAAATGAAATGAAATGAAATGAAATGAAATGAAATGAAATGAAATGAAATGAAATGAAATGAAATGAAATGAAATGAAATGAAATGAAAGAAATGAAATGAAATGAAATGAAATGAAATGAAATGAAATGAAATGAAATGAAATGAAATGAAATGAAATGAAATGAAATGAAATGAAATGAAATGAAATGAAATGAAATGAAATGAAATGAAATGAAATGAAATGAAATGAAATGAAATGAATGAAATGAAATGAAATGAAATGAAATGAAAATGAAATGAAATGAAATGAAATGAATGAAATGAAATGAAATGAAATGAAATGAAATGAAATGAAATGAAATGAAATGAAATGAAATGAAATGAAATGAAATGAAATGAAATGAAATGAAATGAAATGAAATGAAATGAAATGAATATGAAATGAAATGAAATGAAATGAAATGAAATGAAATGAAATGAAATGAAATGAAATGAAATGAAATGAAATGAAATGAAATGAAATGAAATGAAATGAAATGAAATGAAATGAAATGAAATGAAATGAAATGAAATGAAATAAAATGAAATGAAATGAAATGAAATGAAATGAAATGAAATGAAATGAAATGAAATGAAATGAAATGAAATGAAATGAAATGAAATGAAATGAAATGAAATGAAATGAAATGAAATGAAATGAAATGAAATGAAATGAAATGAAATGAAATGAAATGAAATGAAATGAAATGAAATGAAATGAAATGAAATGAAATGAAATGAAATGAAATGAAATGAAATGAAAT